>WEIU01016754.1:452253-472145 GCA_013389925.1 Aegithalos caudatus
TTTTTTTTTTTTTTTTTTTTTTTTTAGAGTGGTGAGATTTGAAGTGAATGGAGGTTCTTTGATTAAAAAATGTCAAAATGTCTATTTATGGTCCCTTGGTCCTGAAGACCCATGGCTTGTACTGACTCTTCAGCTCCTTCCTTCTTCCCTCTCAGTTCTGATGAAGACCACCTTTTTTGAGATTTAGGTCAACTCTTCCAGCACCTGGTTTGAAGATCAAAGCCAGTCCCCAAACAGATCTTACCAAACACAACCTTAACTACAAATACATCCAGACCTCTCTTGCTGAGGCTTTAATCCAAAGTTTGGCAGGTTTTTTCACCACTTCAATGTTTTTGTGTAAACTCAGTTGGGAAAGATGTCCAGGATCATGGATGGCCTGGGATGGAAAGGACCTCCAAGATCATCCAATTCCAACTCCCTGCCATGGACAGGGATACCTTCCAGTGGACCAGGTTGCTCCAAACCACATCCAGCCTGCCCTTGGACACTTCCAGGGATGGGGCAGCCACAGCTTCTCTGGGAAACTTGTGCCAAGGCCTCACCACCTTCATAGTAAATAAAATTACACTTGAGTTCATACAAGGTACCTACAAGTAAAAGCTTAGTACACCATGAAAACAACACCTCTTAGTTGGAGCACAGGAATTCAGATGTGTGTCAAGGGTTGAACACTCACACAGAAGGCATGGACTCCTTTGGCACCATGCAAGAAGGAGAACTAATCCCATATGAAGGCAAAAGCAGATCCAATAATGAGTTATTACCTGTGTTTATTTAAATTGAGATGCAATTTCTGTGCTCATTCATCAAAATGCATTTCACTTACTGATGATCCCAGGACTCACCACACTAGCTGAGCAATTACATCACTTTTAATTTGAGAGGGAAGAGGTCATATCTATCACAGGCAGGTATTCCACTCTGCCACTGTGAGAGAGGGAGCTGGGAATTGAATCCTGTCACATTGCTAACATTGAGGAGTGCACAGTCAGCCTGATCCCCAATCTCTTAATCAGGCATATCTTGCCACCAAATGCATGAATTCTACAAGCAGCAGATTCAAATCTCAGATTTCCATACCTAATTCCTCTTAATGGAAAGCAAGATGCTGGAGTTGACATCCATTTTGCAGACCTCATGAAATTATCTGCCCACAGAACAAGTCAGAGATTTACATACCAGTAATTCCCCATCCCCAAAGTAAAATGGCTTGTTAGGCTCTTGCATCTGATCCTTCCCAGTCTCTAAAGTTAAATAAAGCCTTCTTCATTTGCATTATAATGTAAATTTTATGTTGGATATCTTATGTAATAAATTCGTGCTGGGCACGAACTTTGCTGCAAAATAACTGGGAGCAGGAGAGCAAAAAAATAAAAGTTCAGCCTTCCACCTCTTAATTCAAAATGCACTTTAACCAACATGCTGGTGCTTGATTTTGGCACTTCCCACTATGCTGTCAGCACAATTAACTTATTTTTCTTCAGTCTCAGAGATGCACTCAGAAATTAGACAATGATTATATTTAATTTACATTAAATGCTATTAAGATCTTAATTTTAAAAAAGCCCTCTCAAAACACTGCTTCCTGCAGTATTTTTTTTAATTTGTAATGGTAAAATGATATGTTGTTGCTGTTGTTGTCTTTGTTGTTGTTTTTATTATTAGTATTAACAGTATTATTAGTATTATTATGTCTTTATATTCTGTTCCCCATGGAAGTGTGGAAGTTAATTAAAGGGGTGTCTCTGATGAATAAAATTTCCTCCTCAAAAGAATTCTCCACACAACAGCAAGTTACTACTCCATCTGTGGAGCTGCCAAGTACCTAAAATACAAATGTAGTAAAAGATTCACCTTTCTACAGCTCTGCTCTGAAAACAAACCCTGGAAGGGTAAAAACCAGAGAGGGCATCTCTTAGGAGGAGTAACATCTCCTGCTGAGCATTTCTGCATGCACAAGCACTGCAAAGACAATGCACTAAATAATCCAGGAGATGCCAAAGTGCTGCCCACGAGCTCCCCATGGCTGCTGCTTCCTCTGCTGGAGGAGCACGGTCCAGCGAATCCACGATCCCCAGCTGCTCACAGTTTGTTCTTTGAACGATCTTCTCTCTAATTTATTTATCCAGCTTTAAAAGGAGCACTGCAGAGAGGCAGATGTGGCTGCTCCCCTCGTCCACAGGGACACCAGGAAGGAAGGAGCTGAACTCCTGCCTCTGCTGCTTCCTTGAGACACCTGATGAATGACCAAGCCAGGGGAAAAATCATCAGAGCCCAAGTGCAAACACCAACAAGGGAAGGAGTTTTCTCTGCCTCACTGTGCTGCCCATACTTACAATGATCCCAAAGAGCTTTGAGTTCCAGCTCCAGCAGGAAATGCCATTTCCACTTGTAAAACAAGGCACAGCTTATTTTATTTTCATCTGATGCCCAATGGAAAAGCAATAATGAGGGGGTTTTGGTACAGATCAAAGACACCTTTGCTCTAGTGGTTTGAACATCATGAGATTCAGAATCCCCTTTAGCACAGGACAACTGCACAGCAAAGGAGTTGTTTTTTGAACTTAAGAGTGGTCAAGTAGGATTGGCAAGAGTTAAGCCAGACAGCTCAGCATAACTTAAACTTGCCTTTTTCACAGCTGCTGTAATATTTACTGCAGTTTTCTTATCCAAAAAGAGGTAAAAATGAGAGTACTTTGAGCAGAGCACTGAGCTGCAGGATCTGTGGCTTAAGCAGAAGTAGGTTGAGCAGCTGCATTTGCATTTATTCCATTGCTGCTGGAGCCAGAAATGCATAAGGGAGCATCAAATATGCAGAGGGAGATTGGCACCACAGGACATCTCTTTCCTGTCTTACAGATGGATTCTGTGAAGGGCTGGTGGCTGTAGGAACTGATAGGCCCCAGTAAACCACAAATACACGTACATAAAACTTCCTGAATTGCCCACAGGGACAGCAATGGATCAATGGATCCTATTCCACTTTCTTCACCTAATAAAGGTATTTAACTACAGAGAAAATCCAATGGAAACTCTTTGTGGTCTGTGGAGGGGAGCACCTTTAGCATGAAGTTCTTCCCTGGAATGTGGTCAAAAACCTCAAACAATGCCTGTTTTTCAAGCTATCAGTGGTGGGCTGAGAGGAGCACCATGTGCTGGGTTTTGGTGTTGAATTGTATCAAAACCCATCTGCCACACCAGCCTCAAACCTCACCCTGATAGTGAGGCAGAGATTTGGCAGATGAGCAGCTAAGCTGATTTGCAGGCACATGACTGTCAGTCAGTCCCTGTAAACTATAAAAGTCCAGCCCACTTTCCATAGGGCAGGTTCTTCTAACATATTCCTCCTTGGATTGCGTGTGGAGATTCCTCCTTTGGGTAAAGGATGTGCCCCAAGGACATCCCTCAAGGCTGAGTGAAAAAGATTTGCCCTCAGTCATTGATCTGGGTGAGTTACATCAATCTCTAACAGTTGATTGTTTTGGTAGCTTTAACATAATTTCTTTAATATTCTTTGATATAGTGCACTATCCTATGTGATACTGTAATAGTGGTTTTAGCTTTTAGGCTGCATAGTAAATAATTCTGATTGGGTTCTTTTTGTCTAATCATTCATCATCATAAATAATCCATTTTCATTGACATATATCTGATTTGTCATCAATAAAGTCTGAGGGACAAAGCTGCAAAACTTAGATTGTTGACAAAGTCTGGGGATAAGCCTGGATCCAGCTTCCCCCAGGCTCTTCTCTGAGGAGTTTGGGAAGCAAAGGGATCCCCTCTGCACCTCATGACTCAATGGGAGCTTCTGATAAACTTTGGCTGAAGCTCCCACTCCAACATTCAACAGCACCTCCAAAATGATGCAGAGAATCCACACCTGTGTGCTGACCCAGTGCATCCTTATGGTATATCCTACACAGCCAGGATGATCCTACAGCAGAACCAGAGAATCAGAGAGTATCCTGAGTTGGGAGGGATCCATGGGACTCCTGGCCCTGCACAGGACAATCCCAAAAATCCCACCCTGACCCTGAGAGCATTTTTCAAATGCTCCTTGAGCTCTAGCAGGCTTCAGGCCATGACCATTCCCTGGGGAGCCTGTTCCAGTGCTCCACAACCTTTTGGGGGAAGAACATTTTCCTAATATCCAACCTAAGCCTCCCCAGACACAGCTCCAGACATTCCCTCAGGTCCTGTCACTGGTCACCAGTGAGATCAGGGTCTGCCCTCCTCTTCCCATCATCAGGAAGCTGAAACACTTATCGGTGGGATGGAAACTTTTCCTGCCTTGGAGCACTGCACTCTACACAGAAAGCCCCAAATTTTATTCTCCAGGATGTACAGAAAATCACACTGTGAAAAGGAGACAGGGGAGTCCTGCAAGTTTATTCTAATGAAGGGAGAGATTCCACCAGGTCACACACCCTTGGGGTTTTCTCTTTTGAGGTTTTTGGAGGTTGCAGCATCCTTTAATCCCAAACTCCTGGCCACACCTTGCCCTCTTCCTTTCCCCATTGCCTGAGGTACCAGGAGGGTGCCAAACCTTCCCAAACCTCCTGCCACATATCCCCCTTGAACCTGGCATTTTACCCCAAAGCCCAGAAACTCAGGCTTGTGCAGACCCGCTTGTTTCAGGAGTCAAATGTCCAGGTTCTGTAACAACCCTTGAAGGTAATAGAGACATCAAGACCCATTTCAGAGACATCAACACCCATCCCCTCACCCATGGAATTGTTTGTAAAGGCATTAGCACACATCTTTCCTGTCAAGAACTACTGGCTCTGTTTCTGCATGAATTCAGGGGGCATTTCTCACCTCTATGCATTTATCACAAATGTAAACAAAAAGCAGGAAGATGAACCAGGAAGGAAAGGTTATTTTTTTAGAATCACAGAATCACAGCCTTACGGGATGGTTTGTGTTGAAAGCAACGTTTAGGATCAAGCCCTGTGCCATGGGCAGGGAGGCCACACACTAGATCAAGTTCCTCAGGGCCCCATGCAACCTTGACTAAGTTGTTGCACTAATTTTCACCAAGCCCAAAAGTGTATTTACTGTGTTGTTACAGTCATCAAAGGAAGAACAGTTAAATCTACTTATTCTGGCTCCAAACTGACTTTCTCAGCCGTTTTTCCCCTCCACTTTTTCTTCTTCAAGACCTAATTGTGCATGTTGAAGAATAGTTTACAACAGAGCAAAATAAGAGCTCTAACTCTGATCTGTCAGCAAACCCCTTTGCATAGGTGTAAATCATCCAGCAGAGTAAAAGTCAGGAGAAATACGGTCTGCTACTTCCAGGTTTCAAGCCACACAATATTCTAAAATAAAAGCATCATGGATTTCCAATTTGCCTGTCACTTGAAAGTATTAGGAGACATGGTACTATTTTTCTTACAGGAGCTTAGGGGATGGTCTGTGGCTGTGTGGGAAAAGAAGAGGAGGTATTTCAAACCCACCTGACAGGGGTGAAATACCATCTCCAGAGAGGAACACAGTTTGCAGTTCTGTTGTTCAATGGTTCTGCATTAAAAAGCAGGAATTTCTGTCAGCAGCCCTCACAAATTTCATCACAGAAGTGCAAACCTTAGCAAATTTTTTCATGGCTTTTTCAATACCTATTGTTAAATACCTTTTTTATCATGGCTTCTTAAAATTAAATAATCATAAATAAAGAAGCAGTTATTACTGAAATAAGGAGAATGCTTGCTCCCCTGCAGGATTTGACCAGCTGCAGGCAGCTAGTTACTCATTAACCACTACCAGCAATCCAGATTTGTGTTTTTCAACGAAATTATCTGCAGAACAGTTTATGAGACACCCCCCCCCTCCCTTAACTACAGATTAGTTCAGCATCACCTCAGATTCCATCTGTCAAGTTATTGCTCACAGCTCTCTAAACAGGACCCCATGGGATGCAGCTCAACAATGTCACTGCCATTACTCACCTCTCATATTGTTTTTATTTCTCCCACCCATACGATTCCCAAGTAAGTTTTAATTTTAAAAGTTTCACCTAATTTCCTAATGAGGAAACCCCATTGAATCCTTTGCAACCACTCTGCTAGCATTTGAGATAGATTACACCTCCCTCTCTCTCATTATGCAGTAAGCCTCTTAGCTTATGAGAGGCAGAAATTAATTTAATTTCCCATAATTTCGTTTTGATGAACCCTGGTGCCTACTGATCATGATAGTTATATTTTTTTTTTCCTCCAGGTGCTGATAAACTGCTTATTTCTTTTTACTTCTTCTTGCAACTTCACTTGTGCTGAGGCAAACCATCCTCCTGCACCAGATTTCTGCAAAAAAAAAAGCAAACAGATCCCTCCCTTCCCAGCCCAAGGACCTCAGCTGCCCTCCGTGAGCTCTAAATATTCCCCCAAGTTTTAGGAATCGCCCCGCTAATCCTTTTAGCGCCCCGAGATAAACGGCACCAAAACTATGACCGCCCTGATTGCTTTGCCAGTGGCTTTCTAATTCCATCCTGCCTCTCACATTCCCGAATTAAACGAGGGGACCGAGGCTGAGCATCTGCCAGGAGAGGTCACCGGGATGCGTTCCCGCTTCAATTCTCCGCGGCAGAGCCGGCGCTGCCTGCAGCAGGAATAGAAAGCAGCTGAGGGGCACACAGCCTCCACAGAGCTGTTATCATGCCTTCCTGCCAGTGATTTGCTGCAGTTCTTTGCTGAAGCTTGGATTGGAGCTGTCTTTCCAGGTTTTTTCAGGGTTGGGACTCGATGATCTTTAGGGTCGCTTCCAAGCCAAGCCATTCCGTAATTTGATGATTCGGCTTCTGCGCAAGGAAAGCTCAGGGTTGCTGCTTTTAGGGCTTTGTAGAAGGAGTTAAGTCAACTTGCAGGGAGAGATGGGGAGAATGAAGACTTTCTAAGTCCTGCTTGTAGTCCAGAAATTCAGAGAAAAAGAATATATACTGTGAAAAGAGTTTTAGAAACTGGTGGAAGGTGTCCCTGCCCACGGCAGGGGGGTTGGAGTTATGTGATCTTTAAGGTCCCTTCCAACCCAAACCATTTGATGACTCTATGATGAAAAAGTCCCCCTTCCCTGGAATGGCAGAGATATGGATGTTGTCTGAGTTTCATCCTCAAATCTGTTTGAGTGTGGACTCCAACAAATGCAGACTCCCTCTCAACAATGTGCCAGTCGCAGAACATGGGCTGGAAGCTACAGACTCAAAATCCAAAATACAACAAATCCCAAGGACTTCACGAAGATAAAAGTGATGACTGATGTATCTGCTTAAACAAGTTTACTCATAATTTATGCTCCTGTAGAGATTACCTTGTGTGTTTCAGCATAGAATCACAAATACTGCTTTGAGGGTGCACAAATGTGCCAGAAAGTGCCCTGCAAACACACACACACACACACACACATGCACACACATATATGTAGGAAAGACAGGGACAAATGGACAGGAGATAAATGGCACTGTGGATTAATGTAGTCTATTATACTTCCCATACTCCTTCTCTTGGTTTTAGCATTTAACATGCATTCAATACTCGATAGGGCACTGTGAAAAGCAAAGATGAAGGGTACTTTACTGATGTGAATGAATGATCGATTGCTTCATCTCTCCTTGAGAAATTACAATGGAACCATAGTTAATAAAAGAGCCAGCACTTGGAGGATGAAAAGTTTTGGTGAAGAGAGATGCAGACTTTTTTTTAGGCTTTATTTTGATTTTAAAAGTTGCTTTTGCTGGTTCATGTGTTTTCTTGCCACCAAATTTTTTTCAGTGGTGAGAGCACGCAGAGCAAACATCTGCAAAAAAGGAACAAATCACATCAATTTCTGAGATGTAGGCATTTTCATCCCAGAAAATATGTTTCATTAAAAAGAAAAACAAAAAACCAAAAAAAAAAAAAACCAAAAAAACCCCAAAAAAACACAAAAATTGCTTAAACTCAGGCAATTTTAATTGAAAAATGAATCCATTTCAGTCAAACGACTGCGATGAGTTTTGTTATTTTGTGAAGTGAGCAAGAAATCAAAGGCAAATAAACAGCTCAAGACACTTTTCAGCTGGCTGTGGTTATTTGTGTATTTCTAGTTAGGGGCATTAAAGCACAAATGCTCCTGTGTGTATGCTTAAATTAAGTGATGTGCCTAAACCCGGTTCCTCCATCAGGATTTAAGTGAGAAGGAAAAGGCATTAGCAGCAATTGTGCCCTGGAATTGTCAATGTGGAGCAAACAGGCTGTCTCATACAGCTGTGAAAAATGTCCACCCTTGGACTAGCAGGAAATCTAAACAGAAAGGCAATGACCAAGCAATTCTTCTGCAGTCCAAAGAGCAAAGCCAGGTGTTTTATCATCTCCAAAAAAGTCAGCTTCAAGAACCAGCAGACAAACACCCAGAGCCCTGCAGGAGTGCACAGACACATTGGCTTCAGCCCTGGCAGGAATCAGGGGCTGTGGGGTTCAGGAGGAAGCAGCTCAGCAAAGGAAACACATTTGCTACCCTGATTCCCAATTTCATCCCAAATTATAAACTAAGGAAACGATGCCATGAAGTCCATGGACCAAACTGGAAGAAGGTTTGATTCACACTGTTTTTCTTGATGGAGAATATGAAGACAATGTTTCAAAAACGACAGCACTGGGGACACCAGGTTTGTTAGAAATGCACTTTTTAGGCATTATAAAAAGAATTCTTAACCCCTCACACTGATGTTAATAAATATTGAACTGTAAATATCAATTATTTAAGCTGTCTGTGCAATGCAAATGGATTGGTATTTACAACAGGTGTTGCAGATGATGCAAACTCCACTAAAAGTGAAGCAGCATGTAAAGAAAATCCAATATTTAGCCAACTCCTGCTCTATTTCATGTGCTTTGGTACCACACTTGCAGAGGCAATGGCATAGCTTTTGACTTCTAGGACAGATGTTGATGGGTCCCACAGGCTGGGTGTTTCCTGGCATCTCTTTCTTTTCCATCTAGAAACTCCAAATCCAAGATGATTTTGGGTTTATTCACCTAGGATTTAAATGCAACTTCACAAAGAAGTCCTGCTTCAAACATGGATCATCCACAGGGTCCCTGTCCTTCTAAACAGAAAAGCATGTTTTGGACCTCTCATTACACAGACAGACCCCTTTCTATCCCCCAAAAAGCACAGTCTTATTATGCTTTATTTATGTCCCACATTTCACCTCCCAGGTCCCAACCCTCTCTGTCACGTGCTACAGAGAGGGAACTAAATTTTCCCTCTGTACCATTTCCACACCCCCAACAATATGAAATTCACCAAAACCAAACACCATCCACAAATTCCCTAATTCCTAAAAAAAAAAAAAAAAACCAAAAAAAAAACCCCAAACAATTTCACACCAAGAGTTTGCTACTATTCTTTTTTTATATCCATCTCCCTAAGCTCTGATGCCCAATGCCAAATTCCTGTGTAAATCTTAGCCCTGGTGAGGAGGTGAGGTACATGTGGAGTGCTGTGTCCAGTTCTGGGCTCCTCAGTACAGGAGAGACATGGAGTTCCTGGAATGAGGCCAGTGAAGGATGAGGATGATCTGGGGACTGGAGCATCTCTGATGAGAAGATGATGAAGGATCTGGGGCTGTTCAGCCTTGAGACAGTACAACTGAGAGGGGACCCCATCCCTGTCTGTCCCTGGCTGCAGGGAGGGCTCAGAGCAGGGCCCAGGCTCTGTTTGGTGTGCCCAGCAATGGGACAGGAGGAATGGGCAGGAACTGATCCCAGGAAATTCCACCTGGACATGAGGCAGAATTTCTTTCTGAACACTGGAATAGATCATCCAGAGAGGGTGTGGAGTCTCACTGGAAATATTCCAGAACTCTCTGGACACATTCCTGTGCCTGGGCTCTGGGATGGCCCTGGTGGAGAAGGAAGGTGAGACCAAATAACCCCACTGTGATCCTTTCCACTCTGACCCATTCTGGGATTCTACATTCCCAAAACATTTCCCCACATCACCCAAGCTAGGACAGGACCTTCTGCCCCATTACATCTCCACACATTTATAAAGCATGGCCACCCCTCACCTGTCCAGCTCCAACAACTGAGGAAAGATACCAGAACTTCCCACTCCAGTCCTCTGATCACATTTTCCCTGATAAGGGTGTCCAAAACACTTCCTCACCCACCTAAAACTCATCCCACATTTATCCCCACCATCATGTCCTGAGCCACACCTGTAGCTCTCACCCAGCTTGGTGCAAAAATATTTGGACCAGAATGGGAAGCTGCAAACTGCTGCTGCTTCAGACAGAAAAAACACTACCTTCTAAAAATGATCACTTCCACTGCTGCTGAGAACAACTTCCACTGCTCTGTCCTTGGGCTGGGGCTCTCTGCTCTCACCAGTTCCATTTCTGCTCACACTGAATCTCTGGTACCTTCCTGAGCAGCTCCCCCAACTCCACAGCAGGAGCAAACACCAAGTGCTCCACAACTTTGGTTTTTTCTCTCTCCTCCACCTCTTTCTCTGCTGGAAGTGTAGTGCTATGCAGAGAGGGAGGTCAGCTGGAGGAAAGAGACATTTTCAAGTACAAAGTGAAGCATAAAAGTCGATGTTGGTAACAGTGCTGGCGCTTTCTGAACACACTCCCTTGAGGCACTTGTGCCAAGATCTATTTTTCCTGATTTTTTTTTTTTTTTCTTAACAGAAGGCGGGAGAACGGAAAAATGTGAACATAATATAAGGCAGGAATCAGCTTTAAAATATGTTTGCTTGAGAGCAGGGGTTTTTTTTTTTTTTTTGTTATGGTTTTATTTGTTTTCATATTGTGCTTTGTTCTCAAAAGCACAGAGATGACTGGAAGGAATTGTGCTGGGAAGAGAAATGGATCTCAGCAGCCTACTTGCCACCTATTGCTCTATCCCTTATACTTCATATGCCTCTTTAAATCTGACATCTCTGCAACTTTCTGAACATAAGGGCAAGCTGTGAAGTACAAGGAAAATTAATATATTTATCCCTCACAGAGTGCAACGCACTCAAAATATAGAGTCTAAATCTCTAAACACTTTTCTTTCTCCTTCACTGTCCTTTCCTTTCACCTTACATTTCCCTCTGCCTGGCGCTGCTTTTTGAACAACACTCTAATTTAGCAGGCAGATAGATGTATCTGTCTCTTTTCAGGAATGATTACGTTTCCAAAACAGGCAAAAATCTTAAAAGAAACGCCACTGGTGAGACTCCTCTGCTCATCACCCCCACATTTCATTGCTCTAAAGATCCTCCAGGCTCTCAGGTGACATTAATGCATAATTTCCAGCGTGCCAGAAGTCACTCTTCCTCACCACCCTGCAAGTGACATCAGAACCATAAAGCAGACGAGCACTTAGATTACAAAAACACAAGGCACTTTATTGGCCCATAAAACACCCTCTAGAGCAGCCATGTGAATGAAGACCCCATTTGGTGGGGCAATAAATCTTGCACCAGCACCCAAAAGGTTCTGCTATTACAGGAGTTGTGCAAATCACCAGCCCTGATCCATGACAAAAAAAACCAAAACCACCTCAGGCTGTGGCCAGGGGGACTTGTGCCTCCACAACAATTAAAATGCACCGCTGGTTGTCCAAAAAATTCAACTTCAAAGATATCCTGCCCTGGTAAGTAAAGGGTAGAAATAGATAATAAAAGGATAAACAAACAGAATAAAAGACCTTAGGAAGTCCATTACAAATCACCAGGCTCTGAGGTTTGTTTCTGGTAAGGCAAGACTCTTTCTGCTGGCAGAAGGCAATGGATGAAGCATTTAATGAACTCAGATACAGCAACTCTCTGTTTACAGGGAGGGCCAAGGGAAATATCCAAGTGTTCCAATCCATTCAAATGTGAAAACTGTGAGCCCCGTTATCAGAAACCTCTGCTGCTGATAGCAAATTTGTTCTCTAGGGGGAAAATGGATTCAGCTTAAGAACCACTGTTAAGAGTCCAATGCAGGTGCTTGAAAGAAAATTACCTGATGAAAGATCAATAATGTTTCTCCTCTCCCTGAATCGAGGCTCATGTGCAGAATAAAAAATTCCAGAGACTGATTCCCTTTTGCCTTCAACACGAGCCACTGTAAATGTAACCTGGGTAGGAAATTACATATTTAAAATCATGTGGTGAAAATCACATTGAATTTGTGCAGGTAGGGACCCAAAAAGAGAAGAAAACAGAGAAAGTCACACTCGGTGCACCATAAAAAGCAGATGGAGTAGCCCAAATGTGTTTCCTTGCAGCCTTAGTGCTTAAAAACAGGCTTTTATACAAAATGGTTAAGTGTGCTAAGTTTATGCAACAGCTGCCAAAAAGTTGAGCACATGGATCCAGCTGACAAGTTCCCTAAATGAATTCAGCAGCAATATCCATTAAAGGACCAAAGCACCACAGGAGAGGTGCCACTGAAGCATGTGACTGACCTTTCCTTTTGAAATAAAAGGATTTTACATCAAAACAGGGGCAGGTTGAAATGCAAGAAGCTAAAGGGAGTAATCCTAAATATATTTATTTTTTTCCTTTTCCTTCCCAAATGAACAGAAGAATTTGTTCAAAATGGACTTCTGAGTACAGTGAAAATCTGGAGAATTTCAGACACATGAGATCTTGGATAAATGGTGATGGCTCAGCTATTATAGAGCAGAAAGAGATGTTCCCCTCCTTGTCAACTCACTAAAATCTCTTGGTGTGCCGTGGTAGCAACAGGAGGCACATGGCAACTCCAAACTTATGGGCTGCTTTTGAGTGATTTGAATCAATAATCCCATAGCTTTCTGAATAAAACCATTGGAATTAAAATTTGGGGATAATTCATGATATGTAAAGTCTTGCCCTTGGGTCACAACAACCCCCTGCAGTGCTCCAGGCTGGAGGCAGAGTGGCTGGAAAGGGATTTGTTACCAGCCAGTGTTAATTCTTTAATTGAGAGGAATCAGTCAGTATCAGATATACCAAATCCCAAACCAGTTCTTGGTTGGTTTTTGTTTGTTTGTTTGTTTGTTTCAGGACTTCTCCCAGCTGAACAAAACACAACCACTGGGTGAGATCCAGACTCACAGTTACTGATTCTTGTGACATCCAAGCCACTCATCCAACCACCTCTCATCCAGAACTCTGCCACCCTGGAGGTACCAGAACACAGACTGTGGCTCTCTGGTTACTTAAAAGCCTGTAGGAATTTAGTGTCTGTTCCTCCCATGGGTTCAAAAGCACCAGCTCCATGGGGACAGGCAGATTTCCTTCCCTCAGAGCTCTTTTGCTCTCCGGGCTGATGATTCCTGCACAGAGAATGCCACAAATCAATTCTGCTGTCAACCCACAATTTGTACACTGTCTTCTGGCTGGAGCACTCACCTGGGTCCCTTCCCTTTATCCCAAAATTGCTGAGAAGGTGCAAAGATAAGCAAGCTGGAGGCATGAAGTCAGCAGGGGTAAGTGACAAGACATGAATGAATCCCACCTTTTTCCCTAACTGAGGTCTACAGTCACCTGAGGCTGCCAGAAGCCTGATCAGAGTTGGTCTTGCTCTTGTTGTTGGTCCAGATGGCATCCAGAAAACCAGCTCAACCAACATAACCACCTGATGGGTTGAACTCTGCTCAGATTACTGGATTGATGCTTTTCCCCAGAATTTATCACCCTTTTCCTTTCACCACTTCATTCCAAGGGTGAGGGTTATCGAAAAAAAAAACCACCAAAAAAAAAAAAAACCAAAAACCCGGGAGTTTATCAATAAAAAAGGAAAGCACTGAAGCAACCACAAAATTTAAATAAAACAAAATTTAAAAAAAAAATCAAAAATCACTGCTTCCTGATTTTCTACTTTCCCTTATTAATGACAAAAAAAATTAAAAGAAATTAATTCATCACGGGGTAGAACAGCTAAGAGTTATTTTTAGCTGCATTGCCAAAGAGAAATGTTCTGCCCATACATTCCAGACCAACATTTAGCTGGGTATTTGGGGGTTCTCTCAGCAGCTCCATCAGAGCACAGTGCCCACAGTGGTCCTGATACAGCTGCAGCCATTCCCAGCCCTGCCTGTTCCTGTCACAGGCAGTCACAACTTCAGATCAGCAAAATTTCAGCAGATTTTACACCCTTGGTGAGATACAATTTTGTGCCATACTCTCTTACTATCTCTTACAGAAGATAAAAAAAATCTCTATCAGTGCAGGATCTTATCTGCCCTAAAAACTTCCATAATGGAACTTGCTGAATCAACTGTATTCCTTTGATTACTCCACATCAATCTCTTGCATAAATGCATTAATTCAATGCCATTTCAGAAATGTGCTTTATTATTATTTTTTTGGAGTCTGGAAGATGTGAGAGATAACTACAAAGAAAGGTCTTTGGTGCTGTCTCAGTGAGAACAGAAAATAAAACCAGCAATCCACAGCAGCAGCTTTCAAACAATGCTGGAAAAGCAAACTGTCAAATGTCTGGATGTATGGCAGGAAACCTGACCAGGGAATTTATTTTTTTTTTTTAATAGAGAAAAAATATTGCAGAAATATCCTTCTTCCCTGCTGCCCTCCCTGTCTAGAGAGTTGATTTTTAACACTCCTTTACTATTTCCCAACCAGCCTGGTACTGTCTAGGACAGTAAATTGCAGATCATAAAAAGTTTACCAGAGTTTAGGAAACATTCCTTGTTAGAAGAGCCCAACAGTTCAGTAACAGCTGTTGTCTCTTGAGAAAATCTCTTTGCAGATGGGATGGTTGAGGGAAATTCAAGGTATTTCGGTTAATTGTTAAAAATGCAAAGCAGCTTAGAGTCCCTCTGAAGCCACAAAGAATTAAGCAATAATAATAAAAAACCTTGATAAAACTGTGGGTTGAGGGGAAAGTACTGATCATAACAAAACCTATTTCATGTACACGGGCTTTTTCCATGTTCCCTATTTCAGCAAAATCAATTTTTTTGTTGTTGAAGAGGAAAATAACTATTCCTTATCCGCATGATAAAATGAAATTTAACGTTGTGATTGCACTAGCTGATATTTGTTCAGATGTTGACTGAAGGAACAAAAATATTTTTGAAAAGCTTGAGGAAATAATCTCAAAAAGGAGATGTTTTCCTACCCTGCATTTTCTGTTGAATTTTTTCTTTCCTGCAAAGATCAAAAAAACTGAGGTCACCCAAGCCTGCTCCTTTCCAGCTAAATATCCAGCTGTCTCTCATCAGCTGCCCTTTCAACAAATTTTCAAACTTTTATTTGTTTTTTGTGGGTTTTTTTTTGTTTGTTTGTTTTGCTTTGCTTTTTTGATTTGGTTCTGTTGTGTTTGTGGGGGTTTTTTTGTTTGTTTAGTTTTTTGCTTGTTTGCTTTTTTGTTGTTGTTGTTGTTTTGTTTTGTTTTGTCTTTTGTTGGGTTTTTTTTCACAATTGACTCGAGGGACAAACTTTTCTCCACCCTGAAAGCACTGGCCAGGTGCACACTGCTCTCACAGAGACCACAACACTTGCTTTTCCTTTTACAACACCATTTAAAAAAATGCATTTATGACCCAGGTTACTTCTGATTTAACATTTTGTCTTCTTTCCTGCCTCAGTTTCCCTTTGTGCCATACTTGGAACTGATTTCTGCCTCTTTTCTCCTGTTCTCTCTGCCTTCTCAATGAAGGTTCACCCAGCACAGCAAAGTGATGCTCTCATTTGGGCTCTCACTGCACTACAAATGCTGGCAAACAATACTGAAATCTCATTTTAGGACCAAGATGTAATTGGGTCTGAACTTACCTCCGGTCTTACCCTGATGTAATTCCATTACCTTTTAATGGAATTACTCTCGATTTGCACCGGTGTCTTGAATTGAACTTTTGCTTTTCAGGATTTATATATCTTGTTTTCCTACCATTTAAGACAAGAAGCCAGCCAAAGTCATTTCCAACTCATTTCCACCCCCACCCCCATAAATTCAGGCATTATTACAGTTTATCTCTGCGACCTCCACTTGCTCTTGTACATCATCCATCTCATTATTCACGATTTCTGCAGGACTTTGCATTCCATTATCTCCTATTTATAACCCGAGATGTCTGAGAACAAAAGAGGGCAGGGTTCTCCAGAATACACCTTTCTGGTCTTTTTACAAATTTTCTTACTCATTTCCAGCTGCTCCCTGCCTACAGCCTATCCTTTATTCTTCTGAAATGTGTGTCCTGTCCTTTAAATACAGCTTCCCATGACCAGCCTTGTGACTAATAAAAGGAAGATCCAAAGAGGCATTGCAGATAATTTGCGAGGTAGCAGAAATATAAGGAGACATTTGACATTATCCGATTTTTAGTTCAGTCCAGGTGGGAAACCACAACTGTTGATGTGGTGGGTGATCAGAAAGTGAGAGGTGGGAAAAAGGCTTCCAGTTCATCATCAAAAATCATCGTTTAGCCCACACTCTGTAAATAATACTACATTATTCAGCGATGCAGTGGTGGCTAAATTTTGTAAATTAAAAGGTAATAACTTAGAGGAATTAATATATCTGGATACAGTCACCAAATGGGAATATTCCAATCAAATAAAGGCAGCTCTATGTCTAGGTTGACTAAAGAGCATTTTTGTGTGACCAGCTCAGTGAAAACACCTCTGCTGCAAGGTGTGATCCCTCTCAGAAGGAGAGGAGACCTCACCTCCAGCCTCTGCCCACCTTCACAGGGTGGGAGCATTTCCTCCTGTTCTGGGAGCATCTCCTCAGAAAAATGCAGTTCAAAAGTCTTTGAGACACCTGATCAACCTCTATTTCAGTTCACAACTGGAGTCAAACGTGCACAGCAAAGCCTTGGTGATGGGTTTCCCCAGTCAAGCACACTCAAGTCTATTTGTTAATTGTACTTTTTTTTTTTTTTTTTTTTTTTTTTTTTTTTTTTTTTTTTTTGGTGTCAACTTCTTCCTCTCTCTTTTCACTCCTTTCCCTGATAGATTTAAGAACTTTCCCCCCTTGAAGAGGCTTGTCCTTGTGACTCTGTAGCAAGTCACTTCTCAGCCTCATTTCTAAGAAAAAAAAGAAAAGTAAAACCAAAATCAGACTCTGTTACAAGGTTCACTGAGAAACATGAGAAACACCCTTTTTTTTTTAATAGATTTCGATTATGCCTTGTGTTTTCTCAGGATCTTTTTTTACACTTTAACCACAAATTGTGAACACTGAAAATATCCCATTCTGTCCTGCTGCATAATTCCTGAGTTATACATAGAGACCAAAAGAAAAAAAAAAAATTAATTTTCCTTGCTCAAACTCATGTGTTAAATGGTCAAACCTGGGAATGCCATTCCTGGGAACTCCTGCTGACTTTCTGGACCCACATCGGGGCAGTTCTTTGCAATGTGCACCTCTGTTTCAAAAATCTGGTTCAGATAATTTCCTTTTTGGAACAAGTTTGGAACATGCTGCTGGGCAGGGCTCAGCCTAGCACAGCTCCTCCAGCCCCCTTGAGGGAACTTCCCTGGTCTTTGTGCCAGCTCTGGATCTCAGCAGAAATATTTTCACAGCCACTTAGCGCTGACAAGAGAAATCACTTATGAGGATCAGGCCTGATAGCAAACACAGAGAAAACCCATTAGAAATGCTCAGTTTTGATTCCAGTTAACTTTGCAGAGAGCTGTCACACTCCTTATCCTGCCTTTCAGACTCAGCAGACCGTGGAGGAAAACTCCTCTTAGGTGTGCCTGTGCTGGGAGAGGAGCAGAGAGATTTGGGTAATAGGAATGGTGTTTTTAGGTGACAAGGGAGAGTTTAGCTCTTCCCCAGAGTGACACCTGGGCATTTATCCTTCTCATTCCAGCACCCTCTTCCTTGAAAAGTGAAGCAGAGGAGACAGAGGATATCCCAGCCACATCCCAGTGGCATCCTGGAATTTTGTGTCAGTAACAGTGTGATCAGGAGGACCAGGGTTTGTCCATCTGTGCTGGGCACTGGGGAGGTCACACCTCGAGTGCTGTGTCCAGTTCTGGGCCCCTCATGACAAGAAGGGCACTGGGGGGCTGGAGAGTGTCCAGAGAAGGGCAAAGGAGCTGGGGAAGAGTCTGGAGCACCAGGAGCAGCTGAGGGAGCTGGGAGGGGTCAGCCTGCAAAAAGAAGGCTCAGGGGGGACCTTATCCCTCTTTACAGCTCCCTGACAAGAGGATGCAGCCAGGTGGGGGCCACTTTCCCAGGTAACAAGTGTCAGGATGAGAGGAAACAGCCTCAAGTTGTTCCAGTGGAGGTTTAGATTGGATATCAGGAACAATTTCTTAGCCAGAAGGGTTGTCATTGTTAAAAGCAGCCCAGGGCAGTGGTGGAGTGACCACCCCTGGAGCTGGATGTGGCACTTGAGGATGTGGTTTAGTGGTGACCACAGAGGTGATGCTGGGTTTGGCAGCTGGATGACATAACCTAAAATCTCTTTTCCTATCTGAACTATGATTCTCCAACTCTTTAACACCACATCTGTACAATCCATGACTCCTGATGCACACCTCACCACGAGGGTCAGATGCCCTCAGAGCCCCAAAATTACTCTGCCCAGGCTTGTGGTTGGCTGAACATCCTCCAGGAGGGCTCAGTTACACAGAAATCATCTTCTGCCTCCACAGGAGCCAGGGATTAACACCTTGAAAGTGCATCTTCACCTGCAGCAGGCTGTGAGGAACGTTGGCTCTTTGCCCCCTCCACAGACAAATTATTATTCCTTGGACTAATGAAGAAAGTGGAAATGTCTGCTATGGGATGCACCAGGACCTGAGGATACACAACACATCTCACAGTGCACAGCTCACTGCTAAAAACCTGTTACTATGGGCCGCAAGAACAACCCAATTAAAGGAATTTAAGAATCTTAATTAATGTCACTCAAAACCTTCATTATTCAAATCCACCTGCAGAACAAGGGTGACAATGCTTCATTTATTCTGTGTTTTTTATGCTAAATGTTTCTGAGCTCAACTTCCCACTAGCCGAGAGTATCAATCCTTGCCAACTTTGCTATGTTTCTTCACCAACCTCAGCCAAAATTGGAGTGATCTGTCAAAAAAACCCACAATACCCCCCTTGATGTCTGTGTTTCCCTGGATTTTGCAGGGAGAGGGAGAGTGTTTCCTTATTCTTTTTTCTGAAAAGGGATTGTTTTAAGAACTCACGTGCTGCTGATGCAATCCTGTTGATTTAGAAAGAAAATGCACAAAGACTTCATCTTCAAGTTCAGTAAAAGGAGGAAAAAATGCACCAACAAATAACACTAAACCAAGTACCAGGTTGTTTTTTTTGTTTTTTTTTTTTTGTTTTTTCAAGCTGTCTCTCTGGCAACTCTGTGGCCTAAAGCCTCCTGTCCATCCCAGAGCTTCCTCAGCCACTCCTCCAGTCCCTTTTCCTTGGCATTCTGCAGGGTGGGAGCTTTTATCAGCTGCATGATGGAGCTGAACTGTTCCTTCTGGTTAGTCAGAGGAAAAAGCAGCCTGGATCCCATCATCTTCGGGAGAGGGAGATTATTGCTGAGCAATTGCACTTGGGGGACCCAGCCACATATTCCTAAATACTCTAGAAAATAAAGTGTTACCCCTGGAACCTTTGCTGGCCTTTTGTTGCTGCAATTACTGAGTGCTGAAATAAAGGTGCTGCTAATGCTGGTGTGAACTGTGATTCCATTTCTGACTGACTTCACATTTCTGCTTTGTCTTTTTTTATTATAATTTTTTTTATTTTTTCCTCTCTAATGTTCTCCTTTATGCAAGACCTTGAGTATTTATTTTGACAGCTTACATTATTCAGCAAGCAATTAAACTTTCAAATGTATTGTGTTCTCATAGCTTAAAATAGCTTTGGCAACATCAGTAGGGTTTCTCAATCCCCCACATAATGTAGATAAAGAACTTCTCTGTTGAATTTTTTTTTTTTTTTTTTTTTTTTTTTTTTT
>WEIU01016754.1:478967-493207 GCA_013389925.1 Aegithalos caudatus
CCAACAAATTTTTGGCACATAAACGTCAGACAATCCCCAGGTGAGCAGACACCTCTCTGTAGGTGTGGGCTTGGTAAGATCTTATAGCTCAAGCCAATGAACCATTTATAAAACCAGTCATCTGTTGTCACAAGGAGCTAAAGTATCCATGAAATCAGCACTTAATTAAGAAAGTCATAATATGTGATTATATTAAATCACAGAATTATTGAATTTTTAATGTTGGAAAGGACCTTTAACATCATTAATCAACCAGCACCACCACCATGTTCCCCATTAAACCATGTCCTCAACTGCCACGTTTTTGTTTTTTGAACACTTCCAAGGATGGCCACTTCATCATTTCTCTGGGCACCCTTTTCCAATGCTTCACAACTCCTTACATGATGAAATTTTTCCTGACACCCAAATTAAACCTCTCCTGGTGCAACCTGAGGTTATTTCTTCTCATCCTGACAATGCCAGCTGGGATAAGAGGTTGGCACCCACTTGGCCACAACCTCCTTTCAGTTCATCGTAGGGAGCAATAAGGTCTCCCCTGAAGCTCATTTCCTCCAGGCTAAACACCCCCAGCTCCCTCAGCTGCTTCTCCTGAGACCAAATCCTTGAGCCAGCAAAATATTAAGTAGAGTGCCCCAGAAAACACAGGAAATTCACAGGTATAATAAATAAGGATGCACAGGATACAAGGCAGGTGGGCCAGAGTGTAACAACCACCAGCGTGGAAGGGATTGAGTTATAAAAGCCATAAAAAAGGTCATGAAAGAAGGGAATGATTTTTATTAAGACCATTGATGAAAGAAGGAAGGGCCTGGAAAAAGCAAATATGATGCTTATGTGTACAAACAGAAGGAGGGTGTCAGCTTTCCATGATTTATCTGATTTCCTTATGTACAGCATTCCTCTGAAGCTGATCCTGTTCTTCCTGTTTCACCCAGGAATTATTCTGAGTTTGTGTTTCCTAGGCATCTTTGCAATTTTACAATCATCCTACACTGTGCCAAGGGTAGTTTAAAATGTCATATGAGGTTCTTTACTCACGTTATTTATTTTTTTTTTTTCTCCTGGTTTCTCTGAACATTGTTTTGTTCCTGCTTAGGCAAACTTTGATTTCAGCTAGAAACTCTATCCCTCCACAAAAACAGAAGGCAATGGGGAAAACAGTGAGATGTTCACAGGCTCATCATAAATCTCTCCTCTCTCACAATAAACAGTCCATCATGTTCCAGCTCCCCCTCATGCTGATGATTTTCCCACTCTACAAATGCCAGATTTAATGCCTCCTTCAGCTCCTACTCCCCTTTTTGTGCCCTCATCTGCACCATCATTTACAAATAAAAAGCTGCCTGAATCATCATTTATTAAGCTACCACATTTTCTCCATAGGTTCAACAGCTCCTGCTGATGTTAATAAGGCTCTGTGCAGAGAAACCTTGGAGAGGGATGTCACACCAGGAACTGTAGAGCCTCTCACAGAATGGTTTGGGTTGGAAGGGACTTTGAAGATCATCTAGTTCCAACCCCCCTCCATAAATTCTCCTGTCCAGGTGTTAATCAACATGCAAAAGCAGCAGATTTGGCCATGATCCAGCCAGGAGGGTTCCTGGTGAACTATTCAGAGCATCCTGCATTATACAACAAAGGCTGCAGCTCTTTGCACCACAGCTTTGTTCTCATAGCTTGTTTATTTTAAGCCTAATCAGCATTGAATAATTTCTTAATGCTTTGGAAGATAAGAAGTTAGAGCTGAGCAACAAATAACTACATCTTGATTTTGACCAGTCCCCTCCAAAATCCAGGGAAAAGATCCACTTGAACACAGTCCAAGGCAAAATCCCCCAGGAGCAGCAGATGTAAATAATAGAACTGCACCTGTGCAGTTACCAGCAATAAATGACTTTGATCCTGGGTTGCTGTCACCTGCCTTGAGTCCTGCAAAACATGGAGGGAAGGGATGAGGGAGGCAATCCACCAAGGTGCATTTTTTGGGAACACTACCCATCTGCACAGGAATAATCTCCTTTTGCTGAGCAGGCACAGCAGCTCATGCATAAACCAGATCTTCCCAGCCCTCTCCATGTCGCAGCCCCTGCTGAATGCAGAGAGGGAAGCAGGTGCTTCTGTGGTTTTCTGTGTATTATTTGGATGGGTAGATGGGGAAAATTGCTCAGACCAGTCCAGGGAAAATGCTCTTTCTCTGAAAAGGAAATCTGGGCAATGGCAATAAAGAGATGCTCTGGATTTCTGAGACCTGCACAATGACTCTGTGGTCTAGCAGCTGGATTCAGGAATATCTTCACAAGAAAATATTATGTGGTTTGCATTTAGCAGGATATAAGCATCACTGACAAGCACAAGCATCCCTTTCTTTCCTCTTTATTCACCATTTTGCCAGTTGAAAAGTGTGGGAAGAGTATTCACTACATATTCATTTCACTTCTAAACAATGGAGAAAAAAAAAAATCAGAAAGAAAGGTCAGCAGTCTTGAATGAGAGAAGAGTCCAATACTAAAATATTCAATATTTAATGAACTTTACATATTAGAAATAGAAAAGGAGGTGTATAACTGATTTTATATTGTTGCTATCCACATAAAATTATTTTTTTATTAGAGTCATGGCAAGGTTTGGGTTGAAATGGACTTTAATTTTTGTCTAGTTCCAACCCCCCTGCCATGGGCAGGGAGTGTTTCTCTAGAGCAGATTGTATTCTTACATCTGGTACCTCTATATTGAAAGATGGAGCAGGAGGAAATCTTTCAGTGGGAGCAAAAACTACTGCAGCAGGACCAGGAACCACAAGTGCTCTGTGGGCCACAAAACTGTGTCCCTGAATGGGGGTTTAGATAAATGAAAATCCCAATATTTTTTCACTTCATCTCTTTCTATGCCTCGATTTACGTGTCTGCCTAACAAACACATCAACACAAAAGACACTTGAAAACACAAAAACCACAAAATTATTATTTTATATGGATAGCAAAATGTTTTACATATTTATTTAAGAATCTCTGTGTACATAAACACACACACACATATATATATACACCTACATAAATAATTTATCTCTAATTATATACTTGGAAAACAAAACCAGGTAAATGCTAAAATAATGCTTGTTGGTTGCACTGCTTGAGCAGAAAGAAAATGAGCCCCAGTGGCTTCATAAAAATTAGGATGAAACATAGCTGACATTTCCCTGGCTGTGCCTAATATTCACTGAACAAGAAGTGATGTGTACAGAGGACTTGCCCCTCAGGCAGTGGCCAAGGCTCTGAGTGTGACTGGGATTACTGGGTGCCAGCATCATCTCCCAGATTCTCCTGGCTCAGCATGCAAAGTGAGCTCAGATTTGGGAAGAGATGGCATCCAAAAGCCCACATCTGCCTGCACAGAAGAAATCACCGTGGGAAGTGATACATTATTGGAAGTGGGTGGGTTTGGGCATGGATTTTGTGTGGAATCAGCTGTCAAAGCTGAGATTAGCCCCTGGAATTAGGGTGTGTCATGTGCCCAAAGGCTTGGATACATGAAAATACTCAACAAATATTATCCTATATATTTTGGTTTCTCTTTCCTTCCATAACAATGTGGAATTTCCTACAAGGCAGGACAGGGAAAAGCAATCATCCTGAAATCCACCACCTGAAGCATCATTCCATCCCTTGCCTCTCCAGGGCTGGAAGGATCCTTTCCCTCCTCAGGCTGTGTGCCTGTCACAAGAACTGTGTTGGGTGACATGTGCCTGCTCTGGTACCCAAAAGCATTTCCAATGCCACGACCCAACCTCTTATCCCAAGAGCATCAGCCCCAAACCACAGGGACCAGCTTCCCACCAACCCTGCTGCTCATCCCTTTGTCCAGCATTTTGCTGTGTTAAAACCAGCCAGGGGGTGCACACCCAGCTGACAGCTTCTAGAAGAGCACTTCCAAATATTTCTTTTTTTGTTTTAGTTCCTTATGACCACGTTTTCCCATCCCTCATCTTCCTCCCCTAGGTACAGACTCTCTGTGGCACATAAAATGCCAGAGGCAGCCGTGCTCTGCTGTAAAAACAGATGCTTTTTTAATTGTCCATCTCACAGGCATAATTGGTTGAACGAAGAAACACATAAAATAGGCTGCAGCACACGTGTCAAGGGAGGCAGCTTTCCTCAGCTGCTGCGAGAGGAAGAAAATCTCCCTCTCCCTGAGAAATGCAGTAATTTACACAGATCCACTCAAATTCACTTTTCAGGGCTGTAATTAGCATGTTCTGGCCCTGTAATGTAGCAACCTTTACCCTGTGACCCTGCTGTCTCTTTTTATGGCTTGTTAGCAGCGTGGTCACTCAGGCATAGCCAAGAAAAGCAGATTCATATTGGAGCCATGGGACTGCTGCCATCTGTGGGAAGGGAGCACCTGGGTAAAATGCACATTTCTTACCTTATTCCAATCTTTTCTATTCTGGAGAAAGGGTTATTCCTTTTTATTTTTTTTTTTCCCCTTGTCATTTGCTCATTGCATGAAACCTTTTCTCTTGTCAGCTCAGTCAACTCTCAAATTAACCAGGATGCAAAGAGCCTGCACTCTCAGGTCTGTGTGAAATCTTATTCAATAAAGATGATTAACAACCAGAATACTGTTGTTGTTGTGGTTTTTTTGGGTTTTTTTGTTTGTTTGTTTGTTTGTTTGTTTGTTTTTTAATTAAAAAAAAAAAAGCTTTTTATTTAAACTTGGTTTGGCATCTCACTTTGAACCTTTCATTATTAATAGACTGCTCCCCAAAATTGTGATTAATTCACTGTAGAACCTTAAAAATTCACAAGGCTTCATTTCTCCATCTGTAAAACGAAGGAATAAAACTAGGACTTAGATTTTCAGCATTTCTACTGAGGCTTTTAAAATGCCTGTTGCTATAGTACTGTGAAATCTTTTTACAAATGAGTCTGAAATATTACCAGCATTCCAAGAGGTAATTACAAAAGAAAAAAAAAAAAAAATCACTATTTTTTTTTCCTGTGTCCTTTACAACCTTTAAACCTGGATTTGTAATTGAAGTGCAAACTGACCTTTATAAACTGTACAGCGTCACTAAAATACATTATTCTGCAAGGCTTGGGGGAATTTTCCATGCTCAGCAATTCAATAATCTCACTTGCTTTCATTTTTGCTCTCCAGACAATGTGACATAGCTGGATTTTCCTTCTTACTCCAGTGGCAAATCAAGCAGGGGAGACTGAGGAGTTTTATCAATGTTATAATCTAAATCTCCTGTCAACTTGCTGCTGTCACCTGCTTTTTTGGCAAATAACTCAGCTGTCTTTCCCACCTTCTCAAACATCTCAGCAGTTAATACCAACCCATATTAAATCCCATTTGCAATCTGCTACCTCAGAAGGTTCAGTGGTCCATATAGAGAAATGATCCATCAGCACCAGCTGAAATAGCTGAAATGATTTTATCTCTAACCTGGCTGTACAATAACACAACTGCAGTCGTGTGCAATACCATAAACCCAGCCAAAATGTCAGGCACCAGGCTTTGCTACAGGGTAATTACACTGAAAAGGAACAAAAAAAGTGCACAAAGAGCTGCACATGGGAAATTGCTGCAATCCTGCACAGAAGTTCCCAAAGTAGGGATTTCACAAACCTCCTTCATTTTTTGGGAGCCCATCCCCAGATAATCATTTTATCAGTGCCCAAACCCCTGCTCTGCCCCAGTCAGCTCTGCTCCCTGCCAGTACAACCCTAGCTTCACCTGGTTCGGATGGGTTTGCATTGTCAGGGCTGTAGAATCACAGAATTTTAGTTGGAAAAGACCCTTTGGATAATCAACTCTTAACCCAGCACTGCCAAGACCACTCTAAACCATATTCCCAAGTGCCACTTCTGTGTCTTTTAAATCCTTCCAAGGGATGGAGACTCATCCACTTCCCTGGGCAGCCTGTTCTAATTCTTGATAATGCATAGTTTTTCCTAATATCCAATCAAAACTACCCCTGGCACAACTCAGGCTGTTTCCTCTTATCCTATGGCTTGTTAATTTGGAGAAGAGATCCCTCATCTGTTCACAACCTCCTGTCAGGGAGTTGTAGAGAGACAAGGTCTGCCCTGAACATCCTCTTCTCCAGGCTGAGGCCCCCAGCTCCCTCAGCTGCTCCAGATCCTTCCCCATCTCCTCCCTGGACACACCCCAGCCCCTCAGTATTTTTCTTGTTGTGAAGGGCTCAGAAATAAACCCAGAATTCGAGGTGTGGAATCTGCACCTGTGCCTGCAACTGCAGTGCAAGGCTCTCATTCTGTTCTCATCCCCTTCTTTCCACCAGGGACAAATTCACCTGAAAAAGTGACACCAATTTACCTCCCTCCATCCCACGGGCAGCGTGGCTTGTATTGATCAAAGAGCAGCTTGTGCAACGCCTTTCCTTTTACACCTTTTTCCTCTGTCAGTCCTCTCCATCAGCTTCCCCTGGAACCCTGAGGTCCTGCACAAAGCCACGCTCAAAAACACATCTAGGAGGAGGATTTTGACCCAGGGGTGGTACAAGCTCACCAGGCAGCACAGATCAGCTATATTCTATTTTTGCCCACAGCCAGGATTTTTCAGTTTGCACCTCTTGGGATTCAGCACCAGAAACAAAAGCTGCTGCTCCATCTCCTGCTGCTGTGTTTGTATTTCTCCCCAGGTTTTGCCTCCAAGAAGCAAGACTGGACTCCAGCCATAATCACCTCCTCTCAAGGCGACAGATTGATCCATTTTTTTTCCCCAAAAGGGGGTATATTATACTTTATAACACCCTCCAAAAGGGTGTTAGACAAGAGTTTGGCACACAGGGTTAACATTTCCTGCCGCTCAAAGGAAAGAAAAGGAGAAATACAGCTCAAACAAACCACTCTTGAATGTTGTAACAAATTTGCTTTGCCTGCACCTTTCATAGCATCATTGTTGCCATGGGACCAAGTGGCAGAGCACTCGTGGCACTCAAAACCACTCAAACTTCATGGAACTGTTTACTGCTGCAAAGAGCAGGGATTCAAGTGTGCACTTGGAACCTTCTGTAATTATTTACTGTATCAATAATTTTTTTATTTTTTTTAAATCCACATAAAAACAAACTTCAAAAGGAGCTTGACATTTCCCCCTCAGCTGGTTTAGTCATGGATGTACACTGGGAAGTAAGGTGTTTGTGGGTTTGTTTTTTTTTTTTCTCCCATTCAATCTAGAAAGAAAATTCCCATTTTGTGACACAGCAATCTAGGAAAGAAGCATGACATTACTTGTTCATTATTCTGCAAGACTGAATGCATGAAGATCACAGGATGGAGCAGGGAAAGTCTCCATGTACAAATTGGATCTGTGTTTTGTGAACAAAGTGAATATAAGCAGACAGCAATATAAAATATCCTGGTAAGCACATATAACCCCCTCGAGGTTTCAATTATTTCAAAATAAAACACATCTGCTTCTTGAACACTTGACCTTCAGCTTTGTTATTCAAGAAGATGTTGTGGACCCATGGCTGATCACAATTATTTTCAGGAGTAAATTTGTTAATTCACATGCTAAATGGCAAAAAAAGCTGTGACATTAGTAGCAACTAGTCAATGTTGCATTTAAATCCTTTCCTTTCCTTTCCTTTCTTTTCCTTTCTTTTCCTTTCTTTTCCTTTCTTTTCCTTTCTTTTCCTTTCTTTTCCTTTCTTTTCCTTTCTTTTCCTTTCTTTTCCTTTCTTTTCCTTTCTTTTCCTTTCTTTTCCTTTCTTTTCCTTTCTTTTCCTTTCTTTTCCTTTCTTTTCCTTTCTTTTCCTTTCTTTTCCTTTCTTTTCCTTTCTTTTCCTTTCTTTTCCTTTCTTTTCCTTTCTTTTCCTTTCTTTTCCTTTCTTTTCCTTTCTTTTCCTTTCTTTTCCTTTCTTTTCCTTTCTTTTCCTTTCCTTTCCTTTCCTCTTTTAATTCCCCTTTCCTCTTTTCTCTTTTCTTCTTTTTTTCCCTTTCAGCTCACATAATCCATTTCTATTTCTCCAAGACCTTTTCCCAAAGACCATCCTTATCTGCCTTACTCAGTTTCACTTCCAACAAGGCAGGAAAAGGGATTTTAACCAAATCCCCTGTGAATTTCTAGCTCTAGTGCAAGGTGTCCCTGCCCAGGGCAGGGGGTTGGAACTGGATGATCTTTAAGGTCTCTTCCAAACCAAGCCATTCTATGGTTCCATCATTTCCCTCTGACCTCACAGTAGTGAAGCTGAACTTGGAAGTGTTATTTGCCAAAAAAAAACCCACATCTCCTTACTCAGTTTAAGCATCCAATGTCCACACAAATAACATAAAGATCTGCTTAACCCCTGGTGTGTCTCCTGCAGTGGGCAGATGGAGGGGTGTCTGCTCAAAGAGTTTATTCCTGATGGAGCAGAGTGTGAGTCATCCATTAAATCACTGCAGGAAAAAATGCAGATACTCATCCCAGAGTGACTTCCAGGCAAGCAACAGATTGGCAAATCCCTGTACTCAGTTTGGACTTTTCTTTCTTTCTTTTCTTTTCTTTCTTTTTCTTTCTTTCTTTCTTTCTTTCTTTCTTTCTTTCTTTCTTTCTTTCTTTCTTTCTTTCTTTCTTTCTTTCTTTCTTTCTTTCTTTCTTTCTTTCTTTCTTTCTTTCTTTCTTTCTTTCTTTCTTTCTTTCTTTCTTTCTTTCTTTCTTTCTTTCCTTTCCTTCCTTTACTAATAAATAAAATGCAGCAATTTTTTTTCGNCCTCAAGCACAGGAGACCTTCCAGAGGATGCTAATTGCTCCCACAGACATCTTGCAGAAATGTGGCTGAATTTGGAACTAATGGCATTAAAACACAACATAAACATGCACTTGTCCTATTGCCCCTCCAAGAATTATTACTTTTTTGTTCTTAAAAAAAAATTTACAAAACTTGCACTTAGAGAGCCAGAGGGAAGTCGCTCCAGTCAGGATCTCAAGTCATTAGATAAACTCCCTGCCTGTGGATATTTCAACCCAAATATAAAATTATTTGCCCTCTGCAGGCTATGCTAACAGAATGTGATCTTGTCTTGCACTTTCTATAACTCTGAGGAAGGAGAAAGGCAAAATATCTGAAGTTGGTTTGTTTTTCAAGGTGAGGGAGGATAATTTTTTTCTCTGTTGACTCTAAATGCCAATTCTTAACCTGATCATAGCCCATGTTTCACTGCTAATACATGAAAATGTCTGAAGACATACACTGCTAATTAAAAAGCCACTATTTTTGTAATATTAAGAAGGGAAATTTGCATATTTT
This sequence comes from Aegithalos caudatus, assembly GCA_013389925.1. Taxonomy (NCBI): domain Eukaryota; kingdom Metazoa; phylum Chordata; class Aves; order Passeriformes; family Aegithalidae; genus Aegithalos; species Aegithalos caudatus. The sequence continues at coordinate 488,233 of WEIU01016754.1, forward strand.
TAATGATAAATTTCAGAAAGGCTTCTGAAAAATTAGCAAAACTATCATGATGGCCCAAGTGATAAAAAGAGAAAGAATGTTTTATTCTATTTATTTCTTCATCCTTCTGTCACCCATAAAACAAAACAACAACAACAAAAAAATCAGTGTGAAATCAGCATTTCCCAGATAAACATCTAAGAATAAATTTATGAAAAAACAAAAACAAAACCAAAAAAACCTAAACATGACAGTATTTTTACACATAGCAATATCCAGCTACACTTCTGGCAGTATAAAATTTTCTTGCTACAAAGAGTGCATGCTGTGGGATGCAAAATGGGAGATGGAGGGGCTTGGAAAATAAGGGAGGAAATGTGAATTTCTCAAGCACTGATAGCTGGATGGTCATGGAGCCAAGCAAGGATTGTTGGTAATAATATGCTGTGAGAAAGAACAGGATGTGGCTGCAGAAGGGTGATACAGAAAAAGAGCAGCACTTTTCAGGGAAAATCATCCTGGTTTTAGCTGCTGGAGATCAACACAGCACGGCACAGACACAGGAATGAGGTTGGGAATGGGGCATGGACTGATGGGAGGGGATCAAGGTCACCTGAGATCCCTGAAGGCTCCAACCCATTTCCAGACAGGTCTAGAAGAACAGGCTGTGCATGACAACTGATTTGCATGGAAAGAGAGAAAATAGCAGGGAAAACTCATCTATAAAAGGTAACCCCATGAAGCCTGGGCTCATGGGCACCCCAGGATCCTGGACACCCCATGAGCTGGATCAGTGCTGGAGCCAGCACTGGTGATCTCTTTCTCCTCTTTCTCCTTCTCTTTCTCCCTTTCTTTCTTTCTTTCTTTCTTTCTTTCTTTCTTTCTTTCTTTCTTTCTTTCTTTCTTTCTTTCTTTCTTTCTTCCTTCCTTTCTTCCTTTCTTCCTTTCTTCCTTTCTTCCTTTCTCCCTATGTTTAATGCATATCTCTCTCTTCCCTTTCACCCTACCCCCTTATCCAAAACTCACTGCCTTTTGCTTAGACAGGAAGTCAGGGGCTAATTTGTACTGATTTCCATGCTAATTGTGCAATTTGCTAACAAATCTCTGTAAGCTTGTTTGGATCTTCTGACTTTTGCCATTCCTTTTGACCACAAGCACCCACAAATCTCAGATGTTCCCTTGCCCTTAAGGGTGGGATGCCAGAGGAGCAAACACCTTCAAACACTTTTCAGCTGAGGCACCAAAGGCAGAGTGGGGTGAGGAGAAGGATTATTTTTCCATTATCCAGTCACTGGCAGAAGACAAAAATCATCTCACTGTTTACTCAGATCTGTGCTCCAAATGGCATAAAGACCTTGGGACACTGCTGCAGATCCTTGGAGAAAATGTGCAAGGGCCTGGGCTCACACGGTGGTAACTTCTCCCTTGCAGATGTTACAGCCCTGGTGTTTAACCAGCTGGACCTAAAGCCAGTGGGCAAATCTGCAAACTGGAGATGGGAATGAGGATTTGTGGGAAGACTTGGGCTTCAATTCAATGCAGTTTTCACCAGCATTGAGTGTGCTATTCTTCCCTTGACCCTGCAGAGCTCTGAGAAGAAAATCCAGGGGGTCCTGGTGGACAATAAGCTGTCCATGAACCAGCAAAGAGTTTGTGGTCAAGAAGGCCAATGTGATCCTGAGGTGCATTGGGAAGAGCATGGCCAGCAGGTCAGGAAGGGATCCTGTCCCTCTGTTCAGCCCTGGTGATGCACATCTGGAGTGCCCTGTCCAGTTCTGGGCTCCTCAGTAGGGACATGGAGCTCCTGGAGTGGGTCCAGTGGAGGTCACAAACATAATTAAGGGACTGAAGCATCTCTTCCAAGAAAAGGCTGAGGGGCCTGTTCAGCCTCAAGAAAAGGCAAATGAAAAGGGAACCTCATTAGTTTCTTTCAGTATCTGCAGTGAGGTGTCAGAGCATGGACCAGGCTCTGCTCCTGGTATCCAGCAATGGCACAGGAGGAACAGCCAAAAACTTATTCCCAGAAAGTTCCACCAGAACATGAGGAATAAAAATACAGCCCACTGTGGTGCCTTCCAGCCTCACCCAGGCTGTGATTTTCTGTGATTCTCTGGCCCAACACTGCACTGAGGGGAGGACAGAAACCATGAGCTGAGACATGAAAGCATTAAAAAGTTATATAAACAGCATCAGCAGTAAGAGACCTTCAAGAGATTATTGGTTATCCTCCAGATGCCACCATTCCTTGTCATCTCCTGGAAGATCCATCCCTTGCCACAACAAATAATCATTGCTCCTTCACTGCAGGGTTTAAAATTCCCAGCCTACATCCACAACCCATCTTGATGTGGGAAGATACTTTTGCTTTGACCAAGGTTTCTGGCCACCTCAGAACTCTGGCAAGGACAATTTTGGGAGAAAAACACTGAAAAGAAAAACTTTGCTGACAGATTGATTTGTAGTGGCCATTAGAAACTGCTCGAGCATGTGAAGGGATACTCCAAGGACCTCTCTAAGCAGGGCAGGCAGTTCAAAAGTGTATGAATTTATCATCATTGGAGGATTCTGCAGTTCATCACCAGCTTTTGTAATTTATCACAGGGATGTCACATATCTGGAGCTCTGGGATTCTTAAGGGTGAGATCTGTCACATAAATACAGTTATTAAGGCAGAGAGTGTATTATACAGTTAAATGCAAATGTTGCAATCTGGCAACCCGTTTTTACTGCCAAAACCTAGAAGGTTTTTCCTGTCAGAAATTGATGCCAGTAGCGATAAATGGGGGATAGATAAAGTTAATCCGACTGCTTTGAGTTGAACAGGGAAGGTATTACTTTGAAGGGTTTAACATATTAGCAGAATCAAAACGACATTTCAAAATATTTATGGAAATCTTTTTTTTAAGCTTCTACAAGCAGTATAACAAAACCATATAAAACATTATTAAATTCTACCCTTAATTAAACATGCTGACACTTAAAAGCTTCTGTCTGATTTGCTTTAAGAAATCTTCTTTCTGTAAATTATGACTTTAAAACATCATTCTGCTCTAAATTAATCTGCATTCCAGAAGAATTAAAACCTTTTTAACAGATGCTTTAAAAAATAAAATTTAAGCTATACCACCACCTTATCAAACATAATGGTGAAACAAGAAAAGTAGGAAACAATACAAATAAATGATAAAATTAACTGAGGGAAAAAAGCCTTTACTGATTCATGTCAGTTCAAAAAAGCTGAGGGGCTTGGATTCATCCACCTCTGGAGCAGGTTGGTGAGGCTTCAAGGAGGAGAACAATTCCACCTCCCTGGAGCATCCAGAGGAACGGGGGAATGTCCAGAGATCACTTTGGTCCAGCTAAGATACAAATGACCCCACAGGTCCCTCCAAAAAGCCAAAGGTTACTGCTTTTCCTAGTCTAATATGGGTTAGGTGGGAACAAACTGAGTCAATCATTCACCCTGAAGGTGAAACACCTGTGCCAGTTCCCTCATTTGAATCAGGAGGTCATGGAGTGTCCCTTGAGATGTCCCAGTGTGCCACCAAACCTAATGCTGCCATTTCAGCAGTGAAAGAACAGCAAGTCCTCTGCCAAAACTGCCAGCCCAGGGCACCTCAGCAGCCCCAAAAGTCACCAATCACATCCTGGGCTTCATCATAAACAAGTGTGGCCAGAAGGTCAAAGGAGGGCATTTTTTGCTTCTGCCATGACCTCATGAGACCCCACCTGCAGGGATGTGTCCAGCTCTGGAGTCTCAAACATCAGAAGGATGTGGAGCTGTTGGAGTGAGTCCCGACAAGACCACAAAGATGCTCTGAGCATTGGAGCCCCTCTGCTCTGGAGCCAGGCTGGCAGAGCTGGAGGTGCTCACCTGGAGAAGGCTCCAGGGAGAGCTGAGAGCCCCTCACAGTGCCTGAAGGGGCTCCAAGAGAGCTGGAGAGGGACTTTGGGCAAGGAATGGAATGGCAGGACAAGGGGGAATAATTTTGAACTTAGAAGAGCCAATTTAACTTGGACACTGGGAAGGAATCCTTGGCTGTGAAGGTGCTGAGGCCCTGGCACAGGTTTCCCAGAGAAGCTGTGGCTGCTCCATCCCTGGAAGTGTTCAAGGCCAGGCTGGATAAGACTTTGAGGAACCTGATCCACTGGAAAGTGTCCCTGTCCATGAAAGGGGCATGTTGGAACTACACAGTCTTCAAGGTCCCTTCCAACCCAAACCATTCCATGATTCTCTGACCTTACCAGGGTGAGCTGAAGCTTTACAGAGCCCAGAGACCAAGAAAATGTAGACAACCACTTTTCGGTTCTTATCCACAAGAGGCTGTAACAACTTGTGCCAAGCAAGACTCACAGATGAGTTCAATCCATCACAAACTTAATGATTCTATCCTGAATGTCAACTTGTGTCAAAAATGCTCCTACAAATCCAGCAAAGCACCTCAGACTGAGCCTGAGGGCACTGAAGAGCTCGTGGCTTCAGTCTTGGACAGGGATGACTCTCTTCCCAAAAGCACCCCAAACTGACAATACTTCAGCCTAGGCTTCCATCAGTTTTAGGGTGGCAAAATAAACTGATTAAATGATTTTTACTGTTCCCAAAAACATCTGCTGGTGATGATGCAAATATCCTGGGAAAGGGTGAGGAAGATGTCATTCTCTTTAATCCTAGTAAAAAAATAGCACTCTACATATGCATGTCCAAGGAAAAGAGGTGCTCTGTGAAGTTAATATTTGACCAACAAACAGGTAAGAGCAGCAATAAAAAAGTTGCACTTTCAATCTCTTCCAGGACCGTTGAGTTGTCTCACCCTCAGATCTCTAACTCAGCTTCTCCACTTGGAAAATACTTTGAAACACCTTTGTGGCCATAGGAATTTTCTGCCATGCACCATCTTAACTAAGATTTTGTATCAGTTCAATCAGAAAAGCAGGTTTGTTCTTTCACACTCTACAGATGTAGAGCTGAGCCCTCTCTTAGGTGCAAGAAAAAAAA
>WEIU01016754.1:506209-546758 GCA_013389925.1 Aegithalos caudatus
TTTTTGTTTTTTCTTTTTGTTTTGTTTTTATTTTTGTTTTTGTTTTTGTTTTCAGCTTTGTTTCCCAACTTTAAAATCCCTGAAACTCTCCCCAAGTTCTCCACAGTTTCATCATCCCCAGAGAAGAAGGGATGTGGGGGCTTAGACTGAACTGTAATAGAGAATCACAGAATCACAGAATAGGTTGGAATGGACCTTAGAGATCACCCAGTTCCATCCCCCTGCCATGTCAGGGACACTTTCCACTATCCCAGGCTGCTCCAAGCCCCAATGTCCAACCTGGCCTTGGACACTTCCAGGGATGGGGTATCCACAGCTTCTCTGGGCAACCTGTACCAGGGCCTCCCCACCCTCACAGGGAAGAATTTCTTCCTAATATCCACTCTAAATCTACCTTCCTTCAGCTTACCTCTATTAATTATGGCTCTATTAACTCCATCTTACAGAGAAAGGACACATCACATAAATAAGCTGTAACCAGGCACTTCAATTTTGATTGATCACAGCCACCAGAGGTTCACTCATTTGGTAACCACAGCTTTGTCACCAGTTTTACAGCAGCTGCTTTCCAGCAGATTTTTTTTTATTCTGCCTCCCACCTGTGTCAGCTTTTGTGGATTTCCCAGGAGCTGCTTTACCTGAAACTTTGGTCACATCCTGAAGCACCCCAGGGCTTGTCCACCCAGCAGAGTCCCACAGCCCCTGTTATTACCCAGCTGTTGCTCTCAGACTCAAACAGGAGCTGAGATTCATTTCTTTGAGCCAGCAGACTGGAACTCTGACCTACTCTGCATCCCTTAACCACATTTCCCTAAGCTGCTAAAACACCACACACCCAACCTGCGCTTGGCAGAGCAGAAAGACAGCAATGGAGCGAGGCAAAAATGAGGGAAATTTGGGCAAAATGAGAATCCTGCTGGATGCCCTGCTCAGGTTAGGGCTGAGGATGCATCTGCCAGTGCTGGAGGAGCAGTTGCACATCCAGAGAGCAGATTTTCCACTGCTTCTCACACTCACTGAGATGGTTCAGCCCTGTAACAGCTGTAAATAAAGTCATGGATCAGGCTCTCAGGATGACACAAATCCTGGGTATTAAATGGTGTTTAATCCAAATGCACAGGGCCTCATTGCTGGAGATTTTCCCACTCTTCTCTTCCTGCAGTTTGTCCTAAATCAACTGTCCCAGACACTCCTTTCCTTTGTTCTATAGGAGAGGCTGCAGAAAAGCAGAAATTAGTGTGGCCTCCCCTGTCCCCAGGAATTTCACTTGTTATTAAAAAAGTCCAGTTCTCACTAAATCACTGGTGAAAGAGCAGCACAGGATAAGATTTTTTTTTATCTTTACAGACTGTTTTTACCCACATTTTAGGAGTTTTTTGTTTTGTTTTGTTTTGTTTTTTGTTTTTTGTTTGTTTTTTTTATTTTCAGGGTGCTAAGATGTTCCAGAGAAAACCCATCTGCACATTTTGGGATAGAACTCTTTTTGGATGGGTGGGTTTTATTTTTAGAGGAGGGGGAGAGGTCTTGTTTAACTTCTTTATTTCTATTCTTTCCCTAGAAGCACTAAATTTGCCTCAGCAGATTTCCATCCTGGCCCAGTGATCCTGAGTCCACATGCACTGAGGTACTGAACAAAGCCTCAGGTGAACCATGAAGCAACCAAACCAAGGGTTGGGAACTCTCTCAAGGGCTCAGTTGTAATCACCCAGCTGGGAACAGCATTGCTTTAAATCCCCAAATAATCCAGGCTGCAGACTTCAGTGTGTTCCCACGTGGGGATACTCCTGCACAGCATCCAGCCTCAGGTACCTCTGGGGAACCATTTCAAATGCCAAAGTCACACCAAGAGTAAAGATGAAATATCCCAAATGCTGAAAAAGGCAGGAGAAGCACCAATTTCAGTGTATTTTCACCAATTTCACTGTGCACACCTTGAGAAGGAAACACAGCAACACCGAGAGTCCAGAGTTGTTCCATCAAGTTAAAAACTACCCAAAAATTCAGGTGCTAATTCAAGAGGGTGAGATTTATTTATGTTTATTGGCTGGAGACCAATTTTCTCACCCTGTGCCACAATTCCCTAATGGGGAAGAGATAATGCACATGGCTCATATGCTGAAGTCATGGAAATAATTAATTTTTTAAGCCTTCACATATTCATTGTAGTCAAAATTATTTAAATGGAAGAGGACTCTGAGGCTATGAACCTCTCCTTAAAGGCCTCTCAGTCCACACCTGTGCAACAGCACCCTCACACCTAAAGAAATGAAAATTAAATAAAAACCAAAAAAAAAAAAACCCAACCAACTAAACAAACAAACAAAACGCAAGGCAAATGAAACCTTTGTCCAAAATTTCCAAACAATTCATTTGAAAATGCAATTCATGGAGCATGTTTTGTGGTTTTTTTTGAGAAAATTGCTCTATGTCTGGCTTGCAGTTTCCTGCCCCTAGACTTTTACTTCATGTCACAGCATGCTGCCAGTTATGGCTTTTATTTTGTTTTTATTTTGCAAAAGAAAAGAAAATAGTAACAAGAAGGCTGTTTTAACTACTCCAATTTCAAGCTTCAACACATCAAGCCGAGATGTTGTAACTATTCATGGAGGATGCAGCAGTTCAAGCAGACAAGCAGAACAATTTAAAAACAGCAGCAGAAAGAAAAGCAAAACTACATCTGTATTACCAAAGAAGCCAAGGAAGACAAACCAAGTCTGAGAAGTAAAGTGGATGTGAAGTCTGATAAAAAATTAAACATCTTTGATTACATCAAGTGAATGCTTAAATATTATGATTGCCCAAGAAGGATTAGGAGGTTTCTGATATGAAGAACAATATTAAATTATGTTATGCATTAAATACATGCCCTGACACTAGCAGAGTTCAGAGCCACAGCTGGGGAAAAATGGCTTTTATTTACACTGTGGGTCCCCAAGGCTGTGAAGGTTTTGCAGTGGATGTGTTACAGAATCCAACATGCAAATGATTGCTCCTTTACTTCCTTAACTGGACATTAAAAAACAAACAAACAAAAACAAAAACAAAAACAACAAAAAGCAACCAAAACAAAACAAAACAAACAAACAAAAAAAAACACCAAAAAAACACACAAAAACTCTAAAACCAAAGACACACACACACACACACACACACACACAAACAAACAAAAAATTTTTGTACCATTTTCATTTATTTTCCCCATTTATTTTTCCAGGAAAATCTCCTTGGATCCCAGGACAACCCAACTTCTTCTGCTATCAGTTCAACCTCCTCCCTGCCTAGCATATAGTGATGTCCTCCTACATTTATTGCTGTTATGTTTATTTTTATACACAGAAATCATAGAATGCTTGGGGTTGGAAGGGACCTTAAACATCATCTGTTCCTGCCACCATGGCAAGGATACCTTCCACTAGACCAGGTCACTCAAACCCCCACCAAGAAATTCCTAAAGGAGCAGCAGCAACTAACAATGGCATAAATTCTGATATTTGCCTATTTAATTCTTTTTTGTTTTGCCTGAAAAGCCCCACAGGCACACAAGTAAGCACAACAGATGGAAAAAAAAAGAGCTTTTCAATACCTGCTCTGCCAAAGCAAAGTGTGCCACTTTGCTGGGGGAGGCCTCAGCTGTGACTTAAGGCACTTTGTGACTTGGGTGTGGAGTTTCATCCCCAAAATTGCTTCCTCTGGCAAAAATCTGTGAGGCTGCAGCAAGTTTAAATCCATCCCTGCAACATCAGCTCACACTCGTGCTATGCAGGGGTGGCATCTTAAACCTCTGTGTTACCTGTCACACCCTGGATCAGTGCAAAAAAGGAGAAACAAAACAAAACAAAACAACAAAAAACAAACAACAAACAAACAAACAAAAACCACCAAAACCAAACCCCACCAAAAAAAAAAAAAAAANAAAAAAAAAAAAAAAAAAAAAAAAAAAAAAAAAAAAAAAAAAAAAAAGAAACTGAATCATGGAATCACTTAGGTTGGAAAAAAACCTTTGAATCCAAGCACTGCCAAATCCACCACTAAACCATGTGCCTGGAGAGCCACATCTACATGTCCTTCAAATATCTCCAGGATGGTGACTCAGTCACTTCCCCTGACACCCTGTTCCCATTCCTGATGACCCTTTCATTGAAGAAATTGCTCCTAGCATCCAATACAAACCTCACCTTATGACTCTCGAGGCCATTTCCTCTTTTTCTACCATTTCCCATTTGGGACAAGTGACAGATCCCAGCCTGCCTGCAATTTCCCTTCAGGGAATTGTAAGGAGTGGTTGAGAAGCTTAAAAATCCATGCAAGCCTTACATTTGATTTTTGCAAGCACTTTTCCAGAGAACACTCAGACTGCATCCCTTTCCACGATTCAGAGTGATAATAATCTTTAATTCATCACAATTCTGTCTACAGGAGAAAACTCTGGATGAGGACTGGCCAGTGGAGGGATGTGGTGTCTGTGCTTGGAGCAAAACAGAACCCAGGGACTCATGGGCTGCTTCCCCCAGTCCTGCTCAGGAAAGAGAAAATAATTCTGCTGCATCTGGGCATTCCTGGGGCTCTTGTGTGCTGGGACAGTCGGCAGCTCCCAGCAACAGAGGCTTTGGTAGGGAAGGAGAAATCCCAGCAGGAATTACTTTCAGTTCCTCTTCAAGACAAGGCAAATATGTTACCTGACCAGGCTTATAAGGTCTTGTCTCGAGTGATCTGGATAAAATTGATGTCCAAAGGGAATTGGCTGGAGGTCCAGGACAACAGATGTGGTAAAGGAACCTCCGGGAATGTCCTTGCACTTAATGTTAATGAAAAGTGCCCGTGTTTGCCACGTTAATCTTCCTTTCCTATTAATTATTTCACACTAATTTGGAGCTCCTAATGGCTTTTCTGCAGCCAGGTGAAGTCAATTCCCTCCCTGAACTCAATTTTGCAGCAAACCCAAAATAACCTAAAAGCTGCAGAGAAGAAGAAGCAGTAATTAAAGTAACTCCAGTGAAAAAAAGGGGAAAAGAGGGAAAAGAGGACAAGAGCCAAATCTTTCTACTTATGATACTTAACGTGGCTGTAGCAAAGCAACTCCACACCTCAAATTACCATGGATTTACCCCCTAAGCACCACCAAGAATTATATCTGTGGTCTGTTGAAGAAAGTCACAGATTTCCTGCAGCTTCTCTCCTTTGAAAGCTTTAACTGAAGTTACAGCATCATTTTTTTGCCAAAGAAACTCCCACACAAAGTTACTTGGTCTCCAAACTCCTCTTTTGTACCATAAAACACCTGCAAGGAGTAAAAAAGCAGGCAGGAAGCAACCTGCTCATTCTGATGTCAAACCATCCACCCCAAATGCCCAATTTATCTCTCCCAGCATGGATTAAGCCCCACCACAGCCTCTGACTTAACCCTTTCACAGCTGAGCTGAGTGGAGGAGTCTCACCCACCCAGCACCTTGTTCTTCCTCCAGGACCACTTGAGCCATTGCAAAGCTTCAATCCCCCCCTTTTCATAGCATTATCCAAGAGAATAATTCCTTAGTGAAGACTGATATCCACAATGAGAGCCATGTGCCTCTGGCACTGGGAAATGAACTCGAGGGTGAGGAAGAGATTGATTTTTGGCTGCTGGCCAGAGAGGAACAGAGATTTGCTCTGGAGAAAAAATGGTAAATTCCTGTCTTTATTTTAGTTTTTCCACAACAGTTGGCATAAAAGCAAAAAGGTGGAAGAAGGTGAAGGAGGCCAAGGACAAGAAAGAGTAAAGAGAAAGAAGCAGATTTTCATGTAAGGAAGGAAATGCTAAAGAAAACAAGCAAGAAGTGGTGGAGGCACAGACACCTACACCCACCCCAGACAAGTCCTTTAGTCCCCAGTACTCAACAGCTTCCCAGGATGTTCCTCCCTCTGGATGCTCTGGTGTCTGATCCCATGTTCCACACATCCCTTGATTTCTTCCACTGCAAAACACTGTTTTGGTCTTCCACTGCCTTCCCCTTTCATACAAACCACAGGAACCTTGATTTTCCTCATCACCTCTGCTCTCCTGTTGAAACTGGTCAAAAAAAGCTTCCACAGACACCAGGACAGAAAGGATTGCCCAAGAACGTGTTTGAACAAAGTTTCTTTACTCAAAACAGAGAGCTTGAAATAGAAAAGGAAATGGAAGAGAATGAAAGAAGCAGCATCATGTGAAGTTGCTCCTGGCGTGCAAGCTTCGGAGGTTTTTATTTCCTGCTGATGAAATTTGAGTGAAATAAGTGATAAAGGGAAATGTAAACAAAAATCACACTCATCAGGCAATGTGATTTTCATCAGCATTGTAAAATGTGATGTTGTTTCACATGGAAAAGCTCTGAGGCTCCTTGCTACAGATTTGTCCAGGAGGCCTGGGTCTCCTCAGCATGGACAGAGTAGAGAGGGGGAACCTGTGGAATTACAGGTGTAAAACCTGGGATGAAGCTGGTGCTTGCACCAATCTTCCCTCAAACCTCCCCTCCCATAACGGGGTCAATGTGCTTAAGAACTCAATCCTCCACAGGTTAAGCCAAGGTCTCTGTTTGCAATTACACTTATAAAGTCCCGCTTTTTTGTTTGTTTGTTTGTTTGTTTGTTTGTTTTTAATCATCTTCCCGATTTGTCCAAGTTCTCCTGAATGTACAAGATACACTTTTTCTGCTTTTAGAAATGAAGCTTTACCTGAAGGTAAAATTCTTCTCAGCTGGAAGAACATGTTTCATCCTACCCATCCAAAAGGGAGAGGTGTTAGGTAGTAAAGTGCCTGCCTTCTCCTCCTCTTCCCAAGGGAACATCACAGGAAAGTTGGATGGGACCCTGAGCAACCTGGTCTAGTGGAAGGTGTCCCTGCTTGTACCAGGTAGGTTGGAACAAGATGATTTTGAAGGTCCCATCCAAGCCAAACCATTCTATGGTTCTATGATTAATTATCTTTTTACAGTGCAGTCAAGATTCAAACAGATTTGCTTTGCGTTATTTCTGGTTGTTTTCCTTCATTTTGGTTTCCTTCTTTAGCATTTATGTTAATGACAAACTGCTGAAGAAGAAAGGAAAAGGCTCTCTAGTGAAGAGCACCTGGTGTGTCCAGGACAGCACAGACATTGCCAGAGTCTCAGTTCACGTGGGAGTGTGGCCAAGGAAATCTGCAGTTTCATTAAAATCATAGGAATCATAGAATGGTTTGGGTTGGAAGGGACCTTCAAAATCATTGAGTTCCAACCCCCTGCCATGCCCAGAGAAATGTGATTACAACTCATTTTCAGCTTTGCCAAACCACTCTGGGTCTGTGTCCCTGAGGGACATCTCCAACTTTCTCACAGCAGTAGTGGTCAAAAACAGCCTCCCAAACCCACCCACGTGGCATTAAGGAAATAAAGAGAAATATCCAAACTGTCCACAATGAGAGGTTATTCCCTGAGACAATCACTCTGCCAGGCCATGCACTGACTCTTGGCCAAGTGGAGAGGCTCCTCCTTGGGGAGCATCACCTGTTCCCTGTGCCCAGATGTGAGCAATTAGCAGCCCTTCCCAAATTCACTCCAGTTCCAGACAAGGATTTTGCAAGTGAACAGCAAATCCATGACCAAAATCCTGGAAAATCAGCAAGTGTAAGTGTCAAAAAATCCCAGAGAGGATCAGAAGCAGCACTAGAGAAAGCTGTTGGCATCAGGTGTGACCCAGAAGGTGAGCTACACTCTTGTAAAAGCCAAGTGCTGAGATGAAGCAGAGATGCTGCCTCCAATTCACGATGGGGAGGAAAACACACAACAAAAATCAAGACAAAAGCCCCAACCAACCAAAAAATTTTGCTGCATTAGTACTCTAACAGGTTTTTATCAATTTATTAACAAGTTCCCTGCTTTTGAAAGACCACTAGAAATAAATCAGATTTTTTTTTTCCACAGCACCCACAGTTTGTGCTTCTCACTCTTTTCTTCCCAAGTTTGTTAAAGATGTTGGTAACATCAGCCTTAAGTACAATACCTGATATATCTCTGCAGCTGCATTAATATTGCCAGAAAAACCTGTTCTCATCCTATGCCCCTGTTTAGGCAGCAGGGAAAAAATAAAAGTAAAAAAAAAACCCCACCCAGCATGGGGAAAAAAAAAAAAAAAAAAAAACCCAAAAAAAAAAAAAAAAAAAAACCCAAAAAAAAAAAAAAAAAAAAACCCAAAAAAAAAAAAAAAAAAAAACCCAAAAAAAAAAAAAAAAAAAAACCCAAAAAAAAAAAAAAAAAAAAACCAAAAAACCACACCAAACACTCTGCCTTCTAATTTCTACAAGAAAAACAGCAGCTCTTGTTGATTTAGTAGAAAGAAATGTCAGAGTCTCACAAGGCTGTTACTGAAATAAAGAGCCCAGCACTTCATGGGGCAACACTGTGGCTAAAAGTGATGTGAAGGTCAGGAGAGGCTGGCAGCCCATGGGAAAGGATTTGGATCCTCAGCCCTGTTTCACCTGCTCAAACCTCTGTAAAATGAACAAAGAAATTCAGAGAGCTCCCACTTTCACCACAGGAATCCACATTGCTCTTCTCCAGATGGGAGAATTAGGGGAAAAGTTGATTTTTCCAGGATGGTTAAATGCAAAATAGAGTTCGGATTTTAAGCAAAGTTTTATGAAGAAAAAATGCAGAGCAGAGCTGAGCATTGGATTTAGAAGCTGCTAATTCTGGCAGTGTGGAAATTTTGGTTTTGGTTGGACAGTTTTACAATTAAGAGTTTTGTCCATATTTAAGCAATGGGGAGACAAACTTTAAAACGTTTTGCATAATTCTGTTGTGTCACCAAGACTCAGTTAAGTCCCTTTTACATGAACAAAATCAATTTGTTTTTGTTTTTGTTTGTTTTTTTTTTTTTTTTTAATTTTTTCTGGTAGTGGATTAGGATAGACTTAAAAGGACAATTCATTTTTGAATGAAATAGATCAATGTACTGGAAAATACCAATTAATTTTTGAAATTTCCCTATCAAATCCTATTGCTTCTTGCTTTCCAAGATGGAAAGTCTAATCACATTCCCTCCTTCATGCTCCAAAGCAGTGGCAAAAGCAAGCATTAAGGCAGTGTCTGCCTGTATTTTTACAAGAATACCTAAGTAATTTAAAAAATAAAAATAATAAAAAAAAGCAGTCTAAGGTATTTGACAGTTTGTTTCATTTTTAAATATCGATGCTGTATGAGGATATAAATAAAACCTGAGTGAAAGCAAGTTTTGTTTGTAGTGCCATATTCCTGGGATAGTCTGCAGCCCTGTGTTAATGCAAACACAAACAACAGCACCAATAGGATGTGAAAATGTAAAGGAATTGACTGGAAAAGCAAAGTGGAAATGATTAATCTTGCACTTACTGCCCGAGCTGTTGGGAGTGTAATGTGAAAACAGCTAGCAAAAAAGATGAAGAATCCAAATATTTTTGAAACGCCGTTATTTAAAAAAAAAAATTATTGGTGATATAAATCACAAAATACTGTTTTTATTTTTAAACTGGCACTTAATCAGCCTCTCTTCTGGTTCTTATTAATGAACTCAGCACTAATTGCCTTAGAAAATATCTTTTTAAAGATACAGGCTATTAATGACAACATGGAGATGATTTTTTTTTTTTTTTTNCAGGCTTTTTAATAGAAAATGGGGGTTTTTTTTTTTTTTTTTTTTTTTTTTTTTTCTGATTAGGTCCATGTGATGCAAGTGAGCAGTAGAAGGTAAAAAAACAGCCACATGAACAAAAGAGAGAAACCCTAGAAAATATTACCTGGCCAAAGCTTTCCAGTTGAACAAACCCCTCCCATTGGGATAGGAGACTGTGAATGCTCCATCTCTGGAAACAAGGCCAGGTTGGATGGGGCTTGGAGCAGCCTGGGACAGTGGAATGTGTCCCTGCCAATGGCAGGAGTTGGAACTGGATGATTTCAGTTCCTCTCCAACCCAAATCATTCCATGATCAAATGGATATTTCTACACTCCTTGTAAATGTGATGCTGGACCCTCAAGTTTGTTCCAGAGTCAAGACTTGTTGCAGCACAAGAATTTAAAGCGTAGAAAATGCTTTTTATTTCCATTTCCTTCCTCTTCATAACTTCCTTCATAACTAAAATTTCAGGCCCATTCAAGGACACAGAAGACAAATTGCTCCCACAGTAAGTAAAAAGGAAAATCTCAGAGAGACCTTGCAGTGTCACTGAGACCTGCATGAAGAGTTTCCACAAACTAAAAGCCCAGGAGAGATGAATGAGATCTGGAATGACAGAAATGACTGAAACAGAGACAAAGTGGGTGCAATGGAAAATAGCAATGGAGCAATGCAACAGCTGGCACACATCTATGGGAAAAAGAGGTTTGTGCATGGGTAATGTTGTAAATGCTGGAGAAGATTTCCCAGCTCAGAGTAAAAGTTCCAACTGGTGCACCCTCCTCTTCTGGAGAGCTTCAACTCTCCATCAAAGAAAAAAAAAAATGAGCAAGGTAATTTATTAGATATTTTAAAAAGAAACAAAAAAGGGTAATACAACCCCTGCCATTTATTTGGAATCTTTATCTACATGTTTAAATAAGAAAACTATACTGCTAATTTATGCATAATACTTTATATACCTTCTCAGCATTACTGAGTGGAGGAAGGAAAATTACTCTTGTTTGCTTAAGATTAACCATAATAGAAACCATCTGGCTCCAAGAATCAGCTCTTTTGGAAGAAATCATAAAACCTATACAGGGTTTTATAATCCATATGTACCAGACCCCATACGTCGTTCAGGAAGATGAAGTGCCATCTGCCAGAGCTTCTGGAATTCTCCTGGGCTTGTTTCTGTGGGACATTTTATGGAGATCTGGTCACCCACAGCTGATGGGATCTGCAGCTGGTCAGCAGAGGTTGTAACAATGCCCATAAAATGTCCTGTTTCTTGTTAAACAGCTACTGCTGTAGTTATTCCCTGGAAAGGAAAAAATAGTAAAGAAAGCACAGGCTCAGCTGCTTCTCCCTGGGATTTACATGGACCAAATTTTGATTTCTCAGACCCTGAGCAAGTTACTGGTGAGCCCTTTTATTGTTCATCACAGTGAAATGGTCAGTGTGGGGAAACATTACAGACTCAGTCTTTTATTTTTTTGTACACAGAGGCACTCAGGAACAGACTGTCCCCACCTACCAAGGGAGGACTGGAGGAGAACATCACCTCACTTCCATGTATTACATAGAAAAAAAATTATTTTGCTGTTCCACAGGCAATTTCAGGTGTAAACATTGAGTTGTAGAATGATTTAGGTTGGAGGGGATGATAAAAATCAATTTCTTCTAAACCCTTGCCATGGGCAGGGACACCTTCCACTATCCCAGGTTGTTCCAAGCCCCATCCAACCTGGCCTTGGACACTTCCAGCAGCCAGTTTCCCTGGGCACCCCGTTCCAGAGCCTCAGCATCTTCACAGCAAAGAATTTCTTACTCATATCCCATCTAAAGCCATTCTCCCTTGTCCTCCATGCACCCTTATGAAAAGTAATCTCACAGACCAGTTACTATACAAGAAAACCTCTAACACACCACATCAACACAGCCCTAAAAAGACACAGCTAAAAAATAAAATTCACATGAAAGAGAAGTTCATTAGAAGTTTATGCAAAGCTACAGAAGAAATGTAGTTTCTCCATGTGTGATGTGACTTGGACAATCAACTTTATACCCACATTTGCACACAAAAGGAAAGAAAATGATTGTATGGGTGTTAGCATTAATTAGACATTATTATATTGCCCTCTGCACCTTTGTAAATCAAAAATATCCCTTCCTTATGGGTAAACCAGCAGCACTTAAACTGCACTGGGGCTCATCCCTCAGGATGTTCAGGAGGATTGATCCATCCTTAGGGTCAACTGTGCCTTCAGCTGCAAGACAAAAAGTGGCTTTTTGGCTGTTTAATTCAGCAGAACTTTGCTCTGTTTCTCACTCTCAGCATGAGCCATTAAATATCTGCAGACCAGATTTTGCTCTTCATCTTAATTGAAAAGACTCTATTAGGTACTTGAATGTAGACTTTCTCCCTTTCTTTCAAAATAAAACTGAGACATGGCTTGAAGTATTTGCCTAAAAAAAAAAGAAAAAAAAAAATCCACAGCACTGTGATACTGATGAGTATGAGAAAGTGGAAGTGACAGGAAACTGATGAAGAAAAGGCTGAGTTAAATTTTTTAGACAACTGGTTTATTAGCTGAAGCATTCTAGTTTAGATCAACAGATACAAATGCCAAACCCAGTAAGATGGTTGAGCTGAAAGTTTTATTTCTTCCTCCCTTTACCATAGTCGAAGCACCCCATTACAAGCTTTCAAGGGGAAATGGTTTGACATTTTGAACTAAAATACTGTGTTCTCAAAATCTCCCTATATTAAAAAAAGCCAAATAGCAAGAAAATTAGAAAAAAATAGGGTTTTCCCAAAATACTTCAGTTTGTGCAACTCTCTTTTTTTTTTTTTTTTTTTTTTTTTTTTTTTTTTTTTTTTTTTTTTTTTTTTTTTTTTTATTTTTTTATTTTTATTTTTTTTNATTTGTAGGTAAATTCTAAACATAATTGGCAGCTATAAGGAGGAAAAGCTTAAAAAGTAAATAAAAATAATTTACATCACCACCCTGAGTACCAGCACCACTGCTCCTGCAGAGAAAAATTCATAAATGCATGTACAAGACATGGGAAACAGGTGAAACCAAAATACATCTGAAAGGTTTTGGCTCCAAGAGCAAAGCTTGGGCAGATGTGCAGCCTACATAGGAGGTAATCCTTCAGTCCTTTTGGAAAATGTCAAGGAGCCCCAAGGCAAATAATCATTTAAGGGTTAGTAAAGTCATTCTGTCAAAGAATCCAAGAAATTCCATTTTAAAATATTCCATGTCTTTTTTCCTCCTGTAGCCTGTTTCAAACATTCTTGCCAAGTGCTACAGGGATTTTCTGACACTTATTCCATGACAAATGATGGAACCACAGAATCACAGAATGGTCTGGGTTGGAAGGGACCTTAAAGCTCATCCAGTTCCACTCCCTGCCATGGACAGGGACACCTTCCACCAGACCAGGTTGTTCCAAGTCTCATCCAACTTGGCCTTGGACACTTCCAGGGATGGGGTATCCACAGCTTCTCTGGGCATGTTGCTGCAGCTGAGGTCAAAGAAAATCCTTTCCCACACCTATTTCCTATCAAGGGCCAAAAAAGGGTTCACACCTGATTTCCAGCATACCTACAACCATTCCCTTCTGTGCACACCCCTATTAACAGTGAATGTGAACATGTGAGCAGGGCATTGCCAGCCATGACTCTCTGGATTTCTGTCCACATTGGGAATGCAGTAAGAAAATTTAATGTTCCAGCAGAGGGAACAGGACTGCTGCCAAATCCCTGCTCCACCACCTTCCCTTGTGCTGGTTTTGCATCCACCAGCATTAAATGGTTGGGGACAAAAGGTGGGGACAGCCTCTGGCTGGGAGAGGGAACTCATTCACTCATGAGCCAATAGTGGTCACCTCATGGGAACCTGTCTTGGATGTGAGTCTGGGGATACCCCATCCCTGGAAGTTGTGGGTGTCCCATCCCTGGAAGTGTTCACAGACAGCTGGATGGGGCTCTGAGCAACCTGGTCTAGTGGAAGGAGTCCCTGTCAAAGGCAGGGGATTGGAGGCAGATGATCTTTAAAGTCTCTTCCAATCCAACCTATTCTATGAGTCCTTTTACCTCTTTTTGCCTCCTTTTCCTTTTCTTTATTCCCTCATCCTCTCCCTTGCTTTTCCCACCCACTGCTTTTGAAGTGAGCAGCTTCTGCTGCCATGCAGAGCTCACAGAGCAGCTCAGGGAGACTGAGACGTGTCACATTCCTCCCCGGGAAAAATCCCTTCCTTGCTGCTTCTCAGGAAGAAAAGGTTGAAACTCAGGATTCCCCAAAACTTCCTCCATCTCTGTTGCCAGGATGGTGCACCCCCAGGGCCTGTGTTCCTCCAAAGCAAACTTCAGCCCATCCATCCACCTGGTCCTGATTAAGCAGAGATCTTGGACTTTATGAACTCCAGAGGTTCCTCCCAACCTTCCATCATTCTACAGCTCCTCAACAGACTATTCCTCTTCTTGCTTAAAATGAAAAGTGATGAAGATCCAAAGGGCAGGAATGCTATGATTTTCTAGTCAAAGGTTGCATTTGATGATCTCAGAGGTCTTTCCCAGCCTTGATGATTCTGTGATTCTTTTGTGGTCACATCCTGCCATTCCTCCTTCCAAACCCCTCTTCAGAGGGGACTGGCAGGAAAACAATCTGCAGGAAATGTGCTACACTGCTGCTCAAACAGGTAAAATATTGCTTTTTAGAGGCAACCATTGACCCTTAAGTGGGCAGCAGTTGCATCCCACAGGTTTCCCATCATGTTGCATCTCCCAGGGGTTATCCCTGCACCACCCACCCCACTGAGCAACCACAAGAAAGATCATGTGGCACACACAGATCTACTGGGGAAGGAGATGCTTTGCAGGTCAAATTCTCCACTTCTGGTCTGCACTGGATGAATGAAGTAAAGGAGAGCACCAAGAAAACCACTATGTAAAAGTCACAGTAGCCAATTTCTTCCAAAAACAGAAAATATCTCTCACTGGACACAAAGAAAAGATGGCTTGTCAAGAAGGTGGGGATCACCCCCTAACACCCATCCAGTTCCAACCAATTCACAGCCTGGTTGGAAAGTTCAGCATCAGGTGATTTCCCCCAAAACAGGTGGAAACAGGAGTTTGGCAGCCTCACTCATTCTCATATCCCACTCCCTATGCTGTGCTAATTTCACACTTGAGATGGTTTAACCTCCCCCGGAGATCTGGGGAGGTCAATCAGCACTTCTCCTCCAGTTCATTGTCCCCAGCAGCCCGAGCAGTTAGCAGCAGTTCCTTTGAGTGAGGTGATTTTATCAGAAATTCCTGCTGCCACCTCCGTGCGTGCACAAACACTGTCAAGGTTTCTATAATTAGAGCACACCGAGAGAGAAAAGCAATTTGTAAGGAGAATTACATCTCTAAAACGTGTCTTTCCCAGAAAGGTGCTGCCTGCATGTCTGGAGGGGGAAGAGCTTGAATATTCAGGAGGAAATTCTCTGTACTGATGCCACTAGACATTAACTAGAAAGCTAATTGTTTGGGGTTTTTTTTTCTCACTGTCTAGCAGTCCTAAGTCATAAAAAAAGAAACAAAACCCTACACAGAAACACAGGTGCAAACTTGCACACACCTCTCACTCACCTGTGCTTAGTCAAAGACAAGATACACACAAAATAACCAAAATATCAGCCAACATGCTGAGCACTGTGACTGTGGATCTGTTTGCAGTGCAATGGCAGGAGACCTACAGGAACAAGCCTGGGGTAAATTTATGCAGGCTGAGATTTGTAACAGCAGAGTATGTGGTGCTTTGGACAATGCTGGTACTGATGTTGCTCCAGAGCAAGAGAATTTTGATCTACCAAATCCCACAGCACTTCTGCTCCCAAATATTTAAATGAGGCAAGATGAGCTTGCATCCACCAACTGCTACTGGGTACTGGGGATGTTTATTCTGGAAAAAAAGCAGGCTCAGGGGAGACCTCACTGTTCTCTAAAACTGCCTGAAGGCAGGTGTGGTGGTGAGGTGAGAATTGGGACTCCCAGGAAACTAATGATAGAACAATGGGAAACAGCCTCAAGGATCACCAGGGGAGGTTCAGATCAGATATTACAAAACATTTTTTACTGAAAGAGTGGTTAAGCATTGGAACAGGCTGCCCAAGGCAGTGGTGGAGTCACCAGCCCCAGAAGAGTTAAAAAAACAAGTCAGCATGGCTATGGTGGTATTTGGTCAAGGATTGGACTTGATAATCTTTGAGGTCTTTTCCAACCTTATGGATTGCATGGTTCTATGATCCCATGAAAATGCTCCCAGCCACAGCCAAGCCAAGGCTGTTTGCAGGTTTGGTGCAGGCAAAACCCACCTGTACAGCCCTGACTGGGATCTCACCTGAGTCACAATGGCTCCTTTTGTGTCCCCTTCCCTCCCTGCAGACCCATGCCATTGTCTTGAAATATTGTAAAAATTAAAAAAAAAAAAAAATCTTCACAGACATGGAAAGTAAAAATTCTTGTGCCACCATTAAAAAGTTGGAGGTTTCCATTTCTCCAACAGTAGTTGGCTTGTTTTAAGAACAAAGCTCAAAGGCCATTACAACAGGCACCCACAGCACCATGAAGCAGAACCACTCTGGTCTCTGGGCCACCACACAAGAGATTTGGGGTTATTTTTGCCAACAGGAGGAAAACAAGACCTTATCAGACCATGATGTGTGCAAGAGCACATGGGCAAGAGCAGGGGAATGGTCCCAAGTCGGGTCCTGACCCTGCAACATCTGAAGTTCTTCCCCTTCTCCACTGGAATCCTGTCCCCTGTTTCTATGGAGGCTGGAAAATCTCTGTGATCCTGCCTGCAAGACTGAGAGGGAAGAGCAACTTTGGGTCCCAGTTGCAAGGATGATGCAAGGAGCTGAATATACATTGAATAATACTGCAGCAAGTTCTTTGCATACAGGTAATTCAAAAAGACTGACAAAATAATCTCATGATCCCTTCCAGCTTTAAAATCCATGATTGTGAGAGCTGAAAGGCATGCCAGAAGAAATATATATAATGCTACTTAACTGCTAATGCCAAGGTTAGATGTATTTTCACCCAAGATGGCTAAATAACAGAACTTCAAAACTTCCAGTAAAGTTTTGCACCTATAGATTGTCTGAGTAGGTGGAAAAAAAACATTTTTAAAAGGAGCATCTTTGCGTCACTAAAAGCACTCTCTGTCTAAATGGACTGGAACTATGTCTGGGGACTTTTATGCTATTGTCTTTAAATATTGTAAAAATAAAAAAAGTTAAAAAAAAACAAGCTTCACAGACATGGAAATTTAAAATTCTTGTGCCACCATTAAAAAGTTGGAGGCTTCCATTTCTCAGACTGTAGTTGGCTTGTTTTAAGAACAAAGCTCAAAGGCCATTAGCACGATTTATCTTGTTAATAATTCATTATCATTCTTTTCCTCTTTCAGAGGAAAAGTAGATTTTTACTCAGAAGGTTGCAATATACAGAGTTTTTGAAGACTGTTTTGTTCTTAGCCTGTTTCCCTATTGAAAGTACACTAAGATGATACTTTGGGGCATGGTTTTGTGGTAGATTTGGCAGGGTTGGGTTTATGATTGGACTTGAAGGGTCTTTTCCAATCTTAAAAAATCTGTGGTTCTATGATATTGCTCATTGGGTACAGATAGGTTGCTCAGAAAAGTCAGGGCTGCCCCATCCCTGGAAGTGTCCAAGGCCAGGTTGGACAAGGCTTGCAGAAACCTGGGATGGTGGAAGGAGTCCCTCCCCATGGCAGGGGGTTGGAACTGGATGATATTTTAAATGCCAGGTCATTTTAGGATTTTATAATTAAAAATAAATGCATTTGCTCCATGTATGAAGGAGACACAGTCCCACATTCCCTGGGTGCATTTCCATAGTGCTAGAAAACAACTTCTGGCAGCTGGTGAGCTCTAAGATACACAATGACACAGAAGATCTCTGTAATCCCTAAAAAAAGAGACCTGGCATAGCCCAGGCTCCAGCACACAAATATGTCTATCAAACACTGGTCTTCTAAGAGAAAACCTATAAGGATGCCCTAAACAGCCTGCAAGTATTTCCTGTTCTTTGCTCAACTCCCATCTGACTGCTTCACCTCTCCACCCATCTCATGGGGGGAAATTTTCTTGCAGACACAGCTCACCCCTGACAGGGGATGGAGGACACACCTGAGCTGTGCAGAGCAGCACAAGGGAAATCTTCCTGAGTCAGGATGTTCACATCAGGCATGGGTTTGGAAGTGCTCCAAGTCCCTTCAGGTTGGTCTGGACAGCCTTTCCCCTCTCCCAGGGGATCAAGAGCTGCCCCTGTGCCTCCCCTCAGCCACAGCTCTGAGCAGCATTCAATTAGGAGAGCTCCCTGCAAGCTGAGAGGGAGCTGAAACACAGAGGGAGGAAGGAGCCAGCTCAAATAAATGGATAATTGCCATTTAATTCCCACGTATTAGATTTGGCAACACTCGCATTCCGGCTCAGTCAATAAAGCAACTTTGACTCGAGCCTGATTTGAGGATGGGACAGGGTGATCCATGTGTCTGGGAGGCAGCTCCCAGCCCTGCCAGGGAGCCCTCGGGGTGGCCACAGGGGAAAAGCCACTGTCCCACTGCCTGGTCTGGAGGGAAAGGCTCCTTTGTGTGCCAACACGAGAGTTAAGCAATGATCCCATTCATGCTCATCCCAAAGTAGGCATTTCCTTCATGGACAATGCTTCCATGCTCAATTCCTACAGCTCAATTAGGCTGCACAGCACAACCCAGCCACCTTGCTGGGAAGGTGTTGCTGTGCCAAGCCAGTCTGTCCATCATGTCCACAAGAACACAGCTCAGGAAGCAAGTCCATGCAGGAAATCCACTGGCAGGCAACCTGCTCCAGAGAATGAGCAAATGCCAGCTGCAGCAGAGGGATGAAACCTTCCCAGGGCTGCCTCCCAGCTCCTCATTCCCACCTGGCTGCACATCAGTGAGGGCAGGATGTCCATGGAACCTGCCACTGCCAGTGGGAAACAGCAAAGGGCTCTGAGGGAACAGCCCTTGCAGCTGTGTTTAATCCAAATCAATACTAATAAATGTTTCCTGGCATCTGACATCAATAGATATAAAATAATTTATTTACAGGTGCTGCTCCCTTTCACTGAGACAAGGGAAGCCCTTGATTTTTATTTTTTTTTCCTTTGGGAGGGACAAAAATCTGCCTCTAGCACAACAGAGTTGCTCATAAGAGATAAGGGAAAGCAAGTGAAACCATGGGAATTTGAATTCAGCAGAAAATATATCAAGACAAAAATTCCACCAATAATGCATTATTAATTATTATTATTATTATTATTGCAACCAAGATGCATCATTTTGCATTACATGGCATTTATAAAATAGAATTCTGCATTATAGCAATGCTCTAGTGGTGTGCCAGGCATGTGCCCTACCAACACACTCAAGAATCAGTGAAAGGGTGAAAAAAAACTGTGGCAAATTGGTTTGGGTGAGCACACAGCCAGGCATTGCACAGGCTCTCAGGCTCTACATTGGGATAAAGCTGGAAATCCCTGGAGATATTGCCATTAGTTTCAGTGGATTTAACACATATAGGGCACATTCAACAGCAGGATGCATGATAAGAGTATTCAGCCATACAGACTGAAATTTCACCAGTGTGAAATAGGGACTTGTTCACCCCTTGCTGCCTAAAAGGTAAAACAAACAAACAAACCAACCCAACAAACAAACCCAAAAACCACAAAAAACTAAAACCAACCCAGCCCACAACCAAAAAACACATGAAAAAATATCAAAGATCCCCATAAAACCTAACACTTTATTTTATGAATACCAAAGCAGGTAAATTAAAGAAAAAATACCTGAATTCCTCTGCACATTTGTTATCATTAGAATAACAGTGATAATTCTTCACCTTACAGTAGTCAGATAGATGTCATGTGGCTATAGATAGACATAAAACACATTTTATAGAATATTTCTGTTTCAATCTAAGTATTTTCCTGAGATGTCCTACAAAGCAAGAACATTTAAAGCACCTGCTATTAAATCTTTGCAAAAACCTGCAAATTTCTCATGAAAATTCGAAGTGTGCTGTTAATGAAATTGTTGAGTTTTTAATGCACATGTCATTCTGATGAATGTAGAACATAATTTCCATAATGTCTTACATGTTTCACGCACTTCTAGGTATTATACCATCTTCTGAATAACCCAGAGAAACAGATTATTAGCAGACTATTAGGAAGAAAAACAGAATTATGGATCCACGTATGGTTACAGAGAATTTGCTTCCAGGTAAGAATCACTGCACAGAACTTCCCAAGCGCTTGCTCACTTTTCCAACCACTAGATTAATACTTTCCAATCCTTGCAATAATTTAATTAAAGTGATCAGAAGATGAGAAGTAATACTGCATCACTGAATCTAATTAAACTTCAAGTTTATCCTCTAGAAATCAAGAAAAATACATATTTCTTCAAGGAAAGACATTCATTTTATTCTGACAGTGGAGAAGATAAAAGTAAAAAAACAAATCAGTTTTGTTGATAAAATCTCTCTCGTCTCTCTCCAAATGACAATTCTTGCTTAGCTAAATAATCAAATAATGAGCATTCTGCAAAGGTAATCTTCATTTTCTGAGCTGTCTGAGCCACTTTATCCCATCCCATCCCAGCCCTGTCATTGTATGGCAAAACAGCAGTGCCTGTGTAAAAATGGCAACAAAAAATGGCAAAAAAAAAAGGCAAAAAAAAAAAA
The DNA here is from genome assembly GCA_013389925.1 of Aegithalos caudatus. Classification (NCBI taxonomy): domain Eukaryota; kingdom Metazoa; phylum Chordata; class Aves; order Passeriformes; family Aegithalidae; genus Aegithalos; species Aegithalos caudatus. The sequence continues at coordinate 526,626 of WEIU01016754.1, forward strand.
TAAACAAATGGAAGGGAGGGCTCTACCAAGTTGGAGTCTGCCAAGAAGAGGATCATGGAATCTTAGAATATCCTGAGTTGGAAGGAACCTACAGGGCCATCAAGCCCAACTCATTGCACAGGACAGCCCCAGCAATCCCACCCTGTGCCTGAGCTCTGCCAGGCTTGGAGCTGTGACCACTGCCCTGGGGAGCTGTTCCAGGGCCCAGCCACCCTCTGGGTGAAGAACCTTTCCCTGATATCCAACCTAAACCTCCCCAGAGAGAATTTCAGGCAATTTCAAATTCCTCAGGTCCTGTCATGGTCACTACAGGGAAGAGATCCATGCCTGTCCCTCCTCCTTCCCTCACCAGGATGCTGAAGTCCACCATGAGGTCTCCCCTCAGTCTCCTCTTCAGTCTGAAGGTCTTCACCTCCAGACCCTTCCCCATCTTTGTAGCCCTCATTTGGAATCCTGATGGCAGCTTTAGATCCTTCCCATATTGTGAAATATTTCCCACTCATTAAAACCAACGTGTGAACGTGAGGTGGTGCAAATGAGAAGACTTTGAGGGAGGCTGAGAGGACTCAGGTCTCTGATGAGGGCTTCAATTCCACATTCATTGAACCAAAGCCACTTTTCATTACAACATAATGAAGGATAAACACCAGAGCATTACTCAGCTCCTGGCACTTAGAGCTCGAAGGACACTGAGTGGGTGGCAGAGGAGAGCTGGAAGCAAAGGGAAAAGTCAAACTCTGCACCATGGCATTATTTGGATCTGGTCTTTTGTTCAGGCTTTGTCTAGAGGCTTCTTCCTGATAAATCAGATTATCACACCACAGTGCCACTGTCTGGGTCACCAAATGCAGATCAGCAGGGCCCAGCTTTACTTCTCTCAGCTGAGCATCTCTGGGATATTGATCCTCACCGTGGTGAGGCAGCTGTCCCCCTGCAACCCACAAAAATACAAGGAGGAGCACAGATCCACCTGCAGCCCATGGAAAATCCCACACTGGTACAGGGGGAGGCCTGGAAGGGGCTGGACTCCATGGGAAGCCCAGGCTGGAGCAGGTTTTGCTGGCAGGAGTTGTGACCCCATGAGAGATCCTGGCTGGAGAAGCCTCTTCCTGGAAGGACTGCATCCAGTGGCAGGGACCCACCTGGGAGCAGTCCATGAAAATCACAGGCCAGGGAAGAAATGTTTGGAAATGTTCATGGAGGACTGTCTGGCATGGGAAGGACCTGAAGCAGGGAAAGAGTGTAAGAAGCCCAGCCCTGGAGGAGGGATCAGCAGGGACAACCTGTGATGGGCTGAACACCAGCCCCATTCCCTGTGCTCCCACACCACTGGAGGGGAGGAGATAATAAAAATACTGAGTGATGTTGAGCCTGGGAGGAAAGGAGGGATGGTGGGAAGGTGTTTGAAGATTTGCTTTTATTCCTCATGACCCTAACCTGACTTTTGAATGGCAATGCTAAATTAATTTTCTCTAAGTCAAGACTTTTGCCTATGACAGAAATTCTCTCCTTGCCCTTATATCAAACCAAGAGCATTTAATATTTTTTTTTTCTCCTCTTTCCAGCTGAAGAGGGGAGTGAGAAAGAGGTTTGGTGGGAGCCTGGCACCCAGCCAGTGTCAACCCACCCCAGCCAGCACCACTCCAGTTCCTTTATGGGCTGTGCTTAATGGAAAGGAAAGTGCTGTGGAACATTAAATTTCCACCTCGAGGACAGACTGCTCTGCAGGACTGGAGGTGCTGCTGCTGCTGTCTGCTCACCCCTGCTGAATTCCTCAGACACAGGCAGGCCATCTTATTCCTGACAGAGGGACATGCACCTGACACAGGAAGGTGAACTCTGCTGCTGTAACGCTGGATCCAAAGTACAAATATTAATATTAAATATATATATACATACAAAAGAAAAGTAGACAAGGTGAAGGTTCTGCTGCCACAAGAGAATAAACACAGTAACAAGGAAAGGTTTATTTTTCTCTATCGACATTAAAGAATTTAAAAGCAATTTAATTGATTAATTAAATGCTTAAAATCACCAATGCATACAGAATCACAGCCTTGTCTTTATCAGTGCCTATGCTTTTAGCCATAAATTAAAAGCCATAAATTAAAAAAAAAAAAAAAAAAAAAAAAAGAAAAAAGAGCAATGACTTAGATTAAAATTTAGAATAAATTGAGTTCACTGTCAGGGTGGTGAGGCCCTGGCACAAGTTTCCCAGAGAAGCTGTGGCTGCCCCATCCCTGGAAGTGTTCAAAGCCACTTTGGTCGGGGCTTGGAGTAATCTGGGATGGTGGAAGGTGTCCCTGCCCATGGCAAGAGGTTGGAATGAGATGATCTTTAAGGTCCCTTCCAACCCAAACCATTCCATGATGTTACCACCATCCCAGCAGCCTTTCCACATCACATTCTGCCCAAAACCTTTCCAGAAATTCCTCCCTTTAAGGAAGATATTATCCAAGATCCTTCCCCAAACAACAAAACCCCCAGAGACTTCCAGGGTGGCTTAACTGAAAATGCAACACCTACAATTGCAGGAATGACGAGAAAAAGTAGGTGGAAGTTCTAAACTTAAAATATCCGTGTCTGAAAAACAAAATATATTTCCAAACCTCACTTTCCAATATACCTCAGAATTATGAGGAAGCCAATAATTGTCCCTAATTTACAGAGGGAGCTGTAGCAGAGAGAATTAAAGGCTCTGACTCACCAGCACTAAATCAAACAGTGGCAGGAGCACACACTGGTTTTCTCCCTGGGCTGATGGGTGATGCCAGTCACTGCCAAAAATATTAATATAAACTGTTTTTTATTGGTCCTTTAGGATAACACAGCTTACAGTGCTCACTTGGGAGAGAGCAACCTCCACATCTGAGCTGGACTTCACGTATGAAAACAGGGTGAAATTTCTCTGAGGTCAGTCCAAGCCCAAAATTACATCATTTGGGAGTCATTCAATTAATTATGGAGCATGGCAGTGATGAGCACACCAAATTTCCAGGCTCCTCCAAGTGTTTGCAGGCCTGTCCAAAATGCATTTCGAGCCTATGGAAATGTTCACCATGAGTTCTCCAAGCACCAGAACAAAAGCAAAGTTGGAAAAGTCCACGGCTGTGGGAGCAGAGGTGTTTGACACACAGGCCCCAAATGTGGCTTGAAATATCTAAAGGTATTAACCAGGTGCTCAGCTACCATGAAAACTGAGCTGATGGGAAAAGGAGTGAAAGAGCTCTGAGGAAAAGTAGATAATAGAAGTTGTAGAATTTCTTTTGTGCTTCATTGATTGAACTCAGGTGATTACCTATGAAATAATTATGTATGTATAACCTAAGCATACTTTGATTTTTGAAAGGAATTCACATTACTTGAGAGTTGAAAAGTACATTTTTGATAGGTTTGCCCATCACATCAGACTTTAAAAAGTTGTGTTTAATTTTTCTTTTCTGCTGTAGAGCAGTTTTTATCTCCCTGAAGCTGCCTGTACAAATAAGCTGAATTCCACGATGCTGCTCATAGGCACAGCCTGGGAGGATGACTCAGCCCAATCAAAAGTCCTGCCAGGGTCTGCAGGACTAGAAACAGGAGCCTCAACACAGTGTTCCAAGGAATTGCACCTAAACAAATTCACAAAACCAGAAAATGTATGACAAACAAAAGGGGAAAAAAAATCATATATCCATGCTATAGAATTATATACCCACAGAAATGCTCTGCAATGTCAGTTCTGGGAACTGATTCACACAACACTTTACACATATTAAAGGATATAACAACCAAAAAGAGATGTTTTTTCGTGATTTAAGGACTGTAAGGAGAGGGAGAACAGCAACATCCCACACAGACACAGAGCCAGCAGCAGAAATGACCCCAGCAGTTGTCAATGACGAGCTCATCGACTCCTACAACACTTGAGACCAGACCTGCAAAAGGCACCTTCTCTGCTGGGAACACCTTTTGCTAGCAGAAACAAGACCAATGTGTATTCTGCTCCTACAAATAACTTCCTTCCTCACAAATGGGTCAAATTAACCCTGATTTATAGAACTGAAGTTCCCACTCAAACTCTTGAACAAGTCCAGGAAGACAAATTTGTTCTTATTACAGAGTCTTATACAACTCACCTTTAATTTCACTGTTATGATGAAGAACCTGATATTTTAAACCAGAAGAGACTGCTGATCCTTTCTATTGCAACATTTTTCAGAATTTGTTAAATAGAATAAATGAGTGAATGGTTTGGGTTGGAAGGGACCTTAAAGATCTTCTAATTCCAACAGCTTCCACTATCCCAGGTTGGTCCAAGCCCCATCCAACCTGGCCTGGAACACTTCCAGGGATGAGGCAGCCACAGCTCCTCTGGGCAACCTGTGCCAGGGCCTCCCCACCCTCACAGGGAAGGATTTCTTCCTAATATTCCATCTAAACCTGTCCTTTCTCAGTTTCAAGCCACCCCTCTTGTCCTATCATCACATGAGCTTGTAAATGTCCCTCTTCAGCTTTCTTGTAGATGCCCTTTAGGAACTGGAAGATTGACTTTGGATGTCTACCAAAGGTGTGAGAAAAAGCAACTTGGGCTTCTCAGCTCCCCAGAATAAATCTGAGGCTTCAGAGGAGCAGCAATGGTATCTGTGGCTTATGATGAAAATCACACCTCTTCCCTTACCAGTAGAATTTGTGACATCTTTTCCAGAGGTTTGACTGGACTGGAATATCACGGAATCACTAAGGTTGGAAAATAACTCCAAGATCCATCTAGAACTGGTCTTGGGGTCTACAGTCTGAGCAGGGAACATCCCTGCATGCTGCCAAGCCTTGTTACCACCTTTGCCTCACAGAAGAGTAGAATCATGGAATGGTTTGGGTTGGAATGGAGCTTAGAGATCACCAGGTTCCAACCCCTGCCATGGGCAGGGATGTCATTCACTGGATCAGACTGCTCAGGGGCCCATCCAACCTTGGCTGGATGTCATATCAGGACACATGCAGAATTCCACCATTAATCAAGATGCAGCTATTTTTTATATTTAATCTCCATCCAGACATTACTGATCATGAAGAAAACTACCACAAAGGCAAAACTGTTATTCAAAGAGTACCAAAAATACTCTCAAATCCTATGTGGAAGTTTTTTCCTTTTTCTAGATAGCTTTCTTAAAAATTCAGGCAGTCTTTGTCCATAATTAGTAAAAAGAATCTATTGTCTGTTCTTCTTAACACGACACTTATCTTCCCAAGTCTAGCAAAGTATTTCTTAAATACTGACAAAGTTCCTCACTTCGTATTAATATTTTTTCTACTTAAGCTGTACCTCAAAATAGCAGCCAATTATTTCTTCAAACATTCTTATGACACTGGTGAGCAAAGTCCTTGTTGATCCAATAATGCCACAAGGATGTTGCTAAATCCAGCCTCATGTTCAAAAGAGATTTCCAAATATTTTGCATCTCAAAAGTAGTTTGCATCAAAAGTAAACTTCAGAAGGCTGCTGGAATCTCCTGGCTCTTGCAGAAGGATGTGACCCGGGCCCCATCTTGAACAGGGTTATATCCAAGCATAAAACACATCTGAAATTTAATAATCCCACCATAGACGCACATCTGAAATTTAATAATCCCTCTTGGAAAATCAGATTCAGTGGGGATGTTTGCAGAGTAGCCTGTGAATTTCAGACGGAATTCTTGGTGGGAAGAGAGAGTGATTGGTGGCACTATTTCCATGACTGCAATGCACAACCAAATTACAGCAGAGCCCACGAAACCAGGGTGCTCTCAGTCAACAGCAAACCAAGATAAATCTGCCTTGCTTGCACCCACGTGAAAGATTGAGGTGTGTGGGTTTTATCTCACATTTGTATCAGGCTCACTGGACAAACCACAGCAACTTCTTACATTGGTGTGGCTTCCCTGTGCCTCAAAGCCCTCAAGGGGATAAAATCCCACACTGATCTCAGCAGAGAGCTCATGCATTGTTTATATTCACCCAGGCCTTTCTTCTAAATTGGAAGTCCATTTCCTTGAGGCAGCGGATTTGCATTGTGAGAAGAGTTAAATATACTTTTTTCCCCCAACCAAAATCCTGATTCTACTATTATTTACCATATTTGAGAATAAAATAGGCAGAATAAAAAGGCATCTGTGACACATACCAAGAACAACACAAAGCTGATTTGTCTTTTGAAATATATTTAAAAAACCATATATATTGCTTCAATTTTACTATAATATTCAAGATGTACTACAATATTCAAGATACATTGCACAGTGCACAGTGTTCCTTTCTAGCCTGATTTTTTTTAATAGTAAGGTACAAGTTGTCTTCTGAAACACTTGGCATATTCCTGGTTGACAGAGGTAGGGGTTTCCCCAAGTATTTTTTAAACTAACTTGACATTTCATATAATTATATCTGCAACCAGAGAGTAAGCACTCGAGCTATCACATTATCCAATTTTTGCATATATGAAAATAATCACACCATCTCCTGAATCAGGGAAAGGCACAACCAGCCTGGTTAAACCCTAGCATTAGCAGGATAAATGGTTATAATTTTATTAATCACCATTTTTGCATCGGTGCTGGGGGTGAACATGCACAATTAAACCCTTCCTCCCCACAAGAGCTCACTCTGGATGTTTCTTTGCTCAAGCCCAGGACATGAACTTGCCAGGAGTGTAATTAAATTTGCTTGTTAGAAGTGGGCCTGATCCCACAGACATTTCTATTAAAAGCCCCTCCAAGAATAAGCAGCTCACATGGGTGTGAAGCAGGGCTGGAACCCCAAAACAAATGGATGGGATGAAAGGCAGGAATTCTGCACTGTGGTATTTATTCCTCTCAGGCAGCCAGGCCTGTCTTTTTCATCCAGTCCATGATGAATCCTGTTTCCTCCAAATGGAAATTTTGCTCACACCACTCTGGTGTGCTTGGGCAGGAGATATATACAACTCTCTCCTGGAAACCACAGTTTAGAAGAAATTAGAGATTTTCTCTATTTTGAGCACATTTAAGCCCTTCCAGTCCTGCAGAGCAAAGAACAAAGCTTGGTAAACGTAATACTTGCACCTGATAGACCCAAATATGTGCATTCAGTATTAAAGGAGGCTTATAAAAAAGAGGAAGAGAAACATTTTACGTGTGCAAACAGTGACAGGGCAAGGAATTAATGTTTTAAACTAAAAGAGGAGAGATTCAGGTTAGATATTAGGAAAGAAATCCTCCCTGTAAGGGTGGGGAGGCCCTGGCTCAGGTTGCCCAGAGAAGCTGTGGCTGCTCCATCCCTGGAAGTGACCAAGGCCAGGTTGGATGGAGCCCTGAGCAACCTGATCCAGTGGAAGGTGTCCCTGCCCATGGCACAGGATTGGAACGAGATGATTTTTAAGGTCCCTTCCAATCCAAACCACTCTATGATTCTACAACTAAATATATTTATTTGCATTTGTCAGCTGTGGGTAAATTGCAAGTAGCAGCAAATTTCTTTACCCCAGTGCTGAAAATAAATTAAATCCCCAAAATTTAGCTGTTATTTTAGCCTTTTTTTTTTNTTTTTTTTTTTTTTTTTTTTTTTTTTTTTTTTTTTTTTTTTTTTTTTTTCCCAGATTCCTGTGAGTAGGGTATGACCATTTTTTTCACGTTGCTAAAACACAGGCAAGAACCCAGCCAAGTTCCAAGGAATCCTCTGGAGGTTCATACGCAAGGATTGAATTATCAGCTGTACAGGCTGTGGGGAAGCTGTCTGGTCACTTTTCTTACCTCCCCCTCATCTTTACTTACAATAAACCACAGAACCACAGAATGGTTTGAGTTGGAAAGGATCTTCAAGATCACCTCACACCTTCCACTAGACCAGATAGCCCAAAGCCCCATCCCCCAAGAGACAAAATATACAGATTAAAGGGTGGCAACCACACCAGGACAGCATGTCTGAGATAAATAACCCTGTTATTTAATTTAGGAGCAGCACTAAACTAAATCCAGCCATCCTAAACAGGCAGCTGAGCTGGTGGCTCACAGAGCCTGGTGCTCCTTTAGGAGAATGTATTGAATTATCCTCTCCAGTGGCTAAAGACATGAAAAAAGAGTGAGAGCTGCAGGCTCTGCCATCTCTTACAGCAGCCCTCCAGCAAAGTGCACAAAGTGACTTGATACTGCTTCTCATAAAGCCACTTATTCCCCTGTTCCCTTCTCTCCAGAGGGAGAGAGGCATTTGCAACACAGTGCCTTGCTTTGCTTGAGTGCTTAACAGCCCTGGTTTTCTTAAGAGTTAAAAAATGCTGCTGAGTTAAAAAATACAGCCCACATAAATAGTGTTTGAAAATTTTTTTAAAAATACCCTTTACCCCTTCTTGCTGTGGAGAAGCATTGGAGGTGATAGGAGGGTAAATTCATCCCTAAGCTCCCTTTACTGCAGCTGTCCTTGAAAAGAAGGAAGACTTATTTTCAGTACACAAGTATCAGTTTTACTGGGAGAGGGAAACAGTAATTCCCTCCAGAGGAATTCAGCTAAATCCACTCTATGGCCCAGGAAATACCTGGTGGAACAGATCACACATATTGCATTCCCAGGCTTTGATTTACCAAATCCCAGTATCACAACAGCACACCTTAAATATCAGCAAGATCTTTTCTGTCCTTGCCTTCCCAAAAGGCAGCACCACCTGCCCTACTCTGTTTCCACTGCCTGTCCCTCTGTGGTGGGAAAACACAACTTGGAAATGTAAGTCTTTCTGAGAATATAAAACAATGAATAAATGCACCAGAACCACAGCAGAAAAGGGATGACAGAGACAGATATAATCCCTATTTTCTAGGGAAAGAATACTGATCCCCCTCCATTAGGTTTGGGAGCTGGTGTTCACATAAATATTAACAGTTTTCATTTGCTAGTTTCCCACCTTATGGCAGATACCCCTCTGAGGAAATTATTTTTCCACTTTTGAACTACACCTGAATTTCCCAGCTGAAGCTGTGAGGCAAAAGCAAGACATTTCCCAGAAAGCAAATAGCACTCACTTTTTATTTGTGTTTTTGTTTGTTTTAACCCTATAGAACATGGGCACACGAGATTTCATGCCTGAGAAATTTCACCTTTGCCATTCATTTCACTTCATGTGGGACAAAAGATGAGAGAAGGAAAAATGTAGTTGGTGCTACTGCAGATGGTAGCTGTCAATATGTTGGAAGGCCAGCAGAAAGAGGCCTTGCTGTCTGTGTCTCTTTTTCAGAAATTTGAAGGTTTCTCTGTCTTCCATTATGAATCCCAGACCAAGTTAGTTTTGCATCATCCCACACAACGATCAGTGAATCACAGAATGGTTTGGATTGGAAGGAACTTTGTTCAAAGATCATCTCATTCCAACCCCTGCCAGGGACAGGGATATTATTCACTAGACCAGGTTGCTCTAAGCCCCATCCAGCTTGGTCTTGAACACCTTCATGGATGGGGAGTCCACAACTCCCCTGGGCAACCTGGAAATCCTCTCTGGGCAACCTGGAAATCCTCTCTGGGCAACCTTCCTACACCTGAACAGATGCAAGGTCACATTCTCAACACATCTCATGATTTGTGAACAAAGAAGGAAAATTGGCAATTGCTACGAAGTGATAGGAAGCTCACTACACACAGGTGAATGCACCAGCATCGGCATTCCAGGAAAAAAAAAGAAAACAAAACACTGATAAAAGGCATTTCCCACCCTGGATGACAGCTCTTCTCTGTGGCACAAGTGGTGGTCAATCATTTCCTCTCCAAAACACTTCTGGAGAAACAGAAGGTGCATGAAGAGCTTGGTGCTGTAAATTCAGCTCAGACATTAAATATCCATTAGAAATGGATAATTAAATGAAGCAGGAGACAGCCAATAGGAAGCAGTGCATGGAGGGAGCCCTGCTGGTGCTCAGCAATGGGGCCAGCTGAGCACCAACAAAGAGCAAATTGAGAGTTAGGAGGAGGGAAATAAAGCAAGTGCCAGAGCTCTGCTTGGCAGGAAAAGTGTAATAGATTCTGTCTTGGAGATGTATCAGCATCTGGGGCTTTTAAATCACAGAGGAAGGCAGAGGGGAGCAAAGCTTTTAGCACTCAAAGCAAAATCTGCAATGAGACCTTTACGATGATGAAATGCACTTGGGAGTGAGGGAATTAACAAGAGGCAAAATATCTGGAAGTACACTGGGCACCCCAGCTCTTCCCCCATCCTTTACCAGCATTTTGATCCCTAAGAGGAAGATGGTAAGATTTTTCCTCCTTCCTTGTCTGACAGTTTGGAAACAAAAAGTTGTTTCTTTGCAGTTTCTGTAATCACAGCAAGATCTTCAAAACGCTTCAAAATTACAAAGGAAAGAGCAATGTGCAACAAAAATCACCCACTTCATTACAGAAAGAAGTGATGTGTGAGATTTTTGCCCAGTAATAGTGAAGGAATCAGTGTCAGGTCTGAGATAAGACCTTGGGGTATCCAACTCTTCAGTCTTGTCCTGAACACTAGGAAAAAACAATTTTCTACAATTCCCACATCTCTTCTTCCTATGGAGGGAAGATGGAGACCTTCTTATTGAAAAATGGGGGGAATTCTGGGTCCCATATATTATCAGAAAAGCTTCACATCTAATCTGAACACTTTGGAAATACCTAAAAGCATCTGATTAAGGAATTACCCATTCCCAATACTTATTTTCAGTTGCACATCACTACACTGCTTGAACAGAATTTACTGTCCACATCAGCTGGCAGCCAAACCATCTCATCATCCCCTTTGTCCACACAAACAGCAAATCAAATAGAACAATTTTTCATATTTTACTGCACAGTATACACCTAAAAGAACAAACACTTCCACATTACTATGCTGGTTGTGTCACTGGACAGTAATACAGGAGATAAAAACAGTGCATAATTATATTATCCACATTTAAAGTGGGGGAAAATTTACCTTCATTTACCCCTTAAAATGCCCTTGAAACACTGAGAAAATGGAATTTGGTTTGTGTATCTACAAATGTACCTCTACACACTCTGGCTAAGTGCAGCTGCCCCTGGCACGAGGCGAGAGAGCTGCTTGAGCCCAGACCTAAAAGCCCACATGGAGCTCTCCATCAAAGACTGATCAGGATCTTGAGAGGGAAATAATTAATACAGACCAAAAAGCACAAATTTCTGCCTCAACAAGGCCAGGAAAGGTGAAGCAGCATCATTTTCCAGTCTCACGCAAGGTAGCTCACAAGTGAGGAAAGGTGTTAAGAGCCTACAACATTAATTAGGTTAATAGTTTGGGATTTAAGACAGGACATCAAACATGCCTGCTATATTACAATCCATTTGTGTGTGCCTGCTCCAAAATCCCAGAGCAAAATTATGTCACTGCAGAGGCAAGGACAAGGGTTCTGCTTTGCAGATTTCAATCAAGCAGAATTCACCATTCAGCCGGGTCCTTTCTGGAACACAAGAAGTTGACCTTGAAGAATTACTATGAAAGCTTCAGAAGACAGTCAGTATTTGATCCTGCATAAAATGTAATCACCAGGAATGTCAGGAGATCGTGTCCAAATGAGCACTCTGCTCTGTTCCACTATGGTCTTGTTTTCCTATTAACAAAGTCAGTGATTCATTCTTGCTCCAGACTCAGGAGTGTGAAACTGTGCACAAAGTATTTCTCCTCTGATGTCACACTAACACTGGGCAAGGTTTGCAGAGTTTGACCAGCAAAGTTACTTTTACCCAAGTGGAGTTGCAAGTTTGCAAGTTTACCTTGGCCTGTCCCTAATTACTGGGAAGAAATTGAAATATGCAGATGGGGCAGCTTGGTGTTCTCCATTTATTCTGCCCTGAGGATGGTAATCCCATTTCCTGAGTCTTATCATGGAATCACAGAATGGTTTGGGCTGGAAGGGACCTTCAAGGTCATCTCCTTCCAGCCCTGTGCCATGGGTAGGGACACCTTACTCTAGACCAGGTTGCTCCAAGCCCTGTCCAACCTGGCTTTGGACACTTCCAGGGATTGGAGTTCCACATTTGCTCTGGAAAATCTGTGCCACGGCCTCACCACCCTCTGAGTAAAGAACTTCGGACTCTTCTGCCATGTGGGATTGCCACACCCATTCTCTCCATCTCTCTCCTCCTTCCCCACTTGTTTCCTCTCCCATAAAATGAAGTGATGTGAAATCCTTCCAAAACCTCCTTCTGAGGACAGCAATGAGCCTCATCTTGGCCAGGTTGCCCAGAGAAGCTGTGGCTGCCCCATCCCTGGAAGTGTTCAAGGCCAGGTTGGATGGGGCTTGGAGTAATCTGGGATAGTGGAAGGTGTCCCTGCCCATAGCAGGAGGTTGGAACTGGATGATCTTTGAGGTCCTTTTCAGCCCAAACCATTCTATAGATTCTATGAATCTGTTCATTCATTCATAAATTCTCAATACTGTAACCAATTCTCAATACTGTACTGTAAGAGATGAGTTTTGTTTTCTTTTGTCTTGTCCCTCATCTCCCTAAATTTATACAATGCTGTTCTACAGGCATCCACTGATTCTTTATCCTCTTTATACTCCTTCCCTTCCAAAATTTCTTCCAGCAGAAAATTTGGAAGACTTTTTTCCATTTTTTTTTTTTTCCCCAAGGCAAGTACAGGTATTATACAAATACAGCAGCAAGACAAGTTCTGAGCCAATGGATCAGGACAGAAATTCATATTTCAATACCTGCCTCCAGGACCTCTGGAGAAGTTACAAAATGGAAAGGTAACCTACAAGGGAACGGTCTGTCAAAGCTTTCATTTTTTAGGAGGCTTTTATAATACCTTGCAGGAGAAAGGTTTAATCTCCTTACCCTTTACCACATCCATTAGAGCTGTGCAAATTCTTTGAGGGTGACAGAAATAATTGGTCCCTCTTTGTACTCAGATGAATTTTTGGCCATGGTGATGCCTCCCCACAAGCAACTTTTGTTTGCTCATGGGTAGCTGGACCAACTTTGGACCAACCAACCAAAATACTCCCTAACAGTATATGCCAAAGCATAAAAACTGAGCTATCCACATAGCTTAGTACCAAAATATGTAATTACAGAGCCTTGTGTTCTAAGCCCCGTCTCTGTGCAAACCATGAAGGAAAGACAAGGTATCTGTAAACACACTCAAGCACTTTGTCTGTTTCTCAAGCCTCAGTGCTCCAGCTCAAATGTACTTTTCAATCCTGAAGCAGCAAATTTTACAAGTTAACTGTGAGCAGAGCAGTCACAAGTTTGATATCAGTTGCAGGTATCAATAAGCATTTTACCTTTTCTGACTTTTTATCTGAAAATAGAAACATGCTCTCTAAAAAAGGCAAAGCATTTAGCCCACCAGAACATATAAATGGAGAATTAGCTTTGGACTTCCTCTGATGCACTGAAGTTTGAAGATCAGTTATCAAGTATATTAAAAAAGGAAAACAAAAATGAAAAAGAAAGAAAGTGCAGAACAGCTCCTGCATTAGAGGACATCGAGACAAACTTGTTTATTTTTAAATAATTGCATCTTCAAACTTCGTGGCGCTCCTCCTAGAAGGCAAAGCCAATATTCTGATCTATTTTTTGATCTTATAAATGCAGGCACAGCCAGAGGAAGCCAAGCTCGAGCCCAGGGGGAAGCATCCACACACTGCAGCCCAGGAACCAGCACTGCCACCAGGAAACTTCAGTTGGGTCCCAGGTTTGGGTTAATCACTTCGGTGTTCCCTGGCACTTGGCCAAGGTCTGTACACGACTTTTGCTGCAAAGCCTTTGATCCGTGGGCGTGTGTTCCTGCCAAGCTGCCGATAAAACTGATCTCGGCCACTGGGGGTCATTAAAAGGCCTGTCAGAGCCTCCTCCCAGGAACTGAGCTACTTCTCATGCTGGAATCTGACATCTTTGCTCCTTTAAGGGTTTCTCAGCATCTCTGCTTTAAAACCCTTTAGGACCAGCAGCCAATAAGTCATCTTCGTTTTCTGACTCACTGTAAAGGTTTCCCTTCCTTTCCTGCTTCACTTAGATCTGACACAGTCACTGTTGAAAGGTGAATCAGCTCCCAGAAATCATCCCAGGCAAACAAAGATGACTTAGAAAAGAACAGCAGAAGAAATTTAACAGCAGACAAACTCTATTGACTCTTCTGTTGGTCTCCTGATCACTGTCCTGTCTGCAGGCTGGGGAGGAAAGAAAACCTTCCAAGGAAGTGGTGGTAAAACTCTCCTCCCCCTCCTCTTCCATGTCAAGGAAGCAAGACACATGAGGATTCCCTAGTAAAGCCTTTGACACTGCTTCCCACAGCATTCTCCTGGAGGAACTGGCTGCTTGTGGATTAGACAGGTTTTCTGTGTAAAAAACTGGCTGGTGGTGCATGGGGTTAAATCCAGGTGGTGGCTGCTCAGAAGTGGCTCAGTACTGGGGATAATCCTATTTAATAACTTTATTGATGATCTGGATGAGGAGGGAATGTTTAGGCTGGAGAAAAGGAGGCTCAGGGGGAACATTCTCACTTTCCAGAACTCCCTGGCAGGAGGGTGGAACCAGGCAGGGTTTGGGCTCTGCTTCCAGGGAACAAGGGACAACACAAGATGAAACAGCCTCATGTTGCCCTCAGGGGAAGGTTAGATTTGATTTTAGGAAAAAAAAAATTCCTTCACCAAAATGGTTGTCAAGCATTGAAACAGAATGTCCAGGAAGGTGTTTGAGAGCTGTGCCCATCCTTCCCACACAGAGCAGATCAGAGCTGGAGCTCCAGGGGGTTTCAGGGTAAGGGTTGGGTTTGAGCACAAATCCATTCCTCAATTTGCACTGACATGGACATAAATATGCTTGTACCAAACTAGAGAAAGTACTTATACAGCACAAAAAACAATGTAATAAACAATGTCATTGACTTCTCTTTGGGAAACCTGGTCAAGGAAAGCAGCAGGAGCAAGAGAGGGACTGAGAGATGGAAGAAGAAAACAAGTGGGGAAAAGACAGAAAGAAAAGGATGGCAGGGGGAATAAAGATGAATCCCTGTTGTGTCTAAACCTTTGGATATGGAAGGGGTGGGATTTTTAGAAATAGGAAAGAGAGGGACAGCAAATCAAGCAGAATACCCAGCATCTCTCCCCAAAAGCAGGGCTGGCTGTGTTTTCAGCCAAGAAGAGGAATTCACAGGATGTTCCAGCAGTGAAAGCCCCTGGCAGTGGGCAGGGAACCCCTCCTGCCTGACTCACAGCCCCCCTGGTGCAAATGCCAGGGAGGAGAGAGGCTACAGGAGGTGTTCCAAGGCTTCCTGCTGCAGACAGGCACTGCCACTGTCCAGGGTGATGCTGAAACCCTGGCCTTGTCCTCACCCCCTCTCTACCAGTTCTGAGGATGTCTCAGACATTCCTGGAAGTAAAACACAGCAGTTAAAAAAAAAAAAAAAAAGAAAAAAACAAAAAAAGAGGGGGGAAATGGACCAAAAAGGACAAGATATTCAAACAAAAGAGTTGGAGAACAGCACCAAGATAAGCAGCCCTTCTCCCACCAATTAGGCATCATCAGAATAAAATAAAATAAAATAAAATAAAATAAAATAAAATAAAATAAAATAAAATAAATAAAATAAAATAAAATAAAATAATAAAACAAATAATGCTGGATTCTTACCAAGTGAAATCTGAGCATATAGAGGGAAAAAGAAGCATAAGACACATTAACAAGTCAATTAACATCCCTCATCTTGTGGAAGCAGAGGGTGCCAGGTATTCCCCAAAGACAAAGTGGCCCAACTTCTCTGATCTCCAGGAATTTTGATCTCCCAAAAGGAAGCTCTTGTTTGCCTCAGTGGCTATTTTCTAATTGTACATAAATATTAACTTTTTTTCCCTGTCAGGATGTAAATATGGCCTGGTTTCTTCTTCACTGATGAACAATAAATGTGAAAACCCCACAGAGAACAAACAAACAAACAAAAAAATTGAAAAATCACTGACAATATTGAAATTGTATTAACAGATCTAAAATTTCAAAGTATGAATCCACAGCACTTTGGTTGAGCAGTGAGAATATAAAAGGAGAGGTATGAAATGACAATATGACTGAAACCTCCAAATTACATTTCAAAAAACACACACGCTGCACATCCATTCCCCCCAGGTATGCACATCCTGTATATTTTTAGGGATTTTATTGTTGTTAGATCCTGGCTTGGAATTATCAGTGTATTGTTCAGTCCCAGCCATCTGGCTACAGCCTGGCTGGGAAAGCACTTCAGGAAAAGCAGCAGACATCTCCTGCTTTCCCACCTGCTTAACTCCTGCAGTACCTGAAATACATCTAAAGAAAAAAAAAAAAATTACTACTACAGGATTGCAATAAAGGGTGTTTTTTTGCTGCATTTTGTCATAAACCCAAGTCTTTGCAAACTGTATTTTACAGCAAAGCCTCCTTCTAAATCTCTGCTTTACACCATCTTGCAGAAGTGAAAATAATAATAAAAAAGAACTCAGAGGAACGAGTGGGGGAAAGTGATACAGAAACCTTGCTTTGCTCAGACCATCACTTTGGTTGCCTCCACACAGGTGGAAAAGTATAGGAGATCTTAAATTTCCAGCCTCACAGGACTGTTTTTTTTCCTTCAAAACCTCTTTTCTAGGGGAGAATGGGATGGCTCCCAGTGGTCTTGCTTCCACACAGCTTCATATGCAAGAGACCTGTTTTACGTGCCAAGTTCAAGTGTTCAATCCAAAAGATGGATTTATGATTTTAAAAATCTTCAGATGGATTTATGACTTCAAAAAACCTTCTTTACATAACTTTGTCCCTCCACCTGGCCAGCTCTATCCCTGTTTCAATTTCTGTATCTCTTTTAGGAGAGGAAAAGAAATAGAGAACTTTGTATTTTATGCAGCATGGCTGTGATCAGCTTTTCATTCTTCTGCTCTCCACTAAGGACCTGAGACAAGCATTTAGAGAAAAAAAATAAAATAAAATTCACCACCTAACCAAATGGTGCTCTATGCATTCACATGTATGGAATATTCTTTATTTTTTGAAAAATCCACTCCCAAATTTCTGGGTGAAAATTTCAAAGCAAGGAATGGCCAAACACACAGAAGTATCCACGGGAAAAATTCCACTTTAGCTCATTGCTGGGCACCAAGGGATTTAGGAACAATGAGGTTTGACTGTCTGTAAGAAAAAAAAACAAAAAACAAACAAACAAACAAAAAAAACACAAACAAAAAAACCCCCCCAAAAAAACCAAAAAACAAAAAAACCAAAACCAAAACAAAAAAAACCCCACGAAAATCAAAAACAAAAACCCCACATTGGTTATAAATTTCAAGAGATCCTCAAAAACCTTTGAGAGCAGAAATGGGGTCTTGGACTATTCACTCCCACACCCACAGCTGCATCATCAGGTACCTGGAGTCTGTGAGGTCTGACCTTAAAGAGATTCTGAAAATAGGACATAAACTGTAAAAAAAGACCATTGGGAATATTTTAATCCTGGTCCTGTATCTCCCAAAAATCACCTGCCTACCAAGTCAAGCTTGATTTCCAGTAAAAATACTGGCTTTAGAAGGAATTAAAGGATTTTTAATATACTTAGGATGTGTTCATGTGGAAAAAATAGCAGTATCATCATCCCATTGCAGACCTCAGCAGCCAGAAAAAAAGGTGAGAAACGCAGAGGTATCCCCAAAACGTGTTTCCAGTTTAGGATCAGGAAATAGTGGGAAATTGGCTTTAGAAACACCTACACAACCACTTGTACATCTCAGAACCTCTTTAAACTGCTTCTTCCACCCCACCACAACCACCTGCAGCACCACCTTCAGCCACACCACAGCCACTGAATGTGCTCATAAATCCCAACCATTAATATCTGAGTATAACAGAGAAATTCAGGGAAGATCTGCAATGCCTACATCCTAACATCCAATTTAAAATCCTTCCTTGCTCCTAAATGCTTTCCATCCACACTAATTCACCCTAATCCCCAATCTACCTGCTTACATCTGTCAAGTCCTTCCCCACTGTTGATCTTTAATCCCTGTCCACTTCTAGCTGCCAGCATCAGCCTGCAAGCCAGTGTCACCTGGAAAAAGAGATATTCAGAAATAATATTTCTGGACTGACAGCATGGATAAAAGCTTTATTCTTTTTTTTTTCTTTCCACTCAAATTCTGTTTGTGTCATACGTATTTGGGTCAGCTGTGCCTACCCCTCTGTTAGGTACAGAAGTGAGATTTGTGTATGTTCTGCAAATAAATACATCCTCAGAGTAGGGTTGCAGAACAGAAATCCACAACTGTGTTGTCCCAGGGTGACTTTATGATGCTTGTTTCCCCAGCTGTCTGTTCTGTTTATGCTGGATATTAAGTTCTGCACCTTTAAAACTGGTTCCAAGAGCAAACAGGGGGAAAAAGAAGCAAAGAGTTTGTTTCCAGAAACTGCACTTTCTCCCACACATTCCTTCTCCTGAACTATGCTGTCTGCAGCACAGACAGCAGCAGAGAGCTCTCCTTTGCTTTTTAGTTAGGTTTTTTGTTTGTTTGGTTGTTTTGTTTTGTTTTGGTTTGGTTTGGTTTGGTTTTGTTTTTGTTTTAAATTAGCTGAAACCAAAAGTTTTTTAGAACTGTCCAGCTATTGTTCTGTCCAGGAACACCAGGACTATTGTCTGTGATGCCTGGAGAGGCTGCCTGGAACAGAGGCTGGACAGAGTTAAAGGAATAAAGCAGGTATTTATTAAAAGACTTTCAAAGGATCCACCTTGGGCAGTACAAGAGCCTGGCTGAGGCTACACCCAAGATGGACAATGGGTCATGAGTTTTCACACATTTTAAAGTTTTGGTCCATTTACACATTGGGGTTAATTGTCCAATTACAGCTTCAGGTTATGAAGTCCCATCCTCCCTGTTTTCTCTCCTCAATTCCCTGTTGTTTGTACTTTTTGGGCCTGAAGCTGCAACAGTGTCCTTGGTTCTGGGGCTGGAAAAGGATTGTTCTGTCTGACTACAGTGTGAGGAGAACTTGCTAAGACTTTATATGAAGTTCAGAGTTACATACTGAAGCAGTACAGAATTACATACTTTATATGAAGTTACATACTGAGTTACATACTGAAGCAGTACAGAATCTGGAAAATGTGAAAGTTAAAATTTAAGGCATCACCTGGGGGCCCCCAAGCTGCTCTGCAGCTCTGGGACACCAGACCCAAGCCCTGGAGAGACTGAGAGAAAGCCAAGGACACAGCCACAAAAAGGACTCTCTCTCCAATCCACAAAAAGAATTTCTGAATTTATCATCTCTTCAAAACAGCAAAAGGTTTTATTATTTGGCATTATTCATTTTTTAATGCTTGTGAGTACTTTGCTTGTTAAATAAACAGATTTTTTTTCCACTTTTCTCAAAAGAAATCTTTTTCTCCTGAACAAGTGAAGGGAAAGGCTGCTAAATTTTGCCCTTTAAAAATCATCCCTGTAAAAGTTCCCTACCAAATTTGTCCCACACCAAAATATGTGGTTTTTTTCAGTATCTCTATAAATCTCCATCCCCATTTTCCTGGCAGAAGGTAATACCATAAAACTCCACTTGCATTTTCAAAGAGAAAAAGGAAAATTCACTCACACAGAGGGTGCTAATTTTTTTTTTTATTTATTTCTAATCAATTAAGAAATTCTACATCCTCAAAAATTTAATTAATTGGATAATACTAAGTATAGGAGAGGAAGGAAACAAGAGGGAAATTAAGAGATTTGCACCTGGCCACCCTATGGAGTAGTGACAGAAGTGACCAAGACATGGATGTGCTTTCCAAAAGATTGAAGACTTGGTAGGCTACAAGCTGCATTCATGCTCAGAGATTTTGCTAGTTTATCTATTATTATTTTAGATATTAATATTTTTAATACAAATAATATATTAACATCTCAAACATGCAGAGTTCCATCTCATCCTGCATGTCCTGAAGCACCCACTGTTCACAACAGCACAGTCAAGAGATGTTTTTCCTTCCTAAACTTTATCCCAGGTTTTAGACTTTTTGGATTTGTTCCCTTTCACAGCCAAAACCCCAAGTGGAAATTCTGCAGCAGAAAAAAAAACAAACCAAACCAAACCAAACAACAACAACAACAAGAACACAATAACAACCAAAACAAAACAAAACAAAGCAAAACAAAAAAA
>WEIU01016754.1:546799-567596 GCA_013389925.1 Aegithalos caudatus
AAAAAAAAAAAAAAAAAAAAAAAAAAAAAAAAAAAAAAAAAAAAAAAAAAAAAAAAAAAAAAAAAAAAAAAAAAAAAAAAAAACCAAAAAAAAAACCCCACAAACTGGAGCAATATCAAGTTTGGTTTGCAGCCAAAGATCAGAGTGAGGTAGCAGAGTCTCACTGGGCTAAGAATCTGAGTTGTGCCAGTGTCTGATTCACACCTGGGGAATGCTTGAGACAAAGCAAGTTCTTGTCAGAAACTGTTGTAGTTCTTCTTCCAATGCCCAGGAATGTCCACTCCCAAATTTATTTGGGTTATTACAGCAATAGTGGAGGAGACAGAACATCACTGTACATGGATACTGAAATTAGGACAGACCAGGCTGAATTAAATTTCAACCTCATTTGGTTTCCTGATGAGCACATTAATGAAAAAAAGCCACAAAAGGAATAGGCGAAAAAAAAAAGATCTTTTAGCAACCACAAGGGCAATAAAAAGTGTCACCACCTTCCCAAGAAGGAAATACAACATGGAGTGGATAAAGCTGTGTTAGAAATGACAGTCTGCTCCTGGACTCCACCTTTTCCAGTGAAGTTTGGGGATTTCTTCCATTCATATTGAAGGAAAGGTGTTGCAGAACCCCAGGAAAAATGCTGGCTGGAGTATTCAGCCTGTCTGGATGCTGATTTTGCTTCCCCCATGGGGAGACACCTTGATGAATCAAACAGGGATGCAGCCACCACCCCAGATGCTGGAAATATTCCAGAAAACCTGGAATAAGCTCTGATCTGCTCTACCCCTGATTTCAGGATGAAACCATCCTGGCAGCACATCTGCCTGGCACAGCAGGACACTGGGGAGCACTGGGATGTGCATGTAGAGACAGCTCTGATGGAAAAGCAAACAGCTGCAGAAGGGCTGCTCCAACCTCATCCTAATTTCCCATGGATCCCCATCCAGAAAACATGGACAGATGTTCACACAAGGTCATGCAGCAATCCCACTGCTCAGTTTCAGCTGTATCTTGTTTCAGGTGGGCTTTTTTGCAGGCACAGATCAAGAGAAACAGGCTTCAGATCCTATCCAAGCATTGGATATTGCCACGATGGAAGGAACAGGATGAAATGCACAGGGTGGAAGCCCAGTGGTGTAGAAAATGTTGAGAAAGCCTTGCAGCACTTGCAGGAATTTCATAATAGAGCCAAGCATTCCCTTATGGCTTGTTGGAGAAGCACTCTGCTCTCCTAACTGGAGAAGTGCTCTCGAGAAACTGAGGAAGACTCAAAAAAGACAAATGGATTCAATCTACAGAATTAAAGAATCTTGGAAGCATTGATCAGAGAATCACAGAACCACAGAATGGTTTGGGTTGGAAGGGACATTAAAGATCATTCAGTTCCACCCCCTGCCATGGGCAGGGACACCTTCCACATCCCAGGTTGCTCCAAGCCCTGTCCAACCTGGCCTTGAACACTTCCAGGGATGGGGCAGCCAAAGCTTCTCTGGGAAACCTGTGCCAGGGCCTCCCCACCCTCACAGGGAAGAATTTCTTCCTCACATCTCATCTAAACCTTCAATCTTTCAGTTTAAAATCACTAATATCTTGCCCAGGTCTGAACAGCTTAAACAAGAGCTGGTAAGAAAGTTCAAATGAGGCAGCAGCTGAGTTTTATTTTGTTAATAAAACTTTTCTTTCCTCTGCCTCCAAGACAAAGAAAAGCTTTTTAAAGAGCAGCCAGAAGGAAAAAAAAATGCTGAGATAAATTCATTTCAGGACCTGAAACTAAAGCAGAGGGCAGTCTTTTCTCCTTTAGGAAGATATACCCATGTGGAAAGAAATCCCAGAAGTGCAGCCAGGTCAGGGCACACATTGGGAAAGTAAAGGAACCACAAACACATTCATGGAATTACAGAATCACAGAATGTCCTGGATTGGAAAAGACCTTAAAAAACACTTAGTTCCAAATCTCTACAATGGGCAGGGACACTTTCCACTGGACAGTTTCCACCAGCAAAATAAATTCTTTTTTTTTTTTCCCTACCAAGGCACCTCTACCCACACAATGAGCCAGCTACGGGCAGAGATCTTAAACTACTTCTAATTCCACTGTAATTGAGTGGAAAATGAAGCAAGCTGTTCTGAGTTGTTCTGATATTTAAATGCATTTCCAGCTGAAATGCCTAAGGAAAGGTGAGTGTCTTTGATTTCTGATTTATTGTCAAAAACTGGTACCGCCAGCATGAGTTTTACATGCTTGCATTAAAATTGCTTTGGATAACCAAGACAAACAAATAAAATTGGTAAAGAAAAAAAAGTTTCTTTTTACCCAAGACATTTTTGGATTGGTTTGTTGGTTTTGTTGCTTTTTTTTTTTTTTTTTCCCTTCTAAAAAGTTGTCAGCTCACCCTCACATATTTTCATTAAAATACTTATTTATTCCAATGGTGTGTTTTGGTTTTGCTAGTTATATAAATAAATGCATCACCACTTTAAATTCCAGAAATACTGAAATTATAGCAAAACGTTTATTATAATGTTAAAAGTGCCAGAAGGGATAGAGCAGAGGTTTTCAAAACAAACAGTTTCAAAGTCAATTTGTGTATGAAAGTTAATTCTCCTGGCAATTACTTTTGCTATAAAACATGTTCATTATTCTTTAATATGTTTTCTTACATTTAGTCTTATTAATTCATTAAATCATTGCTAAGATCTCCAAGAACTGGATGTAAGGCAGAGAAGATCCTCTAAATCTAGTGAAAATGGACTAAGGAAATAAATATATAACTTTTGGAAGTTTTGCACAATTGCAGAGAAACAATATGAAATAATTCTGTAGGTGCCACAAAAACCTTTTTGGGGATGTCTAGTGGGAGAGATTATTATGATTTTTTTATTATTATTATTGTTTGCACTTAGACTTTAACTTGCACTTTACTAATGACTTACTAAATATGACACCCAGCTCCTCAACTTCTGTGGGACCATAAATTCAAGAAAATCTGATGGATTTGGAAGCCAAAGCCAATCATGAAGACTCTCAGAAATGATTTACACAACATTTGTCAAGGCACATTATTGTTTAGAGGTTTCTAAATTAGAGACAAGTCCAGGAGGAAACCTTGGAGGAATATTTGTGAACCCATCTAAGCATGACAGAGAAAAGGTGCTACAGGAGGTCACATCTTCAGAGCTTCCTTCTTTGAAGCTTGGGCTTGATGATTTTAAAGGTCTTTTTCAACCCTAATGATTCTGTAATTCCAAACTTGACAGGACTCCATCCCAAAATCAGAGTTTGTTTAAATTATTGAATGTGATCTGGTCCAGCCCTTCAGTTTGAAACTTCAGCTTTTGAAAAAAAACCCACTCTTAATGTTGCAGAGTAGCTTCAAATCTCCCCCCAAAAAATCAACAATTTTGTTCTTGCTTCCTTTCACTGCTTTTAACTCTTTCTAGCACTCTTTCCTGAGGACATTGAGATGGATGATTGTGGATAGGGTTCCTCACTGTCTCAGTGAAGAAGAGTGGCCACAACCAGACCTGGACTTCCCACCAGACCCTCTGGACACCACCATTTATTACAACGACCACAGGTTTCAAATTCCCTTCAAAAAGGCATTCCAAGCACTGGAATTAATGCTAGAAGCCAATGCAAAACCGAAGCAGTGCTCAGGCCCCAACACAGCAAAAGGATTAATCACCTGCTCAGTGCTAATTAACCTTGGGGGCCTCCTTGTGTGCTCAGGAGTTTGTTCTGTGCTTCTGCATTTTGCAGTATCCAGAAGTGGAGCTGGCAGTGGACACCAGACCCAGGGCTGCAGTGAGGCCATGTGGTGGTCAGGCCATGGTGCTGGTTGGTAAAAATCCAGCTTTTGAGTGAGTTTTATCCAAAAAAGCAGATCTTCTGCCAGCCCCATCCCAGGAAAGGGGTCACAATCACCTGAACATTTCCCTCCCATGGAGCACATGAGCTGTGTGACTCTACCAAACTTGGAGGCAACCATGAACTCCATGGTGAGTTTCTAAGGACAAATCACTTTCCTGAACTGCTAAAAAAAGAGTAAAAATAGGATTGGAGAGGACAGAAAGATGGTGCATCTGTAAAAAGGAGGTTTGAATCAGATATCTGGGAAAAAATCTTCACTGAAGGGGTTGTCAAGCCCTGGAACAGGCTGCCCAGGGAAGTGAGTCTCCATCCCTGCAGGGATTTACAAGACATGTAGATGTGGGACTTGAGGACACAGTTTAATGGTGGACCTGGCAGTGCTGGGTTAATGGTTGGATTTGAGGATCTCAGAGGGCTTTTCCCACCTAAACAATTCCATGACAGGTCAGTGACAGAGCTGCCAGCAATGGCACATGGCTTTCCACCCAAGAGCTGGTTGGTGCAGCACAGAGGCAGGTGAGTGGTAGAGATGGGAGGGCAAAGAAAATTATAGACCTGATTCCAAAAAAAGAAATTAAAAAAAAAAGGGTTAGAAAAAATCATTTAACAATTGCTAAGTACTGAAATCACAATTAGGTGATTTATACCCAGAGAACACTGCCAAGGACAACTTGCAGGGACCAATCTCATTTTGTTCAGTGACAAGATAACCAACCTTATCCAACCAGGAGAAAGACTCATGTGTGATATATCTTGAGTACAACCCTGGCCAGAGTCCCACACAAAATCTTCAGGAGAAACTGGGGTGAAAATGGTCTAAATGAAGGCACAGCCAAATTAGGCACTGACCCAGCAGTCCCTTGAGCTCACCTGGAAGCAATGCACTGCTGGAATATGAAATTAACCTCACCTTTCCAGAGCTGGCATTTAACATCCAGGTTACAGTAAGGTTAATAAAAGCAGTGTTAAAAATTTCCTGTCTTGTGGCATTTTAATCCAAGCTATTTAAATTCCCTGACCTATATGCCTCCTTGTGTAAAGCAGGTTTTGTTCATTTTCCCCACAAAAAGATGGTCTTGGGAAGGCAGGTTGAACATGGCAGAGAGTTCACACAGGGTGCACACAGTAAGAATCCAGAGCCTAATTCCTGTTTATCTTAGACATATCACATTACTTTAAAAAATAATATTTTTGAAGTCCATCTTTTCCATTCTTCAGGTTTAAACTTAAAAACAAAAAGAAAAAAAATACTAAAACCCAAACCAGTAACTTTCTACTGCCTGCTTTCTAATTTATCCATGCAACATCAATGCCCAGATGAAGCCCAGAGAAGCTCCCACAAGAGGGGAGCATGAGGGTTTACAATGATTTGGGGGATAGAATGAGCATATGAAAAGCAGATGTTTCTGGAGGAGGTTGTAATTCCCAGCTGCAAGGCAGGGACTTGGCTTTTGCCTCCACCTGCCAATCCTGGCTGTCCCTCATGGCTGTGGGACAACCAAACCCCCAAAGTGCTCTACTCCAGGTAATCCTGGTGATCCTGCTTGTGACACACCTCAGGGTGGTCCTAAGGCCACAGAACATCTGAGTTCTGCAGAGCATTTCTCTCTCTCTTTCCTCCTAAAACCTGCCAATATTAAAAAAAAATTATAATTATTAAAAAAAAAAAAAAAAAAACCAAAAAAACCCACAAAACTTAACTTGTTTTTGTTTTCCCCAAAAAATCCTGGATATCTACCATCAAAACCAGTCTGAACTAGAGTTTTCCCAACACCAAGGTGTCCACTGCAAGCCAAACTGTGGAAAACACTGCCTTAGGATCCTCCCCAGACTCTGCAGATGGAGTCTGTGGCTCTCTCTAATTAGCCTGGTCAGAAACATTAACTTGCACATGGCCTGAGGATGGGCTCTGAGTCCATCCATCATCACATCAGCTCAGAGCCAAGGGGATCACCTTCAAGTAATTAAACTTTCCCATCCTGGCAGCACATTTGGATCAAGCATGGCAGGAACAGAGCCAAGACAAACAGATGCATAAGCACAGAGGAAACCCCCGTGGCAGTATCACCCTTCATTAAACAAAACCAAACTAAACCTAAGCCCTCTTTTCTTTGCTCTCTATATTACAGATGAAACAGTTCCACTCCCATCACCTTTATTGCTGCTGTATCTCAGGGTTTTCTGTTGGGTATTGAATATTACCACTGGACCACTGGTGGATATTTACCTGCAGGGATACCTGGTTTTACTTATTTATTATCTACAAAGAGAGGGAGAGGTTTAAAGCACACACAGAACATTCCCATCAAGGTCTGTTCCTGCTGAGAGCAGAAACACAAATGCTGGAGGGAAGGCCATGCTCCTTTGTTCCAGCCACACCATGATCTAATACAAAAGGCAATTTTTCTTAGCAAACCAATCATCCATTGTCCAGAAGCAGGAGGCAGATAATTAGTGTTGCATTACCCTCTCCTGGCACTTAATTAATGGCAATATTTGGGGATACTATGACAAAAGGCATCCAGTTTGTCCTTCCATGGCAAAGGGATGCAGGTTCAGAGGAGCACAGAACAGAATCACAGAAAGCCAAGCTGGAAATGAACCTCAAGGATCATCTGATCCAACCTTTCTTAGCAAAAGCATAGCCTGGATGAGATGGCCCAGCACTCCATCCTGATGAACTTTAAAATTGTCCAACATTCAGGAATTCATGACTTCTCTGGGGAGATTACTCTAGAGGCTGATTGTTGTCATTGCAAAACATTTTCCTCTTGTCTGAGTATCTGGTAATCTTCCCAGGAGTAACCTGCACCCAATACCCCACATCTTTTCCATGTGAAAAGAGGGTCTTCATCTCATTTGTGGCCACTCTTTAAATGCTGAAAGGTCTCCCCTAAACTTTAGTTCTCAAGGCTGAATGAACCTACCTCTGACTGAGACACACAGAAAAGAAACTTTTCCAAGATGCCTTGGCCAATGCAAACAGGCCCCCCCTCTTGCAATCATTTCCACAGGGATGCTTAGCTCAGGGACCAGCCAATTTTGGCTGGCTGGGAAAATCCACTCTGGAAGACCTTGGAGATGTGTCCATGGCAATGCCACAATGGAGAGGATGTGTGCAAGCCTGGAGAGGAAACCAGCACTCAAGTCTAAGGCATAATCCAGAGCATAAACAGGCCCTGCTGGCCAGCCAACACACTCTGGAATTTCAAAAAAACTGACTTTTCCACACCAGTTCCTCTTTGCCATCCACTAAGGGAGGCTTCAGCATCACAGCTCCAACTGCCAAGCCGTGGATCCCAATAAGGGATCTCCTCAAATATTTAGAGATTTCAAGTGTCTTGAGTTATTCTGTGAATTTGCATTAAAAAAGAGGTTCTTTCATACAGCACAAAAAAATACTCATTTTTTAAAATCTTAGCTACAATGCACTGAGATTCATCATTTGTCTAGTTCACATTTCAAGTCTCTTTTCTTATAGTTCTTTGATTGTGCCCAAGTATCCCATTCTTCCTTGCTTCTATGCCTTTAATTTGGCCTTGCAGAATAGCCTAAAAATCACTATTTACAACTGAACAGACAATTTGTACTTACTTCAATACCTTCTTCCTGTTCAAAGAAAACAAAAATCAAAATTAAACCCAAATTTTTAAGAGAGAAATTAATGAGAAACCACTATTTTATATATATATATTTATATATATATATAAAAAAAATTTTTCCACCCAGGGAAAACTGCTATTTTCAAAACAAAAAGAGGTTTCTCAAAGAACATTTGCAACCCTCAAAACATGAATACCAAATCAGGCTGTGTTAGTGAATGGCCCAGTTGAAATCAAAGGCAAGTGGAAAGAGGGGTGATGTTCTTCCCTGGTGAAAAAAGGAAAAGAGAGCCCTTTTCCATGTTACAAGAGGAAGCCAGATCCAGGAACAAAGTGAAGAATATGTTTCAGATAAAAAGACTTGCTCAAAGCCAGATTAGATAAGCCCAGATCAACCCTACAGCTGCTCTGACACAGAGAAAGAATACATGTCCATTTCCATGGATGGCCATTTCCAAGCCACTGTTTATGGTTTCAGCATTTCCTGAGTGAGTTTTTGATCCTGTCTGCCACATCCAAGCAGGTTTCCCATATTCAAGCAGCTTCCACAGCAAAGTTATCCTCTGTGAAAACACAGCCCACTGCATTTTGTACATCTTCCCATCCACTCCCTCCATCTGCCATCCTTAGAACAACCATTGAGGTAAACTTCTTGTAAAGGTGATGGGGAGATGAGAAAAGACACAAGCCCCTTTAGAAAATATTCTACATTTCTCCTTCTGGTCCCCCAAAAATTCCTCCAAAACCCTCATTAGTGCTGCCCTCCCATGTTGCAGCATCAAATTCTGAGCATGGTAAAGCATCAGGCCTGGATCACACAAATTGAACTGGAAAAGTCTGGGTTTCACCTTTGAAAATCAGAGTCAGAAACGACCCCTGGTGAGGGTGTGATATTTATACAGCAGCCACAGTGAAGCTGAGCAAGTCAAACTTCAGTCCTCAGGGAGTCAGGTGGAATAAATTACAGCAAGGGATCGATACTTCACCAAGAGGTTGATAGCCTTGTCTCGAAGGGCCTCCAAATGGGTTCCTGCTCCCAAATCCACTCCCATCAATGGATCCATAAGACATCTTCTGGATGGTGATGGATGTGGGGGTTACACTTCAAACCTAAAAAACAGAAAAAAAGAAAGGCACAGCCCTGTTAAAAGTCGGTTAAACCCCAGTAGCCTAAGAAGAAAAGAGGACTGAGAAGGCAAATAAAAGACAAAATGCAATCTCCAAACTTCAGGATGTCCACCTGCAAAAAAAAATTAAAAGCACTAAAATCCAGGTGTTCTGGAATAGAAATGATTTTGAGGGCAAGAAAGCCATTTGACCTCCCTGTGTCTCATCTTCTCCACTGATAAAGGGCAACTTTTAATTCCTTGCTGCTCACAAAAGAGCTTTGAGATCCTGAGCTGGAAGGCAAAGACTTAAGCACTCCATCAAAAAAAGGTGAGGCTGTCTTCTGGAACATTACCAGTACACAGCTGGCTGGAGTCTATCCATCACACTGCAGTCCTGATGAGCTCTCAAAAGAGACAGTTTGCTGCTATAAGCTCCTGGGCCTCCAGCAGAAATACTGGAGCCAGAGTTATTTTGCCTTGCTGGTTAAAAAAAAATAATAATATAAAAAAATCTGCAAAGCCTGAGGTAGCAGCAGAAGAATGAAATAAATGCAGCAGTCAGAGGAAGACAACTTCTTCCTCCTTCCCACCTCCTTATCCACAGAAATTCCTCACCCAGACATCCTCCAGCATTCCAACAGTGTCCCAGGGCTTTGATATCAAAATAGCTCAGCTCAAAGCATGGAGATGATGGCAGCAAAGGAAGAGATAAAGGTGCTGCATCAGCTGGGAAATGATAGAGGACTAAACCCAGCTGCAACTTTTTTACACCAAGGCTATGAAAAAATCACCCCAGCCTGGTGTTTCTACTACAAAAAAAAATGTTACAATCCCAGGAGAATAGCAACAGTTTTGCTGTGATGACAGAATCAGAATGGTTTGGGTTGGCTGGGACCCTTAAAAGTCATCTAGTCCAATCTCCTTGGCCTGAAATGTTTCTAGTGATGGGGCATCTTGGTCCATTGTTTTACTCACCTTACCATAAACTAAAATTATTCATTATAACTACTCCATATCTACTAGTTTTTTAGTTTAAAACCATTGTCATATCACTACAGGTGCTGCTAAAAACTCTGTCCTTATCTTTCTTACTGAAAGGCCACATTAAAGAAACCCCAGAGCCTTCTCTTCTCCAGGATGAACAGCCCCAGCTGCAGAGCCTTTCTTCACAGCAGAGCTGGTTCACCTCTATGATCATTTCTGTGGCCTCCTCTGGTCCTGCTCCAACTGGTCCACGTCTTTCTGGTACTGAGAAAGATGCTGGAGTGTTAGGCTGGATGACTTGAGCTGTGATGCTTCATTCTGGGCTTGGATATTCAAATTTCTCATGCTCTGGACCAGTCATTTTCCCTCTGAGAGGTAAACAGCTGGAAATGGCCTCCACTTTCTGTGGCACATGATCAATTAGGACAAGATGTCCTAATTGATAGATATCTCAGGAAAGGGCTAAAGTCTCTTTTGGGATGCTCTGACACTGACACTTGCAGATATTCCTTTGGTTTGTGCTCCAGGGAAAGCAAAGCACCACAAAATCCCAGTTCTGTGCCATACTGGGAACAGCCTGATGGCCTCAAGCACCTGTTGTACTTTTTTTTTTTTCTTTTTTTTTTTTTTTTTTTTTTTTTTTTAGAGTTTCAAAACCAGGCAAAAAAATCAGCACTGAGACTCACCAGACAGCAAAAATCCAGGACCAAAATAAATCACTCACCGTCCTCCCTTAATTGGGCCAGACACATGAAAGAGATGAAAGTGCAACTGCCTTGAGAGAGCAGTGGTTGGGAGCTAAATCCATCAAAAGTGGAGAAAATCCAGAGTGCAGCTTCCCCAGCCAGCCTCAGTGTACCACGTACACACATAATTGGCATCCAAGGCTGCAGGTCCCCCCAGGCCAGAAATCCTGCATTTTAGGGAAACAGCCCAAACTTATGGAAGCCAAGCTGAGAGAGCCTGACCAGGCAGGGAAAGGGTGAGGGTGTGTTTTGGAGTGTGCTTCAAGGGGACAGAAAATGGAGCAAGCAAGAGGAACCAAGGAGCAAACCTGTAAACCAAGGCACTCAATGGCAAAACAATCCATTGTGTAAAACCATGAGCTCCATGGAAATACACCCTACAGTTGTACTTTCCCCTGGGAGACCTCAGAGCAACTTCCAGTAGCTCATGAGGGTCTGCAAGAGAGGTGGAGAGGGGAATTTTAACAGGGCATGGAGTGATAGGACAAAGAGTAATGGCTTTGAACTGAGAGTATGTTTAGATTGGATATTTGGAAGAAATTCTATATTCAGAGGGTGGTGAGGCCCTGGGAGAGGTTTTCCAGAGAAGCTGTGGCTCTCCCATCCCTGGAAGTGTTCAAGGCAAGGTTGGACAGGGATAGGAGCAATTTGGGATGGTGGAAAGTGTCCCTGCCCATGGCAGGGGGCTGGAACATGAGGATCTTTAAGGTCCCTTCCAAACCAAACCATTCTGTGATTCTGTGGTGTCTTGGTGGAAATTCTTGATCATAACCACTAAAATCTACAAGAATCAGTTGAAGATTCAGTTGGGAATTCTGTGATGGACTTGGGAACAAACCTCAGCTCTCCCAGGTCTCAGGTGAGCTCAGAACTACCAACACAATTTTCATCACAAAATGCAACCTGAGATTCAGCAAAACTCTTACTGGGAAAATGTGGGCACATGGAGGAAAGTCTTTGGGCAGAGATAAGGAGTTATTTTCTCTATCTCCCACAGATTAAGACCACTCCAAGGATTTGGGACAACCAAACAGCTTGAAAGCAGCCTCTGTACAGAGATTTTTCCTCACCCACCCTCTCTACAGATAAGCAAGTGGAAACATTTCTTGCCATGACTTCCCCAAGGCCACAGACAACAAATGTGGGGTGAAAGTCTTCACCCTGTTGTAAAATGCCTTGATTACAACTGGGCAAGTGTTGTTTTGGCAAACAGTGAATGCAGCTATTTTTTTCTCCAACAGAGTGGTGTGAAAGAGGGAGAGAAGGAGAGCTTTTACAGAGCTCCAAGAATTTGGTGTTGATTTATCATTTTCAGGACATGTTTCCATTTTAAAGCTTTTTCTCTTTGTAAGGGAGGAAAAATAGAAAGAATTGAAAACAAAATATTTTGTTGTAGCTTAACCAACCTTTTTAGCAGCAGCCACCTCCCACCCCATCCTACCAAGCTATTGAAATATCCCTCATTCACACAGCCAAATTCCTACCCCACAGTAATATATTTACAGGAAAATTTAAGAGCAGATCTAAATGCCTTTAATTTGATTGGCAATAAAAGCATTTCCCTCCCCATCCCCATGGCACTTCCCAAGTCTTTTGTCTACTGCTCCTCAGGGAAACTTGTCCAATTTACTGTGAAGGCAGTTTGTACAAATTGGAACAAGCATTTCCTAATGTACTAGACACAGAAAAAGAAGAATAAGAAGGAAGAAAAAAATATTTTATCACAGCTTTATCCTCATCACCTGAAATACAAATAAAAAAAACCCACATCCAAGCCAGACTAAATCTGTATTTTAATGAAATCAAGTACTTCTTGTTTTATATATCCTGTAGAAGCCAATCATGCCATGACTAGAACAGTAGGATGTAGGATCTCAAGGAAAGAATTGATCCATATCTCTTGGACTGGGAAAAATACTGGCAAGTAAAAACCATGCAGGCAAAATTATTTAAGAGATCTACACCCATCAATCTCCATTTAGAGATGCTTGGGTGGGCAGCATTAGTGGTGGGAATGAGAGGTGAGATTTCAGCACAGAAGAAATAGGTTCATTATTACTATTATTATTACTATTATTATTACTATTATTATTATTATTATATTACATCTCATCAAATTGTTTTTCTCTCAACCCACGAGCTTTCTCACTTTTACTCATCCACTTCATTTTCCACCAACCTGCTGGGGATGATGAGGGAGTGGCTGTGTGGAAGTTATTTTCCAGCTGGAATTAAACCACAACAGCACTTTAGACAATTTATTTATATTTAAAGCTGAGATTGGCTGAGAAAGACACGAGCTGGAATATCTCTTTCCAGACAACACTGGAAAAAAGTGGGAAAGGAGGAGAGACAGATGTACTGGAGGGAATCCCCTGAGGGACCATAAAGATGGTTATNCTTTGAGCTCAGGAAGGATTGACAGAGTCAGTAGTATGAGGAGAGGCTGAGGGAGCTGGGACTCTTCACCCTGGAAAAGAGGAAGATGTGGGGGTTTTAATGTGTCACAATATTTGATGGAAAGAAGCAAACACGATGGAGCCAGACTCTTCCTGGTGGTGTTCAGTGACAGGACAAGAGGCAAGAGGGATTAAAATAAGGGAAATGCCAGAAAGAAAAGAAAAAAATGAAAAGAAAGGAAAGGAAAGGAAAGGAAAGGAAAGGAAAGGAAAGGAAAGGAAAGGAAAGGAAAGGAAAGGAAAGGAAAAGAAAAGAAAAGAAAAGAAAAGAAAAGAAAAGAAAAGAAAAGAAAAGAAAAGACACCAAAAACCTCTTCTTGTTTGTGGGCTGGGGTGGTTTTTTTTGCTTTTTTTTGTGTGTGGTTTTTTTTTTGTTTTGTTTTGTTTTGTTTTGTTTTGTTTTGTTTTGTTTTGTTTTTTATGGTGAGAGTCATCAAACATCAGCACAGGCTGCACAGAGAGGCTGTAGTGTCCCCATCCTTGGGGATATTCAAGCCCTGATTGATCATGTGCCTGAGAAATCCGCTCCAGGTGATCCTGCTCTCAGGAAGGAGATGAAAATGACCTTCAGTTGTTCTTTCCTACCTCTGGGATCCTGCAATTTTCCTCCTGTGATGCCTGAAACAGCATCAGAGCCATTCATAGCCCTCTTGGCAGACTGGAGGACCCTTACTGTGCCTGTTTACTAAACAGGTGGAGGAAAGAGTGAGAAAATTGCAAACCCACCAGGTTGGATTTTTTTTTTCCCATTTCCTGTAAAAATAATGGAATAAAGCCACTGAAAGTATGTGATGGTGAAAACCAGAATGACAAGTGACAGCCACCATGCAGCTGGCAAGAAGTCATATCAAACCAAACTTTAACTTTTTATAGAAGTTAGCAGGCAGTGGATGCCTGTTATGCTCTCATGTTTGCATGGCCAAAAATGGATAGGAGGTTCAGCAATTTATTTTTTTAATTAGAAAAAATCATAGAATCACAGAACAGTTTCTGTTGGAAAGGCCCTAAAAATCCTCTAGTTCCAGCCCCTTGCCATGGGCAGAGACACCTTCCACTGGATCAGGTTGCTTAAAGCCTCATCCAACCTGGCTTTGAACAACTCCAAGGAATGCCCCCTGGATTCCCAAGGCAGCCACGACTTCTCTGGACAACCTGTGCCAGGGCCTGAGCTCTCTCACTATAAAGAATTTCCTTCTAATACCTGATGTAAACCTACTCTCTTTCACCATTAAACACTGCCAGTGGACTGCTGCCATAACCAAAGAACAATCTGTGTGGTGTCCACCAAGCTCTGCTCTCTCCATTTGTATTTTGAGCAGTGAGCTGGGTGATGGAACAGGAATTATCCTCATCAAACACACACACAGCACCCAACAGGAGAGTTAGATGACAGCTCCAGCCTCCAGAACAATCTTAACAAACCAGAAGTAAAGTTCAGCAAAGAAAATAAGGCTCTGCATAGTCCAAGTCAGCTGGAGGGACCTGAATTTAGACAGAGCAAACAAGAGCAGCAACAGAGGATGGGGAGCTGCTGGCCAGGGTTGCAGAGAGGGATGGATGGATGGATGGATGGATGCCACAGACCTCAAGCTGAACATGGCTCTGCACTGACATTTCCTGTTTCAGTGGCAGGCATCGTCACAGGATGTGTAAACAGGATTAAAATCTTCTCAACAAGAGAAGAAAACTTTTTGCTTGACCCCACACTGTGGAGTCCTCAGGTCTAAAGCAAAAAGATCCAGCAAAGATTTTTGTCAGAGACTGAAGAGAGTCTGGAGGGAACTTGGAGAATGACAACAGGTCAAGAAAACATAGCCTGATAGGAAAGATTGAGTAAATGGGGTTGCTCTTCCTACCAAAGGGAAGATTGATGGGAAGACTTAATCCTTCAATTCCACAAGGCTGCTGCAAAGAGACAGCAAGGAAAACATTCTTTTCATTCCTTTTGGGCAAGACAAGTGAACAGATCTAAACCAAAGCTGGAAAGATGAACTGAGACATTGGGAGAGCCTATGAGGAAGGATGGAGCACCTCTGGGAACAGGTGGTGTCATTGCACAAATCCCCGAGTGCTCATAACACAACTGTCAGAGGGCAATCAGAATAGATGGAGGGGATGACTTCCTTCTCTCCCCCTCTGGGCTTTTGAGGTAATTTATTCCCTTCTGGATCTTTTATGTAGTTTGTAATATTAACATCATATCCCTGGGTAGCTTTGGGCAGCAAGGAAAGGAGAGCAGTGCTCAGGAGCTGCAGAAATGCCTGGAAGGAGGGTGGTCAGGAGCAATGCCCAGCCTGCAGCAGGACTGGGAGTGCAGCAGTACAGATATTTCCTCACACTCTGATTCCCAGCTGAATTCTAAAGCTGATGGAAGGTCCTTGGAGAGTGAAGTCATCTCTGTCCCCACTGCCTGAGGACCTCACTGTCTAGCCTAGGTTGACAAGACACAAAATACGACAACAAAAAACAACAACAAAACCCCTAGGGCATCATATCCATAACCTTGCACAAACCAAACAGACCTCCAGAAGCTTCTAGAGACACTCTGTGGTACTTGACTGGTGTGACATCACCAATGACTGTGAACAGCCTGACTCAACCCCTTGAACTGTGCTCTTCTCTCCCCTCCTCCTCTGAAGTGCAGGACACAGCAAAACCAACACCCACAGCCCAGAGGCATCGTGGAGTAGATGCAGAGCAAAACCAGCAGAGATTATCTCAGGAATGAGCTGTTCCTGCTCTTCTTGAGATTTGCTAAGAAACAACTACAAAAATTCTCATTTTGCGTTCTTCCTCGTCGAAGTCCTTATTTGAGGAAAGCACCTGGTCGCTTCCCAATGGATTTGGTTTCTCTTCCCTGCTGCCACTGTAGATGTCTCCAGGAGCAGAGCATTTTGTCCCAGGAACAGATAGGATCAGGACAGGCTGCAAAGTCAGAGACAGCGAGATAAGACATCCATGACATTTTATGGAGATATACACAGAGCCACAAACAGAGACAGCTGGCTCACTGTGCCTCTAATTGTGATGACACCAAGATCTCTGGCTGTTCTCAGCACATCTGATTGCAGCCTTTGCTCAATCTCATTTTTCATCCAGCTCAGCAAAACCATGCAAAGCCAACAGGAGCAGTTCCTGTCTGGCCCCTTCTTTTATCACTCAGTCATCCCCAAGATTTGCAGCTATAGCAGCACCCATCAGGTAGAACAGATCCTTTCCTGTCCATCAAAAGGCATCTCCAACCCCAACAAGCTCTGGATGCCTCCACCCAGGAGTTCCTGTTGATATCAGAATGCTTCAGATCTGATGGACTGACATGAAACATAGAGGGGAAGGAATCCACAAGCAACAGAGATGGGAAGGGATGGATGCAAGTTGTCAGCACTCATTTCACGTTGCACCAATGTCTGCACATCAGACACGAAGAACAGAGGCAAGGAAAGCAATCTGGAAGCTTGCTGCTCTCCTTTCATGTCAGTCCCAGTTGCCACTTCAATAAACAGACTCTCCTTCCACATCTACCTGACTGCATGTCTTCTCACAAGAGAAGAGAAGACAGGCTTCAAATCCTGCTCTGTGGCACCAGAGACAGGCTGGCCTTAGGCAAATTCCAAGAAGAAGGGCTGGATACGTTTTGTTTACCTTGGGCATCTCAGATTCACAGACCCTCCCTCTCCCCCTGCTTTAAGGTGTGTAAACTTCCTGAGAGCAAAGCTACCTGCTAGGAAAATCTTCCATCAAAAGGATCACAGATGCCATGGAAAGACAGATGCCTTCCACCCTCAGAGCACAAGGCAGGACAACCTGAGACAGTTTGGTGCCCCAAAGCAGCAGCTGAGGGTGACAAATGACAGAGCCATGGCCCAAGCCAGCCCCCCAGGACCCAAATATCCTTACTGCTGGAGAAACAGTCAGGATTCCCTGATACTGAGGAATTCAGATCAAGAGGAAAGGAGCCTCCTGAGTCTTTGGGAGACTGAAGATTTTTTGGACACTGAGCTGTGTGGAGTGTTTTCTGCTGCTCCAGGCCATATCATGGCAGTGCTTACATGACTTAGTGCCAGGTCACTCTGAGCTCATTTTGATCAAGATGTGATGTCAGCCTTCCTATTTTTTAAATTGACATTAATACAACACTTAAACATTTCTTCTGGCTACTGCAAAAGATGATCTAGACAGCTTCAAAGCCTGAACTGCCTGAGTACAAATGCTCCAGAACTCTGTTGCTTCTACCTCAAGGGTTTTCTTTCTATTTTTTACCTGTTTTGCCTTCTTCTGTTTGCTGTTTTGTGCCATGCTGTCTACTTTTTGTGAACCTTGCATGTAGAACAGTCTTAATCTATCCATATGCTAGACAAACACAGAAGTATTACATATTTCAGTGAACAGCAAAATTAAATTTCCAGTCAGTTCAAAATCCAGGTTTCATCTGCCTTTTCACTGGTTACAAAAGATGAATATTAATGTCTATTTGCTGTAATAAAAATCAGAGAGGAGGAACACAGGAAGGAGGGAACTGGTGTCTAGTTTGCTACTCTGACGTTAGAGTAAACTTATTAATTATAAAAGATGTACATGCATGAATGGACAGAGACCAACTGCACCACACTAGTTCAGCTTAACAAAATTAGAAATGGCATTTATAAATTTATATTGGATTTCAACAGAATAATGAAAAATGCATCTGAGGATGGCAACAAATTCTGAGTCCTCGGGAACATCTTGATAGACAGAGCTACAATTGCTTAGGGGAGGAAGATGCAGGGCAAAGTGGGTGAATTAATAAAGTAATAGATTCCTAAATCCCAGGATCCTGCTCCCCCATCAACAAACATAACTCGTTTCCACTTCCCAAAGAAGAAATATTGCTATTCAACACACACAATCAGAATATGATCTCACCTCCACCAATGTTTACCACCAGTCACATTATAAATAAACCTTGGAGAAGGATAAATAAGAAGCAGCATGGTCTGGTGAGAACACAGTGGGAAATAAAGAATCTGTTTCTACCTTTGGCTGTGATTCATCAAGAGACAGGAAACAACTTGGTATCTTCATTTCAGGTTTCCTAGCAAGATCATGGGAGAAGATCCAAGTCAGTTATGTCCAATGTAAATCTAATCAACAGATCACAGAATAATGATGGAAAAGACTTCCAAGATCCTTGGGTCCAACCATTAACCTAACAGCTACCAAACCCCCAAGGGCCACTTCCACAAGCCTTTTGAACACTTCCCTGGCTGGTGCTGTCTGAGCAGCCTGTTCCAGAGCCTGACTACTCTGTTGGTGAAGAAATTTTCATGAATCATAGCCCAGAGTCAGCAGTGGCTGCGAGCCAATTTTCCTGCCAGACTAAAGTGAATATGCTGAAAAACTTACAGTGAACCTGCCATTGCACATATTTGAGGAAACACAACCATGGTCAATTTTCCAACTCATTCAGTTTTGCCACAAGCTCTCACTGACAAAGAGCATGGTTGATCCCTTAATTATTTAAAGTAGTTAATACCCCACCAACCTGATGTTCACAGGACTTCCTGCCTGTGTTTTTAAACCACAACATAATCTCCCTAAGCCAGAAGGGAAGGTGAGCACTGTGATCACTATTATTTCAACTTCCCCTCTCCTCCATCATAAAACATTAAAAGAAAATGTTTGTAAAGTAAAGGAATGCTCTACAGTCGAACCAAAGTCACAGGGAGGGAAGGAATTGCTGGAGTTGCTTGCAGCAAGGCAACAGGATGAATAGTAACATGGACTGAAGAGAAACGAGCAGTAGAGATGGTTTTCACCACAGACATTCACCAGAGGGACCCAGCAGAAAAACACAGCAACAAATCCTTGGAAAACATGCTAACAACCAAGCCTCATTAGCCAGGATGCTCCACGATGGAGCTGAGCCTCCCACCACATCTCCTGCCTGCAGCTGACGTGGTAGGAGAGCACAGGATCAGCATAGCAAGAGAAAAGAGATTTCACCTCTTTTGAAGGCTTTACAGGCCAGGACAACAAGGCAGCAAACACAGAACATCTGGGCTTGCAAATATGTGCTGTCAAAGGAGCTCATCTTCTCCAGACCACTCACAAAGCATTTGTGAGATGGCAGAGACAGCTACCAGTCTGGGGCAGCCTGTGGAGAGCTAAATTCATCCCCTTCCCATCCTTCTTTCACCCTAATCACAGATATTTTGGGGTAAATTCACCCTCATGTTGAGAAAAGCGTCGGTCAGGTCTGCTCTGACACGGCCTCCAAGCAGTTATGACCCAAAGGCCCTAAAAATCCCCATTTCAGCCAATTTCACAGTTCACCAGGCACTGGAGGACTCTTCCTTCCTGCTGATGAGCTCGTGTAGCACATGATGGCACCAAAGGGAGCCGAGAGCAAATATCAAGGAGGGAAAGCAGCTCCTCTGCAGTGCGTGACTCATGCGAGAGGAACGCCGAGCCCCGAGCGAGCCAAGGGAAAACAGCTGAGTGGCAAACCCTGCACAGGGGAGAAGAGCTGCCCTTAAAAGTGCAGACTGCTGGTTTTTCCACCAAGGAAGCATTTTTTATACTATGAACTGTATATAAGGTCCTGGTGAAGATGGGACACACACAGCGTGGGGTGTATTTGTCAAAAAGTGTGTGACAAATGCCATCTCAGATGTCCTGTGGGGCTTGGGTGGGGCTGGAAGATCTGGCTGGTGATGCTGGCAGAAGAGTGGGAAACAGCTGCAAATTAAGGCACCTAAATCAGAATTTTTGGGGTTGGAAAAGACCTTTAAGATCATTGAGTCCAACCAGACACTGCCAAGGCTACCACTAAACCATATCCCCAGGTGCCACACCTACCGGTCTTTTAAATCCCCCCAGGAATGGTGACTCCACCACTACTCTAGGAAATCTATTTCAATGCTTGACAAGCCTTTTGGAGAAGAATTTTTCCTTAGAAGCCAATCCAAACCTCTCTTAGCACAATTTAAGATTATTTCCTCCTTTCCTCTCACTTGTTACCCAGGAGAAGAGACCGACCCTCACTTCTCAGTGTGCACCCAGAGCTACTGGGAAAAAGTACAGCCAGTCAAGAGTGGAGACCTAGTCAAAATACACAGGAGGTGCCTACTTTTCAGTAGAGAGAGTGAGTGGAGGAAGTTTGAAGCTCCTGGGAAACTTAAACATACAACAGATTTTTAAAAATCCCTGAAATTTATCTTTAAATGTATCATTTTCAGCAGTTTTCTCAATGTTTTATCCAATTCTATCACTTTCTTCCGAATAGAGTAGAAGAACTAAAAATGTAATGTCTCATCAGACTGGGAAAAGAAAGTTGGAGTGCAGGAAATTCCTATAAAATAACATCCCAGGAACACCTGAGTCACCTGGAAAAGGCAAACCTCCCCTCGCCCTTTTTTTTTTTTTCCAGTGCAAGAACTGTGGGATAATGAATTAAATCCAGCAGGAGACAGGAGTGAAAGCAGGAAAGGAAATAACCCCCATGTAAAGTCTAATTGAGCAAGACCTTCATGCCACATGCATCCTTAAACCTTACACAGGCTTAGAAATGCAACAGGAATATGAAAAGAATGAAGGAAAAAAAAGGAAGAAAAAAATATATTGATATTAAATGTACCACCTCTGCTTGAAGAACGTGGGAAAACACCAGGTGAAGCCTTGCCCTGTTTGTCTTTTTCTCCTGCTCTTCACAAAACCAGCTTGGCTTTGGTTCATTTCACATGGACATATCTCTGTCCTGACCCAGTTCACCTCTTCCTGTGACAATCCTAGAAGGAAATCCTTCAGGAAAGCACAAAACCAGAAGTTTAAGAGCTGCCAGGCTACTTGAAATTCCCCTCTTCTGGTCAGCTGCTCTCTTACCTGTCTCCATGGCCATGGTGAGGATGGCTCCACTCAGCCCCAGTAACCTGGACTATTAAACAAGGTTAGAGCCAGTCCTAAGGCCAGGTTTGAAGGTAAGAAAGAGAGGAAAGAAAGGAGAAAGGAGGAGAAAGGAGAAAGGAGAAAGGAGAAAGGAGAAAGGAGAAAG
>WEIU01016754.1:567721-580914 GCA_013389925.1 Aegithalos caudatus
TGTCACATACCAAGGGCTCATGGCTGAGCATCCTTTTGTGTCCAGGCAGATCAAATCTAAACCCATCTGTGAATTTATGAAGGTAAACACATTTTGGAGACTAAAGTCAGGAATGGGCACAAGGAACTAACACGTGCCAAGTTCACACCTGATGGAGAGCATGCAAAAGATGCATCTGTGTTGTGCTTCATTTTACTGCTCTGCACAGGAGTACAGCAATTATGTCATANATACAAAATATATATATAATAATCAGTGTTAGGGATGAATGTGAATTAATGTGGATATAAAAATATTTAGGTTCCAATAAGGTGAGATGAGAGACAGACTCTGTTCTGCTGTACCTCAGCCAGGGACAGCAATGCCCACAGAACTTCCACCACCCAGGAATTCCTATTCCAACATCATTACACAGATATTGAGTAGAAAGACACCCACACTTGATTTTTTATATCCTCTATCCAAGCTTGTCTAAGCTCACTTGTCCCATTATTTTATTGTTTGGTGGGTGTTTTTAGCCACTTGATTCTACAAAAACAACAGGGTCTACACTTGAGAATTGTTTCCTCCTGCCCTTTGTAGCCATCAGACAGGTTTTTAACTGATATTTTTTGACTCAGAAACCTTTTTCAGCCTGAAGAAAGCACCATTCTGAAAATAAATAAAACATAAAAGGAAGGAGACCTCTGTAATGGAGTTGGGACATGGACCAAAAGAACTTGTATTTCAAATGTTCTATTGCACCATTTTCTTGTGCTACAGTCAGAGCTTTGGGAAGCCATCCAAACCTGCACAGACACAAAATAATCCATGGAAATTACAGATGCAAGGTGCCAGTGAGAGCAAAAAGGGTTTTGATGGGGAAAATGAAACTGAAGATTCAAGGATGAGGTAAAAAGCATGGAACAGCTTATGCAGGAAATATCCAAAAAAATAAAGGGTGAACTGAGATTTGTCACCACCACCACTCCCTAAAAAATAAAGTGGCAAAGGCAATGAATGAAGAACTTTTGCCCTGTGCAAAAATTAATTGGACAAAAGATAGAGGATTTTTTTTGTTTGTCCTGTCCAGAAGTTTTTGCTTCCCCTCCTATGTCAGGGGAGGATCTAAGGAGTCCAGAAGAGATGAGGGGAGGGGATGTGGTGGCTGCTGAGTCCCTGAGCACATAAAGCTCTTCTGAAGATGCATCACAGAAAGTCCAAGTTCACCTCTCTGTTTCCAAAATCACTCCGAAGCTCATGGCTCCTCTGCAACATTTTTACATGGACAAAGGGGGAATGGCTTCAAAGAGAAAGAAGGCAGGTTTAGATTGGATATTAGGAAGGAATTCTTCCCTGTGAGGGTAGTGAGGCTCTGGCACAGGTTGTCCAGAGAAGCTGGGGATGCCCCACCCTTGGAAGTGTCCAAAGCCAGGTTGGATGGAGCTCTGAGCAACCCAGGACAGTGGAAGGTGTCCCCTTCTGTGGCAAGGGACTTGGAACTGGATGAGTTTTTAACCCAACTGGAACTATTCCAAGATTTGCATTCCCCTTGGTAAATAACCTGATTAAGTGACATTTAACTTGAAAAAAAAAAAAAAAATAATGCTCACAAAACATATCAGCTATGCAAAAATGCAAACTATCTTTAAATTTAAAGAAAACAGAAAGGCTTATCTGTTGCACCTTTCAAATCAACCCCCAGTTTCACTGTTAAGAGGAAAATAAAAACACTGCAACTGGAGCATAAAGGAAATAGTTTAAGGTCAAATAGAAGCACAAACAATCAAGGCAATTAAGATCATGGGAGCACTGGGAGGGTGCAGGGAGTTGTGTCTAATGGGTTCCACAACAAGACCAGAAATATTTATTCAAATTGAACAGTGCCTCCTTCTTTGTGCTACTTTTATCTAAGGATTAAATGTTTTCCATGAAAGAAATAAGAATCTGACCCATAATGATTACATGCCTATAAAAATCAAAAGGTGTTGCTGTTGTTTCAAGTAGGTATCATGAATTACTGCATCAACTAAATTTGGCCAGGCACTGTACACATTGCAGATCTTTCAGAATAAATTGTTTCACTGCAAAAACAGAGTGTGTCCAGCCCCAGCAGGGAGGGCTAGCCCCACTTTAAATTGCTCAAAGGAAACACCTGCCTCTTC
The DNA here is from genome assembly GCA_013389925.1 of Aegithalos caudatus. Taxonomy (NCBI): domain Eukaryota; kingdom Metazoa; phylum Chordata; class Aves; order Passeriformes; family Aegithalidae; genus Aegithalos; species Aegithalos caudatus. Next base: position 569,866 of record WEIU01016754.1, read on the forward strand.
CAGGCCATTATTTTGCAGGGAAACGTTTTAAAATCCATTTTCAAACACACAATTCAAAAAGTTGAGGTAGCTCCTCTCTGCAGATAAAATTGAGACAAATTACAAGAGAATGAAATGCTAAAAAAAGAAATCTGGTCCAGATGGATTCCCGTCTGAATTCTATAAAATATTTACAGATCTTCTGTCACCAAAACTTACGTTTCTTTTTGATGAGGTGGAAACCAAAGGCTCTCCACCTGTCTTATTTTTATTTTTTGGTTTTAAACTCTCATGGAAGATATAATGAAGTTATTTAGGAGGAAAAAGAAAAACAGAAAAAGCAAGCAAACAAACAAACAAAACAAAACAAAAACAAAAACAAAAACAAAAACAAAACAAAACAAAACAAAAAAAAACAAAACAAAACAAAACAAAACAAAACAAAAAAAAACCCTACAACCAAAACATCAAAACCCAACTGTCTTTAATCAGTGGATAACTACTTCAACCCCAATTAATCAATGTTGATTCTACAAATCCTATAGAAAAGAGAGATTGTCCCTTTGCTTAATTTAGTCCAAAATTTTCCCCTAAATTCCAGGTTCAAGGTTTTGATCATTAAAATTGGCTTAGCTCAGATAAGCACAGCCTGATACCACCATCACTCACATAATAAATTAACAGCCTAGTCCCCTGACATTGCTGTCTCTAGATACCAAAAGATACTTCATCATGTGTCAAAAGGGTAAAATATCCACTTTTTCACTTCAGACCGGCCAGAAAAGTTCTCAATTTTCTCTCCTAAATCTGTACATTCCATTTTCCAACAGCCAGACTGACAGAGCTCAGCTCCCCAAGGAGGAGGGGGCAGTTTTTATGTACATGACTTGCTGATTGACTTTCTGCTTGTTGTGGTCCCGTAGGTGATGGAGCAGAGGGAAACAGAGCAATCCTTTAAACTGCCAATTATCCCATCAGTCCTGGCAGGACTTTTGGAGAGTGATGTGACTGAACAGCAGCAACTCAACCCTTTTGTGTCAGGGTGTGCATCCAGGCATGGTTTGGTGGCTCTGGATTTGATGTTGAAAGTAACAGTGGGCTGAAACCAGGGGATGAACGTCCAGGTCATGGCTCTCAGATTTCTTGCAACCTTGCTGTGGTAGAAATTCATGTTTTAAGACATTTGGCTGCCTTACTGGAGGCAGGAAGAAGAACAATCACAGAATCATGGAATTTCCTTAGGTCAGAAAATCCTCTAAGATCATCAAGTCATACCCTTCCCTCAGCACTGCCAAGGCCACCACTAACCCATGTGTCCCCAAGTGCCACATCTACCCATCTTTTAAATCCCTCCAGGGATTGTGACCACCCTGGGAAGCCTGTTCCAATGCTTGTCAGTTCTTTCAGTGAGGTAATTTTTTCCTGATTCATGTGCTAGACCAGAATTTCTGTCTTTGTTGGCTGTTCTCAGCTCAATGCAGCACAAAGAACTATCTCTACATATCTATTTGCAGATTAAAAGGGAAAAACAAGCAAACAAGCAAAACCCACCCCACTATGGTCTGCTTCCAAAGCCATTTCACGTATTATGAGATAAGAACTTAAAATGTTTTAGATGTTGGAGGTGTATCCCTTTTTTTCAATCTGACCTTGGATTCATTACTCAGTTATTATGCTTTTACAAGCAGAATAAGAGACTACATAATGATTTGGTCTCCACTGGATGTTGACTTGATAAACACTACAATTAATTCAAATTACCATGCTGCCCTTCCTTTCCCTTCACACTTTCAGAAATGTCTCTCTAAACCAATCTATGATTACCAGTCATACATAAAAGCTTCAGAAAAACACTCCTCCACAAGCATATGGCAGAGCAAATTTGCCCAGCATTGCTGGCTTTCCATGGCATTTATCTTGAGAAAAGCATTACATAGAGATAGACAGAGATGTCTCCATGGGTTGGCTTTCCTCAGAGAGGCACAGAGATATCCTTTATCCCATTTTGGAGCGCACTGTATCCTCAGGAGAGCATCCTGCTCCCTGAGATGCTTCAGGCAGACACAGGCTGTAATCAGCTACCCAGGATCTCAGCTGTGACATCCATTCTCAAAGTCAAGCCTGTGCTTTCCAGGAGCTGTACCAGACTTCAGGCACACGCCATGGCAACCAAATTCAAGTGCACTTGTTCAAAACCATCACTTACTCAGAGAAAAAGAAAGCAAGGGGAAGAGGTGGGGGGAGGAGGAAAAAAAAATAGCAGCAAGTTTAACTAAGTACTTAATGAAGAACAAAATTCACAGACCCACAACCCATTTAGGTTGGAAAAGACCTCTAAGATCAGCAAGTGCAATCACTGGCAGATCTCCACCTTTCCAACCAGACCAGAGCACTGAGTGCCACGTCCAGTTATTTCTTGGACACCTCCAGGGATGGGAACCCCACCACTTTCCTGGCCAGCCCCTTCCAATAGTTGGCAACCTTTTCCATGAAGAAATTCCTCCTGCTGTCCAACCTGAACCTGTTCTGATGCAGCTTAAGGCCATTTCCTCTCATCCTGTTCCTTGTTCCCTGGAAGAGGAGACCAACACCCATGTGGATGCCTTTCCTGTCAGGGAATTTTGGAGAGCAAGAAGGTCCCCCTTGAGCCTTTGAGCCTCCTTTTCTCTAGCATAAGCCCCTCCTCATTCCCTCAGCTGTTCCTTATAGCATTTATTCTTTAGACCTTTTCCAGCACCATTCTCTTCTCTGGACATGCTCCAACTTCTCAATGTCTTCTTTGAAATGAGGGGCCCAGAAATGAACACAGCACTCAACCCATGGCCTCACCAGGGATCAGCACAGATGGGCAATCCCTGCCCTGGTCCTTCTGGCCACATTATTTTTTTAATACAGTCCAGGATGCCCTTGGCCTCCTTTCCCACCTGAGCACACACTGGTTCATGCCCAGACACACAACAGCCACTGTTCAAAGCATGGCAATAATCAGCACATCCCCACCACGGAACTGCTGCTCCTGATATTCCCCTGTGCAAGGGAAGGAATAGCACAGGGAACAGGATTTCAGCTGCCAAACATAGCAGCAGCTGCTGGTATGAGTTAACCTGAACCATTACAGCCCCCCTCCTGTATCAGGACATTGTCCCAGAGCACACTGAAGCAATTCATCCTCCTGGATTTAACAGCGTGACACTGGTGCTCAGGTACAGCAAGATGGAAAAGCTCTTAAAATAACAACCTCAAACAGTGTAATTTCATTAAGGCAGGCTGACCCTTGCTGCTTCTGCTCATGTTCCTCCCTGGTATTGTTACTCTGTGATTTAGTTCATTCTCTGGCAAAACTCCTTTTTCTTTCTGTCTTCCCAGTCGTGTATATATTTATAAATATCGAGGAATAAAGAAAACAAGAGATAAACCCTCAAGGTGTTTCTTTCCATGCTGGTCAAAATGAGAATACAAAAACAAGAATACAAGACACTTTGTGTGTTACAGTGGCTTGCAAGAATGTGAACAGCCTTCCTTCAGTGCTTATTTAATTACCAAACCCAGGTCCAAGAGCTAAGAGTGTTTGATGGATACATAAAAGACTCTTCAGGCTCAACTGATGGTTCTGCAAGTTTAAAGGCTCAAAAGTTATTAAAAACTACAAAACCCACAAACCCAAAAACAAAGGGGAAAAAAACCAACCAAAAACAACAAAACCCCAAAAACATATTATATTTTGGGTTGGAAATCCAGCCCTGCTCTCTGCCATGGGCATGGACACCTTCAACTGTCCCAGGGTGCTCCAAGCCCCATCCAGCTTGGCCTTGGACACTTCCAGGGATGGGGAAGCCACAGCTTATCTGGGAAACCTGTGCCAGGGCCTCACCACCCTCACAGGGAAAAAAGTCTTTCTAATATCCAATCTAAATCTCTCCTACTTCAATTTGAAGTCATTTGCCTTTGTCTTGGTACTCCAGGCCCTTTTCCAACGTCCCTCTCCAGCTCTCTTGGAGCCACTTTAAGCACTGGAAGGGGCTCTGAGGTCTCTCTGGAGCCTTCTCTTCTTCAGGTAATCACACCCAGCTCTCCCAGTCTGGCTCCAGAGCAGAGGGGCTCCAGCCCTTGGAGCATCTTCATGTTCTCCTCTGGACTCACATCAACAATTCCATGTCCTTCTTAGGTTGGGGACCTCAGACCTGGATAAATTACTCCAGGAGGTCTCACAAGAATGAAGCTGAGAGGAAGAATCTCCCTGCCAAGGAACCCAACACAGATAAATTAAACTTTAAAAACTCCCAGGACCTCAGACCTGAACAGACTGACTTCAAGGAGAAGACCTGATGTTTTCAGGCATTTCATTCAGACATTTCATTCTCTAGCTCTTCTCCAGGAGTTCTGCACACACAAGTTTCTCCATCAGCAAAAAAACATTTCAGTTTTGTGTGCATGTCAGTCTCTGTATTTTAAATTCATGCCCCATCCCTGGAAGTGTCCCAGGCCAGGCTGGATGAGGTTTGGAGCAACCTGGTCTGGTGGAAAGTGTCCCTGCCCATGGAAAGGGGGTTGAGATTAGATAATCTTTAAGATCCCTTCCAACTCAAACCATTTGGTTGGATAAGATGGATTACATCATACACACTTACAGTCATTTCAATTTTATATGTTAATTAGCTTTTAAAATAACTCAAAGATGAGACACCTTCTAGAATCTCTTTAAAATACTTGGATTTGTCAAGTGAGTCTCAAAATGTAATTCCATGTTACTTGATCCTCTCTAAAACAAGTTTGTAATTAACCAAACAGAGGCACCAGAATCCCAAATAAAGATAAGGACTGTCAACCTCAACCCAACCTCAACCCAAATTCCTCTGGAGGGGGTGAACACCAATCAGTAATTTCAAGCTGTGGTCTCAGGAGAGCATCTTCCTTTCCTAAATCTGTCAGAACTCTCAACTATCAAAGTCCAGCCCAGCCTCTCGTGCTGTTTTACCCATGGGAGAACTCAGAAACCACATTCATCAACCTTTGCAGAAACCTGTCAAGCTTTTTTACTTAATTAAGTAAAATTTAATAGCATTTGAATCCTTGGATGCATTTCATGACTAAATCAACCCAGACCTTTTCAGGAAGGGAAGACAGGGGTGTAAACTTTATTACAGTGCAGTATAACCACCAGAAAAGGAAAGAACTTCATAAGAAGGGTTCATCAGTGCCAACCCTTCAGACAGGACTGAGTTATTTCACCACCAGCTCCTCAAGGAGCATTTGGTGGTCAAAATACTCAAAGTCTTCCCATTAGGAAGGTTTTGATAGCCCATATGGATGGATATCATCAAAAAAGGTGTTCCTGCCCATGGTGGGGGTTGGATAAGATGGTCTTAAGGTCCTTTCCAACCCAAACCATTCAATGATTCTGTGCTTGAAGACTTGCAGAGGCCTTTGCATACTTGGGACGTGACTTTTCCATGTTTTAACCTCTTCAAGAGTGACCAACAAAGCAAGAGAATCCAAACCCACACATGACAGCACTTCCATACCACTGGAAAACACACCAAAGCCCAGCACCTGCTTATGAAGTGTAAAGAAAAATGCTTTCTTGAGGGACTTCCACCTATCTGGCCTCTGCCTGCAGCCTCCTGAAGCACCCCTGGAATTATGAAACACTACAGCTGACAAGTCTCCTGCCTCAGAAAGATTGTCCTTCACTCCAGGGAATTTTGTGTTAGACCTCATCTTGATATAGAGGAATTGATGAAAGAATGAAAATTAGTGGCTGTTTGGGTAATCACGACTTGTTCACTTAAAAAAAAACAAAACAAACAAGCCAAAAAAACAAACCAAACCAAACAAAAAAAAACCCCTCAAAAATTATTAATGAAAAACTAAGTCTGGAACCTTGCTGGTTTTAAAATGCCTATTTTAAAAATTGTATTTAATTATAAAAATAGAAGGGTGTAAGAGATAATAAAAATAACAACATTTAGGAATTTCAAAGGTGTCCCTTCCTGGATAGTCACAATTCTCAGCTGGGGAAGATGGCAGCCCATCCTACATGCAGCATAAAACTGTATAAAACATTCCAAAACCTTATGTTTGCATATGTACTTGGGGAAGAAAAAAAAGGAGAACCAAACAACCAGAGAAAAACTCCACAAAAAATCCCCACAATGCCACCACAAAAATGATACAAGAAATCTATACTCAAAAAGATAAAAACAAAACAAAAAACAAACAAATGCCAAATAACTAAGAAAAAAAAAAAAGGTGAGGGCAAAAATCAATTTTCACAGTGGAGCTGGTACAAGACAGAAGACTGAACTCAGGAACAATTCAGATAAATCAGGAATGTTTGTAAATTATTTCCACCTTTGGAAAATATTTGAAAAACATTCAAACAGAAAATTTCACTAAAAGTCAGTGGAAATTAATGTCCACCCCATTGGTTGCTCAGAAAAGACCAAAAATAGCAGCTCAGATGTGATTAAATCCAGCAAGCCTGGGTAACACAAGCACCAAAAATTGTGAAAGAGCAGGACAAGCAGCGATTTGGCTCATTAGTGCTGATTTGTGACACCATTTGGAAAGAATCAAGGGGATTCCAAATGAAAAGCTAACGTGGACTCAAAGAGAAAGGGTAAAGCAGGCAATACTGTGCTCATTAATGGCCTGCCAGCCTAACAACAAATCTGGGAGAAGAAGAGGGGAAAAAAAAAAGAAAGGAAAGATGAAAAAGAAGAAGAAAACAGCTGATGTTGGGCTCAATTATTAAAGTAGAATTATTTAATTTTGGGCTGCAATGGGCAATTTAACACTTCCTTTCTTGCAAGCACGGAAGGGTCAGTTCAATGCATTGGTCCTTCAACTGCTGGAAACCTCAACCATGAGAGACAGTTATTAAATATTCAAATCAGTATGTATTAATGGAAATTGTGGTCTGTTGAACCTCAGGAAATGTTCTCATCCACAAGACCAGGTCACATGGAACTTGTGAGGCAGAGAATCATCTTGAGTGACCACAGGAAATCAATGAGTGCCAGAGTTTTAAAAACAAATTGACCACAAGGTATCAGGCTATAATTACATGCAAGCCAATTCCAGAGGTGAGACAAGTGTCCAAAACAGTCCAACAGGGATAGATTAGGCATTGGAATAGACTGCCCCTGTCCAATTCTACTACCAAGTTTGATGCAACACTAACAAAGCATCAAAAGATGGAGAAGGACTTTGGACAAGTGTACGGAGCTACAGGAAAAGGGGGAATGGCTTCAAATTGAAGGAGGGTAGGTTTGGAATGGATATTAGGGAAGGAATTCTTCCCTGTGAGGATGGTGAGGCCCTGGCAAAGGTTTTCCAGAAAAGCTGTGGCTTCCCCATCCCTGGAAGTGTCCAAGGTCAGCTTGGACAGGCCTTGGAGCAACCAATGGATGAACTGGATGATCTTTAAGGTCCCTTCCAACCCAAACCATTCCATGATTCTTAGGACTTGCTCCCTTGGCATGCAAAAACTGAAGCTCCTGAAGGAAAGCATCACTAAAGATAACTGAAGTGGAGAACTGATGTTCAGCAGAAAATGATGAGCTTAGGTCACATAAATCCAGGAAAAAAAATTCTCTCTTGGCACTGGGGTTCTCAGGGTTTCCAAGAAATCTTCCCTGGATAAGTAACCTCTGACCTGGAGGCTTGTCCTGGTTGGAGTCCACTGCAGTGTCACCAACACCCCAGCTTTGCTTTCTGAAGTCCTTAAAAAAGGAATCATCCTCTTCCCCAGGAGCTATTTACATTCCATTTGTGTTTCTCTCTCTGTCAAAGTGTTTAAATTATACAGATACATCACAGCCTTACTCTTCTCTATTAAATATTAAAAGGAATTTTTTGTTTGCTTATGGGTTTTTTTTTCCTGTTTGATCCTTTTTTTTAATTTAGAAATAGAATGCAAAGAAATAACTGTGCTCAACTTTGCATTAGTGCTGCTCTACCTAAATTATTGTAATACAAACATGCATCTTTCTTGTCTTTGCACAAAAATTTGTTTGATAATGGGAGTTTAAAATATTCTTGATATCTCACCTAGGAGGGTGTTTCTTCCATGAAAGCAGAAGTACAAACAAATATATTTAATCCAAGAATACATAAGACCATTAATATTATGTAATGAAGTAAACAGAGCAGTTGGAGGGGAAAAAAAGAGAAATAAATTTTAAAAAAATTTAAAAACCAAATATTAGAACAGAATATTTACAGAAAATAAGAAAATTTGGAAAGACATATTTTATTCTAGATCATGGCTTGAAACATCTCCTGGGTTTCTTCATTACAGGAAAAAATCTGATGTATGGATGGAAGGCATGGGTTGAATTTCATATTTATTTCTCACTACCCAAATGTATTTTCATTTGTAATAAATTAATTTTCCTCAAGTCAAGGCTGTTTTGCACATGAGGATGATTAGTCAGTGATCTCCCTGTTTTTACCTTGATTCATGAGCTCCCTTATCCTATTTTTCCCCTCTCCTGCAGCTGGGAGAGGGAGGACTGAGCAGCTGGGTGTGTTTTCAGAGGCTGATCCACCACAGGCAGCCACAGGTGTAAAACACAGCAGCCCAAAAGCCAAATTAGAAAGTTCAGGTTCAACCACCTTCAAAGACTCAGCCCTGTTCCCATAACTCTTTTCCTGACCTGCTCCTGGCCTCACACATTCATGGAATTTTTCCTTTATCATGGGATTTGACACTGCTGTACTTCTGCTTGATCCACATTCCCTTACAGGACAGTATTTTCCTCTTGCAGAGCTATTTTCCAACCTATCCCTTCCTCTTTTAATACATCAAAATACTCAATACATGAGCACTCTTTAAAACATTTCTCCACAATCTGAAATGAATAATTACACATGGAAGCTGTTGCTTTTTCTTTTTTCTCCTCTATTTGTGCAGCACCTGGGATCCCCAAGATACCACTTAAAAATATATATGGCAAAATGGAGCTATAAAGAATTGTACACCAAAAAACAAACAAACAAACAAACCTGAAAGACTATAACAGCAGAAACCAGCAGAGATATGATAAAAAAAATGAAATTAAATCCACCAATCTATATTCACCCCAGCTTTGATTTCAGCTATTAATGTGCAAATGATGACTGCTCAGACCTGCTGTGCTGCAAATTCCTCAGGTTCAGATTCACCCATCTTAATAGAAAGCTAATAAGGAAAATGTTATTATTCATCTCTGTTACATTTACCTGTAAGTGATGATATGGGCCATGATACAAATACACACAAGATCACTAATTTTGACTCTGAAGATGTGGACATTCAACAAGTCATTTAAGTGCCATTTAAGCTACGTGCAGGACAATGTCCTTTGTTCCAGAGAAGTAAGTCCAGATATTTTAACTCCAGAATTTAATAAATTTAAAACAGAGTTAAGTTTCTTCTTTTCTAGAGCATCAATAAGTTGTCAAATTCCCATTTACAGCCTTTTAACTCATTTGTGTGACCACAAGGTATCTCCCAAAGTCAAGTCCATGTCCACGCAAGAATACCAAGAATTACTGAACCCAGTCATTCCTCATGCAATTTGTCCTGCTGATTTTCATGTCCATGGCTGGAGGTGCACACTATACCCTTTCTCCCTTGTTAATTTATTGTCTCCCTGTTCCAAGATGCCACTATGAGTTTTTTGGGTTTTTTTTTTGGCCTGAAATTTTATTTCTGTGTAATTTTATGCTTGATTATGTCTCGAGCATGAGGAAGCACATGATTACACATGTGGGTTGTAACACATTTTCCCTATTAAATGTGGTAGCCTGCAGAAAGCACTGAAAATTATTATTGGCTAAAAGAAGATTATTTTTTGGGTTGGGTTTTTTTTGGTTTTTTTTTTATAATTGGTTGGGGAAGAGTTTTTTAGTGTTTTGGTTTGTTTGTTTGTCTTTTTCTTGCAGACCACAAAAAAACTTCATAACGTGTTTTCATTTCCCTGTCCTAAGCAATCTCAGATGGGAAAGAGCATCAGGGGAAGGTTGAAAAACCCAACCCATAGCAACCAAAACATTGCAATTTTCAGCTCAGACTCCACTAAAAATTCTGACTTCTCTGACACCTGGTACTCACCTTTTATCAGCTCACCCTGTGCTAAATAAATGAGTCCGTGGTTTTATCATCCCCATCAGGAGTTTCATCCATTAACACCAGTCCTCCCAAATTCCTTCTCAAAACAGGATTCCAAATTCCTCCTCTTCCCCACACTGAGCCTCCCTGCACCACCACAGCACAACAGACAGATCATGGAATCATTTAGGTTGGAAAAGATCTTTAGGATCATCAAGCCAACCATTAACCCAGCACTGCCACCACTCAACACATCCCCACATGTTACATCCACATCTGTTAAATTCCTCCAGGGATGGTGGCTCCACCACTTCCCTGGGATGCCTCTTCCAATCCTTTTTATGAAGATTTTTTTTTCCTAATATCCAATAGAAATGTTTCCTGGCAGAACTTGAGGCTGTTTGCTCTTGTCCTGTTGTTTGAGGGATGTGAAACACATGGCTCCATCCTATGCCACTTAAACCAACAGCCTCCAAGTGCACAGCCCTCTCCATCCACATCTGGCTTCCCACGGAGGAAAAGAAGAAAGAAAGAGAAAGGGAAACAGAAAATAAAAGCAGGATGAAATCCCTCAGACAATATTTATCTGCTCCCTCACTTGGCCCTACAGATATTGTCTGTCTCTACCCCAGAGCCAGGTTACAGATCAGAGAAAGGCAAAGGGGATTTAATGATAACTCTGACCATGAAGATGGCTCCAAACAACACCCTGTATGCTACAACATTTCATTCAAAACTAAATTAATTGCAGAAGTTCAAATAATTAAGCACATGCATAAAAATTAGTAGTTTTACCATCCTTTANAAATAAGTACTTTTACCATCCTTTAATGAACAAAAAAAAAAAAACCCCAAGTCATGACTATGGAAGTTAAATGTTCAGCTAAAGTGAATGGTTTAAATCTCTCTTGGATTAAGCACATCAGACCAGATAGAAAGGGAAGAAAGAAAGAAAAATAAAAAATTAAAAAAAA
>WEIU01016754.1:580954-619390 GCA_013389925.1 Aegithalos caudatus
AAAAAAGGAAAGAGAAAGAGAAAGAGAAAGAGAAAGAGAAAGAGAAAGAGAAAGAGAAAGAGAAAGAGAAAGAGAGAAGAAAAATTCTTCCAGTCTCCCCAGGTTGTTACTGTACCATCCCTCTTTCCTCTCTGTCCCTGAAAAAATCACAAGTTTTATCCATATTCAATAAATTAATGTCTTATAAAACTGTCAGCATTTCTATGTATCATGCCTTAGCTACCCAGGAAAAAATCCAAACAAATAACTCACTGTATCTGGTGGGAAGATGCAGTAGTGGGTATATAACCAAGAAATGCAAAATCTCCCTATTTCACTTCCATAAGAACCTCCCCAGAACTTCAGACCACCTCTACTACTACTTTTTACTACTGAACAGCTCCACATCACAGCCTCTCTTCCTCTGCACACACCTTGGATTCCCACATGGCCATCCAGGAGCTCAAAAATGTCACGGCTGTTATTAAAAATAACATCCAAACACATTTTCCTTCATTCATTCATAGCAAGAGGTGCTTCTTTCTGGGTGAACTTCCAGCCTGCTTCAGCAAGCAGAACTGATTCACTTCTCCCACAAACTACTGCATGCCTTTTACATTATTCATACTCCAAGTTGTTATTTCCCTGCATTAGCAAACAAGAACAAAATATCCAGGGTTTCATTTTCATGTCTCTCAGTGAGGTGAAAATGCTGTCGATGGATTTCTTCCTCAAGCAAAAAGTTTGCTGGACCAATAGCCTGCTGTAATTAAGGTTAGACACCTCAATTAAAAAGAAAATCCAATTTTTGGTGTGTTGTTTCTTTCTGTGACAGAATCACTGTTTCTGGATTTGATATCTCAGTTACAGGATGCCACCAGATAAAACGTAGCACATAAATATAAAATGATAGAGATTATTAAAGGTTATTCTGAGTTAAATAATAAACACACTGCAGCAGAATTTTCTTAAAGGTGCTGGACCAGCATGCAAAAGATTGGAGATGGAAAAGAAGTCATTAAAGAGGCAAATCCCATCCCTAGCCCTGTTGCTATTCCAATCTTCAGGGTGTTTTTCATGGCCTGAAGCTTTCACCAGTTTTAGTTTGACAAATGAGGAGTGAGGAAGAAAAAAACAAAACAAAACAAAGATAAAAGCCTTATTTAGGACCTCTTCCACATTAATTAAAAACTTGCTGATGAGACAGAAGAAACAAAGCAAGCCATGTTAGTGCCCAGAGAGGCTGTGGACGCCTCATCCCTTGAAGTGTTCAAGGACAGGTTGGATGAGGCTCTGAGCTGCCTATGGAAGGGGCTGGAATTAGATGGTCTTAAAGGTCCCTTCCAACCCAAACCACTCTGTGATACCCTATATATAATATATAACAAATAAAATGTCTGCAAATACACATGCATAATTCAGTAACTTTCATACTGAAGATGTTTGGTTTAATGGTTTGAGTACCAGGTTAATCAGATCCTCTGATCTAGAGAAAGGAAAGATCCCATCTCTCTTACTACCCCATTCACTCTAAGAGAGCTCTGCTTTGCAGCTAAAAACTGTATGGTTAATGGCATGATTTTATATAATTTCTCAAAATATGGGTGGGAATGATGCAAAAGAACAACGGGATTCCCTTCCTGATTCTATCACTTCTTTTTATTTATTGATTTATTTATTTAAATTCCGCGTTTCCTTTGCAGCAGAACTTTGCATAAATTAAACACTGAAGAAGGGTGGAAGGAGCAGAGAGGGAAATGGAAGGGGGAGGGAGGTGTGATGCAATTATAACACCTAAACCAATCTATTAAAGAGCTGCAGGGGACAAGGACAGAGAGATCCTGTCCTGAATAATTCCTGCCTCTCCTGAGGCTTCATGAGCTCAGCTCCAGCTTCCAACACCTCCAGGAGCAGGAGCTGCCTGTGCTGAGCATCACAGCTGACACTGACTGGGCAATGGAAAGATGTCCTGCTCCCCTGGCCAAGAGTGATGCAGATGAAGCAGAACCAATCAGAGAAGAACTGATAAACCTTCTTTAATCAGAGAAGAGCTGATAAACACGTCAAGGTGGTGGTGGGGGTTCTTCTGCCAGGGTGAGTTTTGCAGGATTTAGGGCTTGGTTGATGCTGGTGAACCTGGACATGTGTGACCAGAAGCCAGGCTGTGCAAAATGTATTTACCAAATGCACTTGCCCTTCCTCTGAGTCAGAGAAATTAACTTTTCTTTTGGAAAAAGAAAAAAAGGCAGGAAAAAAAGTGAATGCCACAAAGGAGATGGGAAGTTCCAGATGCTTTGCCTGGAACTTCCTAGGAAGAAATGAGAAGATCTCAGGGTGGATGTGAAGCACTGGAAATTACAAATCAAATTCAGATTTTCATTGTACAAAAAAAAAGAAGGGAGAGGGATGGAATCCTTGACTGAGTGTCACTTCCAGAGAGTGGCTTTTCTGACTGCCACCGTACTTCACGTGGCAGTTTTAAAGGTTATGGCTGAAGGGGCTCTTCCAGCAAATCCTTCAATGCACTCAGAGTAAAATAAAAACACACACAAGACAACTCAATGGCAAAAGCAAAGTAAGGACAAAATTTCTGAGCAAATATCCCCAAAGGCTGCTGCCTTGCTCTGGAAACCTTCCTGCCACCCTGCTTTCTGCAACACTCTCCCTAAAATTCATTTAGTAGTGGGATCATTCATAGGTCCAGTAAATAGCAAGGCACATCTTACCACAAGGTCAAGAGCAACCTGGAACTGCAATTCCTGTCTGTCCAGCCAGGCAACACGAGTGTGCAGCATCACCTGCATTTCCAGACAAAATGTTTCCATTTTCAGATATCTGCTACTGGCTGTGAAGCACTCACAAATAATGGATCATGATATGAGCTCAGAGAAAATTTTAGAGGAAGCAATTGAGGATAACCAAGTTCAAAAAGGACTTAAAGAAAAATCCTGCCAATTCACACTCTGGAAAACAACAAACAAACCATAAATTAATAAAATACACCCAGCCAATCAAACACACTGCTTCTCCCTATTTGGATTTGAACAATAAAGTCCTATGAGTTCACAATGTTATCCTCCAGCAATCACCACTGTCTTGCTGGCTTCTAAATTGGGAAGAAGGCTCAGGGGAGACTTTATTGCTCTCTACAACTACCTGAAAGGAGGCTGTGGTGAAGTGCAGGTCAGCCTCTTTTCCCAGGTTTCCAGTGACAGGACAAGGGGTACTTAAGATGTGCCAGAGGAGGTTCAGGTTGGATATAAGGAAAATTTCCTACTGAAAGAGAGGTGAAGCATTGGAACAGAGAAGCAGTGGAGTCATCATCCCTGGAAGTGTTCAGAAAATGAACAAATGTGCCACTTTACTACGTGGTTTAGTGGGGTTCATTCAAAGGTTGGACATTGACAACTTAAAGGTCTGCTCCAGCCTTAATGATTCCATGATTCTATGATTCCATCTCAAGACATTTCTCTCCCTGGACATGATTTACCCCAAGAGCAATTCAAGAGTTCCAGCAGGTGAAAAACAGCAGTGGTGCCATCACAGTTGATGGTTACAAAACTTCCCACAGGCAGCAGAAACCAAGCTAGAAGCTGCCTGAGAGAAAAGCTGAAGTCCACAAGCACCACCCAGCTGGAAATTCATGGCAGTCAGAGGACACATGCTTGGCCTCAATCCTATTTCTTGTCTTTTTGGGCCAGCAGTGTTGTGGAGAGGTCATGGCTGGGAGCTGAAGTGGGTTCCTGTTGGAACCTGGGTCACTGAGAATTTCAGACTTTCTGTGCTGACAGGCACTGACCCCCAAGAAAATACTGACCTGAGGCTGTGGAGAAGGCTCCCAAAATTCAATTACACAACTGGGATTGTGGGTGTGTGGTTTGAATAGAAGCATGTAATATCACATGGTGGAAAACTTAGAGTTTAAGGTTTTAGAATATATTAATAGCAAGATGGAGGTTTTAAGGCATAGGCCAGTCCTTCTTTTCCACCTTCTTCATGGGTCTGGGTGGTATTTTGTAATTGGATAGAAAAGTCCACATTGTGGGCTATGGGTGGTTAGTTATTGGGTTAAAAGTAAAAACAATTTAGATGTCCTTTCTTAATTGGATAGTTTATCCTTAAAAGGCCTTGTAGAGAGAGAGAGAGAGATAAGGCTCCATTTTTAGTTTGTTAGCCAGAAGTGCTGTAGAACTCACAGCTTGTGAGACTGTAATATAGATAAGAATTAACAAACATCTGAGTCCAAACAAGAAAAACCATCTCCAGCATTTAATCCTGAGTCTGACAAAAAGAAGATAAAGTGTAACAGGTTCACTCCCATGCATGGGGCTGATGGTGAACCTTCTCCCCCTGGTTCAGGACATGGGCCTGGCTGTAAACACGAGGCTCATGTGGTGCTCTCCCACTGAAGAGCAGTTTGCACCTTCCAGATCAGCTGCAGCCTGGAGGGAAGATGACTGAGGCAAAAAAACATACCCCAAACCACCTAAGGAGATACTCCTTCATCCACAGGAGCCCAGAGGGGGAAGACCTGCTTTGATGCAGGAGGATTTTTGAGGTATTTCAAAAGCCATATTTACTGGCGGGCATCAAAAAGAATGGGGCATTCCCTGGCATCAGAAATATTTTGATTTGCAATGGGTGCCCTGGTGTTGTGACCATTTTCCCACCAAGACACCAATTACATCACCTAAAAAAACACAAACTGAAAACTCTTTTTCTATTTTTCTTCCTCGAGCTGAATTCCACTTGGATTTTATCTCTAGGGTAACAAGGATGCAATAGGAACACCCCAAACCAGAACATCAAATTCCTTATTCCCTAAAGAGTAAATAAATGCTGCTTTGACTTTTAAGCTGAAAACCATTTGTTTTGGTTGTTCACTGGGGCTCTGCATGTGTGTGTGTGCTGGTGGGGGTGGGATAACCATAAAAAAAATCCCACATGGAAGCAGCATTAGCACATTCCCTTTGTAGACATTTTTCCTCTTCTATTAAGGAACTATTTCACAGAATAACCCCTCACGTTCACCAGCCAGCACAAAAAATATAAATACATCAGTCTACAACTACAAGAGCAGAAGGTGAATAGTATCAGGTAGTTTAAATCTTGTTTTCAGTGCTTGGTGCCACTGGTTGCAACCTTTAATGGAGTCAAGAACCTTATTTAGAGTATCTGCTTTGAAATAAAAGGAATCATCTTCCAAACCATAAAGGGGCTAAGAGCTAGATGCACTTTAATCCTTTCTGCTATGGAGAATAGTTCAGTAAACTGTTTTATTTATTTCCCATTTTTATATGTATCTACTTGTGATATTTAAAAAAAAAAAATTAAAAAAATAGAAAAAGAAAAAAAGGACAAAGTCAAAGAGGTGGTGGAGTAGCAGGTGAAAGCTTCAGGAGCTGCATCTCCCAAAGCCCATCCATTATCCATGTGATCTCCTCAGCAGAAATCACAAATTTCCAAGTGGGAGACAAAACCTTTCCCATAAGCACATGAACACCCCCAGACCCAGGATCATGATTTCAGTACAAGTGAAATTTCAGTCCACATGAAGCCACAAAGATGCTCCAAGGGCTGGAGCCCTCCTGCTCTGAGCCAGGCTGGGAGAGCTGGGGGTGCTCAGCCTGCAGAAGGGATGGCCCTGGAGAGATCTTAGGGACTCTTCCAGTGACTCAAGCAGCTCCAAGAGAGCAGGAGAGGGATTTTGGACAAGGGATGGAGTTACAGGACATGGGGGAATGGTTTCAAACTGACAGAAGAGAAATTTATATTGGGTATTACAAAGAAATTGTATATTTCTTTATGGGAGGGTGGTGAGACCCAGGTTTCCCAAAGAAGCTGTGGCTGCCCCATCCCTGCAAGTGTCCAAGGCCAGGTTGGATGGAGTTTTGACACTGGAAGGTGTCTCTGTCCATGGCAGGGAGTTGGAGTTGGATGGTGTTTAAGATCCCATCCAACCCAAACCATTCTGTGATTCCACAATTTTTTGCAGGATGAGCATTCTGGGGAGCTGAGAGCAGCATCTGCCTGCCTCACTACCTGCCCTTAAGGTTTATTTGCATTTTGTCACACCAAGGAGGCTCTGCTGCCAAAACCCCACGTGTTTAAGAGGAGGAACAAGCCTTTTGTATTAGGAATTTAAAATATATATATATTATAATTAAAATATATTATAGTCAACCACCAAACCTGCCTCCATCCTGACAGACATCCCTGCTCTAAAAAAAAAAAAGAAACNACCAAACCTGCCTCCCTCCTGACAGACATCCCTGCTCTAAAAAAAAAAAAGAAACAACTCAAAGGGACTCTCTCAGCCTCCCCCTTTCCCCAAGCACAAAGTAGATGCTATTTAAATCCAGTGACAATCTACAGCACATAAAGGACAGAGGAATTGAATTTTGGGGAAAAATGACGTAATATGGTGAAAAATAATAATCAAAGGCTGAATTGTGCTATTTCCAACAGGCAGCTCAACATCCATAGCTGTGTTCCTTAGCTGTGTTCTCCTACAAGAGCATCCTATCAAAAAGTAAAATTAACTTTCTACATCCCATATATAGCAGTGATATTTTTATTCTGCTAATTGATTAAAAAAAAAAAAAAAGAGGCAAAAATAAAATCAACTTTTGAACTACCTAAGAGCAGTAGCTTTTTGGCATGGAATGATGTTATTTGAGATGAATACAGAGTCTTTAAAACAGCACATTTGCCACGGACAAAGCTCTCTGCAGGCACCTTCTCTTGCCTGCAAGGATGATAATTATTTTCAGAGGAATAAATCCTAACTTGTAGTTTGCAACATCTCTTGCAGCCCTTTGAAACAGCATGATCTGAATTCTTTTCAGTGCAGCACTGCTGACCTTCACACATATAATATTACATTCATTAAATATCCTTTCTAGACTTGTTGCTGAGATCTACCACTCTGGACAACTTTTCCCATCCAAGACTGCAACTCCACACCATGGAAGGAGAGGACTGTGGGTAGTACCCACCTCAAAAATGTCTGATGCTTCCATTTTATTATTTTCATGCATTAATTTTCAAAACAGGTTAGGAAAAACTGGAAACTTCCTAATTTACACTGCTGGCAGGCCCCACTCCTAAAGCAAGCACAATTCTGTGGCACAGAAAAGCAAACTTGTCTAGATTTAGCTATTTACCATTTAATTCATGAACAGAGTTGTAGATGTTTAAAACTTTGTAACTCTCTGAAGCTTTTTGATGTTGGGGAAAGGGGAGAAGACCGATTTTAGTGCACATTCCCAAAGAAAGCACATTTTAATGCTTAACAGGGACATTTAGATGGATCAGTAGATGTCACACCTTTGGAATCCACAGTAAATACACACTGTGGGAATCAACACATCATCACTGCTTGTAAAAGCAGCAGAAATGGACCAAAACCAGATTAGACATTGATATCTTTTGGCTGGAAAATAAAGCAGATTGTGTCTCAGGGAGGCACTCAGAGCCCAGCTTCCCCACCTTGCAGCAAGCAGTAGCACAGAGTTATTTACAACCTTAGGCAACAGGGGCCTACACCAAAATTTACTCAGGGCACTCAATGCTTTCCCCTTAATTTCCAATTCCTTCCACTCGGCATTTTCCAGCCTCTACCCTATGGAGGGCTTTGCCTTTTACTGAGGACATCACAACCCTGAGGTTTTTTTGCCAAACAATCTAAACCATGGCATTTTAAAGGCATCTAGGACTCCAAAGGACTTCCACACAGCTTCTCTAGATCACATACCAAGTTAAATCAGAGAAGAGTGGTATTTAAAGGTATAAATCCTCTCTGGCTGCCAGATTTGGAGTCAGGCACTTCACAGACAGTGTGAGATGGGTGGGCTTGCACAATACATATTCTAAATTCACCTGAACACTTTCATCTAACAAAGTCTCTGTTATCACAAAACCATGGGACCCTTAGAAATGCTCTTGGAATTCCTTTTCCAGGGTAACTGGGTGGTTTGCAGCTTTTAGTGGGTGGAAAAAGGACAGAAAAAGAGTAGAGCCATAGGAGTAGATGATCTTGTGGGTCACTTATAGAGAGCCATCAAATGTCAACAGAATGCCATAAAAGGAGCTTAAAATGGGATACAATGACCCAAATCTACTCTACTGGGCTTAAACTGCTACAAATTGCTTTGAAATATTTCTGTCTGCTTAGTTAAGGACCAATCAAAACTGCTCCTCAAAACACCACATATTTTGCTTAACCAAATGCCAAATACACCAAAATGCTGTTTTCCAGTTGCTCATCCAGGAGACCAGTGCAGAGTGCACCACAGACCTCATCTTTCAATAAACTAAAGTCTCCCTACACACATCTGTTAGGATTAAAAAGCATCCAGGGATTGTAGAAGCTTCATGGATGCAAGAGAAATTCAAGAACACTGATCCTTCTGGGATGGTATCTGCCAAAAGAATGTTATTTTCCAATATTTCACTTGTGACCTCCAGGAAAAGGAAACTACTGGTTTAATTCATGTATAGAGACACAGAGGAACACCTGAATTTAGCAGCAGATAACTCAAAGGATGATCTGGTCTGGTGGGAGGTGTCCCTGCCCATGGCAGGGAGGTTGGAATGACAAGATCTTGAAGGTCTTGTCATGCCCAAATAATTCCATGACTCTGTGACAAGAGCTCTTCAAGGTGTGAACATGAGGGAATCAGGCAGCTTCTAGGTAAACCCTCCAAAATTATTTTTGGAAGAGTTACTTCAATGAATTCCATAAGAGCATAACAAGGACTGATGCAAGACCTCCTGCAGCACTGGATCTTTGCCTCCCACCCTTGGATCAGCCCCTCCTGGGAAACTCTAGGAGCTTAAAAAAATTATTTCAAAATGCTAAACTAATAATAACTGTATTGTGAAAGAAAAATAATTGCAAAATGCTAAACTCAAACACAAGAAAATGTCAAGCTGAATTACTGCATTGGAGATAAATTTTCACATTCATCTTCCCACTGTGAGCAGTTCTGAGTGTTCCTGGAGACGCAGATGAGGGGATTTTGGGAAGAATAAAAATGAGAGTGGTGAGGCACTGGAAGGGTTGCCCAGAGAAATTCTGGCTGCTCAGTCCCTGGATTTGTTCAAGGCCAGGTTGGAGGAGGCATGGGGTAACCTGGTCTAGTGGAAGCTGTCCCTGCCCATGGCAGGGGGTTGGAATGAGGTGAGCTTTAAGGTCTTTTCCAACTGAAACCATTCTATGGGGGGAAGAAAAGCTCAACATGGAAGTTTGGGATGAGCAGTGATGGCAGAACTCTCTCAACATCCCAGAAGTGGTTTTGTGGCTGTACTGGGAAAGGAGGGGGAGGTTCAGAACTGCAAAGTGAAGAGGAAAAAAGTCAGCAACTTCTCCACAGCCAGAACCACTTGCGAGCAACAAATAAAAATTGGTTACAGAGAAACCTAAAGACTCAGCCTCTACTTTATAAACGAGAATAACACTGACCTACTTTCCAGCACACTTGCAAAGCTGCTGGAGATGCCACAATGAAAGGCACTACAGAAACCTAAACACTGCCTCAGATACACAGCAATAAGGTTATCACTGAAATGCAGCAAGGCACTTTCTGCAGTGAAGGTAACAGATAAAGGATCAAATAATCCAGAGAGCTGCAAAACAGTTTATTTTTTTCTTGAAAATACGTTTCTAAGAAGCATTCAGGACATACTCTTGCAAATGGTGCCTCCGATCTTTTAATAATCACAAAAAGCAAAAGGAGCTTCTTTACGTGGCAAGGTTCTTCTCTGGAAGAACCCCACGAGATAACCTCTATGGAGCTCAAATTATCAGCTTAAAATATAAGGATGAGCTGATCCAGCCAGGATTCACATCTATATGGGAACGAGGAATTAATCAGGTCTTGGGCGATTCAAAGGAAGCCCTCTCTGGTAAAATGGAGGGATGTGAAAAGAACAGAAATTTCCCTGGTGGAGGGAAAAAGAGGTCTCAGACACTGCACAATATATCTAGCTTTGCTAGGGCAAAAAGCAAAGCTGGGCTGTTGAGTTCTTTAGAAATAACTTGGTTTCTTGCTTGCGTTCGTACAGCCACGCAAATGAAGCTCAAGCCTCCACCAAGATGTACATTAAAATTATTATTTCTTTTCAAAATGCTGAATTTGCCCTTACCATTTATAGAGACAAGTTTTCAAATCTGCTGCAGCAGTTCCTCCCCACATTCCCACTGCTTATGAAAATACATTCTTTCCTCCAAATGGGGAAAGAAACTCAATCTTTGCAGGATGGGGGCTTTGGTAAGCAGAATGGGAGTGTGTCTGCAGAGATTACCAAAAAAAAAAAAAAAATTGAGATAAAGATAGCAGGTCCATCAAGAAAGCTTTGAAAATGTGAAAAATAACCATCAGCTCTTGATTTCAAGAGTTCTACTGCACCAATCAGCATTTGGTCCTTTCATATCAGCCATAAGACCACCACCTGCTCAACCCTTTATATTTTTTCAGAAGTCCTATTCAGACCTAAAAATGAAGTCACAGAATGATGGAATTGGCTTGGCTGGAAAGATCCTTTAAAAGTCACCTAGTTTCAGGCCCCTGCATTGAGCTGGGACATCCTCAACCAGAGCAGTTTGCTCAGAGCCTTGTCCAAGCTCACCTGGAGAGTTTCCAGGGGTAGGGAGGCCACAGCTTCTCTGGGAAACCTGTGCCAGGGCTTCATCAGCCTCAAAATAAAAAAGAAAATATTCTTAATCCTCGTCTAAATCTACCTTCATTTAATTTAAAACCATTACCCCTTCTCCTAACAGTATGTACCCCACAAAAAAAAAAACCAAACCTGTCCTCACCTTTTTATAAGTTCCCTTTAGGTACTGAATGGCCCCAGTAAAGGGAGAGGGCAATTAAAGCCTTAAAATAAGCGAGTAAACAAGTGAGAGAATAGCTGGAATTATCCATACAGAAGTACAAAAAAACACAGTCTGCAGTCCAGTAACACACAGAAACTTTGTCTGTTTCATTGGGAATGCATCTCAGAGATGTTTTAAATCCCACAGACTCATCAGGAACAGCCAATTCTGCTCCCAGCAGGAGCCACCCACCCTGCAAGCAAAAAAACCTGGACAGGTGACCCCAGCAGGGGCTAATCCATCCCAGCCAGGCATCAACACCTCCAGGGGGGATTTTCCCATCCTCTGGACTGCTTGCCTTGCAATAACTCAAGCCATGGTGCTCCCAGTGCCCCTCCTCAGAGGCCATTTCACACCTCCATAGATCTCACTCTGAAGGCATTTTTTCCTCCCAGTCTAATCTTCGGAAAAATTTGACAGCAATAAAAATGTAATAAACCAACCAGTCGGATTATATATATACTGCAGTCTGAGAAAGATGAAAGGCTGTATTGTTAAGAGATATAATTCCAGCAGCTCCCACAGTGGAGCCTGTGCCTACACAGAGGAAGAAAAGGAACTGAAGCAGCTTATATTTTGTCTTATAAGTTGCCTAAAATAAACCCAGCTTGTGATCCTTGGCTCACATCAGGAGAACGGCGCTGAGAAAGCCAATAAAGACCTGCCAAATATCTCATGAGGACAAAATACCTGTTTGTTCTACCCAGCTCTTGCCAATGCATCAAGTGAAGTGATATGGGGAAGGGAAAGGAGGACTGTGTGCCTGGGAATCAAATATTCAAGAGCAGAAGGAAACACACCCGGAGTTATTCTGCCCTGGGTCAGTTTGAAGAGAAATCATCACAATCAGATTGTGATGAGCAATAACTGTGTGGCTGCAGTACCCCTTCAAATACTCTTAATTTCATTTATATTGGTAGACATTAAAATGCTCTTAATTTAATATACATAGGTAGACATTAAAAAAAACCAAAAAAACAAAAAAAACCAACTTTTTTTTAAATCTACTAAACCTCAAGGAAGGTAAAATAAAAATAAAACAATTTAGCCATGAGGACTGATCGAAGATAAATTGCAGCTTTTATAATAACAATAATAATTTATTCCACTGTGGCACTGGACAGCAGATGATTAAAGATGAGCAAAGGTCTCCACGTGTCTGGATTTATATCAGGCCATTCCAGCCACTGGGTTACAGGAGCAGCAATTAATCACTGCTGGAGGAGGGAGGCATCTCAAGAAAATCTGGAGGTTTCAGAAGTGAGTTGTAACACCTTTAGGAGAGCAGTTTGTCTCCTCAGGAACTGAGGCATCTTGAAAAATTGGTAACTTACAAGATTTTAGATTGTCTTTTTAGAGAAACTGCTGCCACCCTTTCACGTTAGGGAAAAACAAAACAAAAACCCAACAAACCATCATAACAAATTGTTTAGACACAAAAATTCAAATCCAACCAGCATTCACCAGAAAGATCACTGGGACACAACTGAAGACAGCATTAAATAATAATCTGAGTGCAAAACTCTCAGAGCAAGAGAAAGAAGTAACCACACATCATCAGAAGACATCTAAAGAAAATAACTTTTTTTTTGTTCATAATTTTCTAACTGCTGCCTCATCAACCTAACAGCCAGATTTTCCACCCAGCTTCCAGTCCTACTTAGAGAAATGAAAATTCCAATCTGAGAGGAGCTGTTCAAGAAATAAATCTCCCCAGCAGCTTAATGGCAGAACTGCAAGGAGGGTAATTTCACAGTTACCACCAGAGGTGTTCTGGAGACCTGCAATTTCCTACAGAACACAGGGTAAATCTGTGCAGATCCACTTCCCAGGCTAGGAAGGGACTCCCTGATATTCTCCCCTAAGATAAGACAAACTCAAGAGTCAAAGAGAATCACATTCAGATTTACATTTACATCCTTCACTAAATTTGGATTTAAAATCTCACCAGTGTGGACTCTTGGGCAAAGAATGATCTTTAAATCCCCTGGAGGTTAAATCACCATCCTGTGTCTTCTCTTGGGGCTCACATTGGCTCTGAGTCCTCCTGCTCATCACTCTTTGCCATCAGTTGACTCCTATTCTCTCTCAACAAAAAATAACTTTCCCCAGTCTTTACAGACCAGTTCCTCTGATCATGGAATTCATCTTTATTATGTGGGCAGAAGGAAAGAGAAAGCACTGCAAAGCTTTGTCCACAAAAATATTATAAGTTCATTCAATTCAGATTAGAAGCTCAACTATGTCCATATGTTTTTTATTTTCTTTTTTCCCCCCACCCGTGAATGCAGAATTCTACACATAAAAAGGGTCTAAAAAGTCTATTGAAACAACAAAAAATTATAGTATGAAAGAACTTGTACTGAATTAAAGTATTCTGGAAGAAAAATAATTTCATCACTGGAACAGTAGTTTTAAAAATCCATATTTTGGTTCACTTCACTTAAAAGCAGGCAGCTGCTTTCACAATCACTCACAGAGATGATGGAGAATCTGAAAAAGTAACAGAAGGGCAGCATGATGGGAGAGAAAAGTTGAGAGAATCAGAGCACAAAAAAATATTTGGAGGAAGCTTCCACAAATGTTTGAAAAAAGATCATGGAAGCCACATCCCATCCCACAGTATAATATCCTCATTCTTCATTCTTGACTGGCACTCAATTCCTTCCCCTGGTATCCCTTCTGAAACAAAACAACATGACACAATCACTGGAGGTTAGAAAAAGGCCACATCTGCACTCAGACCTCCAAATGGAAGGAGGATCTCAAACAATTGTTATCTGATGATGTATTTGAAAACACATTAAAGAATAAAATGCAGCCAAACAAAAAATAACGATCACTGAGCAAAAGCTGCCAGAAGAGGAATGACGACACCAACCAGGAGATTGATTTTGTGTCATCTTTTACACAGAGAAGAATATTACAAAGAGGAAGTTTGACAGAGCAAATAAATTTGTGTTGCTTTGACTCTTCCACCCCCAATCAAATGCTCATGATCTACAGAGAAAAAGCCAGATAAGGGGAGAACAGAAAGAAAACAGGAAAAAAAACCAAAAAAAAACAAATCATAGCACCAGCAAAAAAAATAAAAATCTGTCCTAATAAAGATCTGTATAATGAAGTTTCTTTTTAAAAATAAAAATCTTTAAAAAGCCTTTACACTAGACAGAGAGATAGCAAGTAATGAAGGAAATTTCATCCGACATCAACTGAGAAACTCCATTTTCCTAAGCCCTTGGAGGGCATCTCAGCTGGGAAGCAAAGCTCAAAGGTCTCAGATTAGTCCTTCTTGACAGCACTTCATAGCAAAAGCCCTTGGAGAGACAGTTTCCTTCTCTATGAATTGGTAACATCAGTACTTGACAGTCCTCCAGGAGCTCCATGAGGAAAAAAAAAAAGAAAAAAAAGAAAAAAAAAGGAAAAAAAAGCTGATTTTGGTTGCATCATTCAGCAATAGACCAGAAGAAATTCTACAAGTCCATGTGGAGATCCACTCCCACATGAGAATTATGTTTTGCAGCACACTTAAATACCATCTGCAAGAGAGATAAGGAACTGGAAGACACACAGAGTTTCAAACACCATCAGTCATCCTCTCACTCTAAAACTACCAAGTGCTAAAAAGAGCTCTTTTTAGCAAAGATGTGGGGCTGATTAATTCATTGATTTATTGATTAATTCAATAAACACTTCCTAGTCCTGCTTGGGTTGACAGAGGAAGAATGAGCCCATGGAGCAGAGGAAAGCTCTCTGTCATGGGAGTCACAAACTTGAAACCAACATTTTGCTGCAAGCCCCATCCAACCTGGGAGTGTTCAAGGCCAGGTTGGATGGGACTTGAAGCAACTTGGTCCAGTGGAAGGTGATCCTGATCATGGCAGGGGGTTGGATCTGAATGATCTTTAAAGTCCCTTCCAAATCCCAAACCATTCTGATTCTATGATTTTGTGCAGATGTACTTCAGACTTCACCCAAAGGCCTTTCCAACATTAGATGATTTTTTCCCCCTTTTATCCTGAAGAAATCTGCATTAGATCCTGTGTTTTTGGGCCAAAAGCTTTGGTGCAGAATTTATTTCACAGCTATTACAAGGTACATTACACTAATTAGGACACACATTACTCCTGCTCTGTGCCCTGTGATAAATCACACAGTGCTGTGGTCTGGGGTAAACATTGCCATACATCTCTGGACACCACTGCATGTTTGACCACTTCCATAAATACAACTATTTCTGTGGTACAAGTAGGATTGGCTACAGGGACTAATTTATCACCATTTTCTTTCAGCACATAAACAG
This sequence comes from Aegithalos caudatus, assembly GCA_013389925.1. Classification (NCBI taxonomy): domain Eukaryota; kingdom Metazoa; phylum Chordata; class Aves; order Passeriformes; family Aegithalidae; genus Aegithalos; species Aegithalos caudatus. The sequence goes on from WEIU01016754.1 coordinate 596,119, forward strand.
TGTAGTAAATTCTGTGGCTTCCAGAGGAAAAAAAAAGAGGGGGGGCAGCAGTGGGATTTCCTTCAGTGAAGTAGCATCAGTTGTATTTTTCCTTCAGTAACACACCAATTGTTCTTCATTTTCCAAAAATATACTCACTGTGTCATGTCTAGTGTGCAGTCAGAGAGAGGTTTCTGGCTTTCAAGCTTGTCACACCTGAGAAATTGAGGTGAAGAGAGGACAGCAGGCTCAGGCTCGCTGTTTTTAAATACTTTGGTGGTATTATGAGCTTTCCTTCCAACCATCCCCACACAGGTCTGTTCATACAGAAGTGCTCAATTTCAGAGGTAAATCTTATCATTCTATCAAAAGTGCTGAATTTCACACACTATTCAATAAATATGGGAGGGGGAGAAATCCTGACAAAATATTTCTGCAGAAGAGCAGCAGAGGTTGGATGTTCAATGTCCCACACACACATCAAATGTGCCACCATGGGCCTGGCATGCTTTCCCTGGGGAGGGAAGCTTTATTCCAACGTGTTCAGGCTCCATGTAGAGCAACTGAGACACTTTTATAGGCTGTGTCCTCTCTGGGACAGAAGAACCAGAGCTGGAGCATCACCTGGGAGTCAGAGGATCACCCAACTAGAGCAGCACAAATGTGTCCTGGGACTGGAAGAATTTAATTTCATAATTAGATATCCAAACTTAGCACAGTGTTCCAAGCACACAGTGTCCATTGACTCATTGTCCTCCAGCCCATCCATCCTAAAAAGCAGTAAAAAAAAAAATGGCATGGACAAAATAATACTGGATACTGCAGGTCAAGGCCCTGCTCCCTTCCCTATGGCAGAACTCACCACAATCAACCCTCATAAATGGTAACCAAATAACCAAAATAACCAAATAACTTTCCCTAAATAAACAAAAACATTCCCTGCACCCCTACCAGATACACCAAGAGAAAAATCATCATCCTGAAGGATACTGGCTGGACTTTTGTGCTTCCTGGACACTCCATGCTCACCACTCTGCACAGGAATCTCTGCTGCATTGAGGTTTTTCTCCTCCAGAAAAATTCTGCCCTATGGACCACCCAGTGATCCCCAAACTGCTTTGAACAGGTAAATTATGCCAGTGCAGGTCTAGCTATATTTTCATGGACAATCCCACAGGAAGGACAGCTCTGGTGCTCTCCATATAGCATGGAATGACACCATTTACAAATATGTCCTGGATGAAAAGGACAAAAAATTCAGAAAGCAACAACTTTACCTCCAGGTCTGCCTTACCCAGAGTGAATTGGACTTGAGAGAACAAAAACAGAGACTCCAAGCTCCCAGAAAACCACCAAAAAAAAGAAACAGCTTTAACATCACAGAAATGACAAAGGGAGGAGGAGATGAGGTGCTTTGAAAGGGGACCAGAAAATCTTGTATCAACATGGAACCCAAATTCAGCAGGAGACAGCCCAACAGGCAGATATGACAGCAAAGAGAGGAGATCTGACAGAATGAGACAGCTGCTTAAAACTTCAAAGCATTGTGATTATGGCTTAGATCCTACACAGGTATGGCCTGGAAATAAAGGACAATAAAGGGCATCTCCATGTTCCAAAGTTTTGAGGGGTATCTCAGAGAGGTTTATTATCCCAGACTGGAGATGTGGTAGGATATGCACCATTAAAACCCCCTTGATCCCAGTGGGGACCTTGTTCCATGAACTAAGAAAGAGGAGGATCCCTGAAGTTGTCTTTGCAGGAGGAGACAACACAAACCATCTCTTACAGGCTGGTGGGGTGGGACTTCACAGCACAACATGAGCAAACATGACCAGCATCATGTACAGATTTGTTCTTCAGACCTAAACACATTCCTAAGAAGGCTTCTATGTGTGTTTTTACCTGAAGATCCCTCTTTGCATTGTGACTGTGGTCAGATTAACATTTCCACTACACTGAATTTGACAGTCAAGAGAGATGAATGTCAGCAGCTCAAGCGAGCAGATCAGTCAACACACAAAACCCAGATAGTTCAACACAAACAAAAGCCAGAAAGTGTTAAGCTCTGCTGCCACTCTATTTCCATTCCTTAGGTTCTCCATGGCATTTCAGAGCTCAGCCAGGCCTTGCATTGCCATTAAATGGGAATACTTCAAAATGTGCTGCATCAACAACTGAGAGTAGAGCTGTGTGGCACAACTGTAGCAGCAAGGCTTGGCTTGACCAAAGTCCTTCAGAAAGGTCTCAAATAGGGCTCCAGCAGGAAAAAACACCAAAGCTCATCCTATTAGTACCTGATACCCTGAAACAATCCTGCTGCAGGCACTCCCACATCTCCCAGGGTTTGTCACACCAAACTCCCATATCCCAACCCAAGGGGAAGAGCAAATTCCAGATTAAACCAATGGAAGTCAGTGGAAATTAAGGATGGGCACCCCCACCATCACACCCAGGTAAGGAGGTTGGACCACACAGGCAACAGCCACAGAAGTAGATTAATGGAATCACAGAATATCCTGAATTGGAAGGGACACACAGGGATTATCAAAATCCATCTCCTGGCCCTGCACAGGACACCCAAAATTCCCACCGTGTGCCTACAGATGTACTGAAGCATTCTTGCATAAACACACCAGTCCTGAAAAAACAGCACTGGAAGTTAGGATAGCAGCTCCCAGCTTCTCTTTCCCAGACACCCCAGAGACTCATATGACTTCCTCAATTACTTTGAGGGTAGAGCCAAGAAAAACAAAGCTGTGGTCCAGACATCTCTGCTGAGCCCACAGGGAAGACTGGACAGTGGTTAGGGGATTTCTAACCAGGAATTTGGTCAGAAAGAGAAAAATCCACAGCCTCAGACCTCCCACAGGAGCTGAGTTCTTTCCTCCTCTGTATAAATTTATGTTGTGTCCAGCTACAAGGCAGAAGTGGCCAAGTTGTGTTATGCAGGAGGAAACTGAGCCAACAAGAAATCCACTGTGCACTGTGCCTGTGTCTGAAGGAAAGCATCAGGGCTGGGCAGCCCTTCCTGGCTCCAGCAGGCACTGAGAAAATTCCTGCATGTCCGACTGCGTGTCCAGCTTGGAGCATCTCCCTGAGCACCTCCAACCACTTCACCCAGCCTGTTCTTCCTCAGGTGGAGGAGATGGAAAACTCCTGACATGGAGCCAACACATGGCAGAGGCTGAGCAAACTTAAATGCCACGAGCCAAAGGAGTTCATAAAATAACAGCTTGCCATGGACAACCAGGCAGAATGAGCTGATCTCTGAGGCCCCTTCCAATCCAAACCATTCTGTGATTAAGAGCCCAGTTATTTCCCATGAGCTGGGCTAAACCAAAAAGAAAGGTATAAAGATCTGGACCCAGAGATGCAGCCACAACAGCAAAATCTGAAATAGCTCTGTCTTCATCATAACTCCACTAAAAGATACCCAAGATGCTGGCTGAGGACATGCAGGGAATTAAGAGTTTGCCAACAACTTTATAAATTCACTAACAGCAATTCCAAACAGTGCTAAACTCTTGCCAACTAAAAAATAAGAGTGGATACTCACCAAACCTCACAAATTTCTCTTTCTGACTCACATGCTACTTGTTTTCCTCCCATAGAGAACAAACCCTCCCAATTTTCCATTTGAGCAGTGGGATTGAAAAGCTCATACAACCACAAAGACAGCAGCCCTGTAGCTACACCTCTGCTCAGAAATGAGATTATTGCCACCAGAAAAACTATTATGTTATGTGAAGGTCTGCAGGATATACAGGCACTCAGTGTATTAAAACAAAGGTGCAATTACTTTAAGTAAAAAGGAGTAGAGTTTTTAAAACACAGAGTTGTGTTTTATACCAAAGCTCAGGATTTTTTCAGAACATGTGCAGGCAGAAACAGGAAAGGAAAAAAAAAAAAAAAAAAAAAGCCAAAGGAGAACTTAATCATAAAAGACAGAAAAGTCAAGGTCAGTTTTATCCAGGTCATGACTTTTCAAAAGTTGGGATTTTGTTTGTTTTGCTCTCATTAGAGAGAGATGCTACTATAGAAACCATGGAAAAATTATGGATGGGTTCACAGCTTGGGTGCACTTCTCCAGTGCACTTCTCCTTGGATAACATCAGATCCTTGCAAACCCTGTCAGAACATTCCCAAAGCTGATCTAACTGGGAATGACAGAGTCAGAAAGCTCTTCCCCATCAAAATCAGTTAGGACATAATAGAAAGTCTATCAACTTCCAGTCCTGTAAATATTAACTTACAAAACTGTTGCAAAACACAGTCTTTTGGGTTGTTTAAGGAGAAAATTGTTGATTGCTTCAATACTATGAGTCAACTTCTCTACTGCCCAACTAATTTCCTCCCCTTGTTCTCTTATAAATAATTATACACCCAAATTTTAAGAGCATATTGCAAATATCCCATCAGCCTGTAGAATGTCCTCCCCCAGCCATTTTCATCTCTCACCATATTTAAGACAAATTAGACAGTAAAGGTTTGCCTTGAATTATGGATACCCAACAGCAGAGACTACACAAGTTATTATAAACATAGTTCTTAAAAGACAATTTGACCTGTTTATCAGGAATGTCACTTGTGAGAGTGGTTGTGAGAGAAAAAAACCACTTAGTCCAGTCAAGGCCAACATCCTCTGCAGGGAAGGTCTGGGAAAACTTCACCTCAGCCAAGGAACAGCATTTAGAATTATGGAATGGTTTGGGACCTTCAAGACCATCCAGTTCCAACCCCTTTCCACTAGGCCAGGTTGCTCAAGAGTTCCATGCAAACTTGCCCTGGACACTCTAAGAACCATTTTCTTCTAAAAATCCCCCACTGCACTGACAAGAAAAGTAGGGAAAACCATCCAGCAGGACTTGTGATAGGACAAGGGGGAATGGTTTCAAGCTAGAAGAAAGTTGATTAAGATTAGATATAAAGACAATTTTTTTTTTTTTTTGCAGTGTTGGTGGTAAACACCAACACCAAAGGCTTCCCAGAGAGGTGGTGGGTACCCCATCCCTGGAAACATTCCAGGTTGGATGGGGCCCTGAGCAGTGTGATCTGGATGAGGATGCCCCTGATCACTGGACTTGGTGATCTTTAACACCTTCTAACCTGAACCATGCTGTGATTTGTGTCTTGTAGAGCTTTCCAGCTTCTTTGTTTAGCCTGCTTTCACTGTAAACATAGTAGGGCAAAGAAAAGGAAGGGAGGAGAAAAAAGAAAAAAATGGAAGGGCAGGAAGGAAGGAAAAAGGGAAAAAAAGGAAGATCTGTAGACACTGAGGAAAAGGAAAAGGGGGAAAAAGGAAAAAAGGAAAAAAGGGAAAAAGAGAAAAAGAAAGAGGGAAAGAAGGAAAGAAGGAAAGAAGGAAAGAAGGAAAGAAGGAAAGAAGGAAAGAAGGAAAGAAGGAAAGAAGGAAATGGAAAAAGGAAAAAGGAAAAAGGAAAAAAGAAAAAGGAAAAAGAAAAAGGAAAAAGGGAAAGGGAAAGGAAAAGGAAAAGGAAAAGGAAAAGGAAAAGGAAAAGGAAAAGGAAAAGGAAAAGGAAAAGGAAAAGGAAAAGGAAAAGGAAAAGGAAAAGGAAAAGGAAAAGGAAAAGAAGAGGGAAAGGGGAAAAAGGTATCTAATACATGGCTTTTCTTTTCCAATTTAAGGATCAGAGAAAAAATGGAAATACCATCTTTCCTTAACTGGCACTGGGAGGGTATGGAGCTATTTAAAAATACACTGATATGCCAAATTTGCTAATTCCTACAAAAATCAATGTGCCAGCCACAGGATTTTGTTTGCTAGTAGAGATCCTGCACGTGCTTAAGGTATCTGAGCTTTGGTCGATACATGACATAATTTTATGTATTTTTATTATAAAAATGCTTCCATTTGTGTGACAAAAGGCTGGTCCTAAGTGCAGGGGAGGAAACAGACTGTTCAATGCCCCTGGCAACAGCTTAATGGGAAAGCACAGATATTTGAAATTGCTTTCTAATCACTTCTAGATATTTCACCCCCCAAATTGTAACCACTTACTGAACAACTGCACCTTTTTGGAATGAGCAATGCCAGCAGGCACAGACAATATTCTGCATTTGGAAAAGGTGCTCTGATCCTTTGGAATAATATTCACATGTAACAGCACTGAAGTTGAACATTTTCAATTCTCTGCTAGCAGGTTTTCTTTATTTATTTCTGCATTTATTTATTTTAATGTCCTGTTTAAAAAACAAAATTGATAGATTTCTTTATCTCCATCCCAGCTGCTCTCTCAAAACAGAGAGAGAACACTTTTTTCTGACTTAAAATACAGTCCTAACTCAAAAGTTCCCAGGACAAGATCCTTCCTGGCTGACCAGCTTGAGCCAGAACATCTCAGGCTGAGGAGGCTGGGATTGATAACAAACCAATCTGCAGAAACAACTTTGAAACCACAAACATTAATCCAAACCATGCTAAAAGCTGAAATGCTCTCCCTAAGTGACAGGCACTGTGCCATGGCCTCTCCCCTGTATTATCCCAACCTTCCTTGACCTTATGAACTCTCCTGCCCTGCTATAGGTTGTTGCTATCTGGAAAATGAGAGCAGGAAGCAGAGCTGAGTTGGGAAGTCACAAAGAATTTCAAAGTTTCATCAGCATTTCAAATTTTATAGAAAACCTGTCATTTTAGAAGAGAGTGATGTCCTTTCCCTTGGAATTCATACAGCAGATTTGGATAGTGCCACAGGGTTTCCTTCTCCTCCTGTTTGATGCTGGGTATTTTTTGGGCTCTGGAGACCATTCCTGTGCAATCACTGCTTGTTTGCCTTCCCTCTGCTCTGTAGCTGCCAACACAATCCTCTTCCAAACCTACACACAGCTCAACATTGTGATCCATCTCCCAGGGATGCTGATCACAATGTTGAACTGTGTGTAGGTTTGGAAGAGCATTTTGTTGTTGGAACAAGATGATCTTTAATGTCCCTTCCAACCCAAAGCATTTTATGGATTCTGTGATTCCCAGAGTGCCTGCTCTAACACCACCCCTTACATGGTATCTCCATCTTTACATACTGTGAGAGGACAGATAAAAAGAGGAAAGATCCCACCCATGGCTCCATAAAAAAACCTCAATTTTGCAGCAAGCAAGCTGGAGGGCTGCCATTTCATTCAGCTGAAATATAAATACATTCAGCCTTTTGGAGCTCTAAAGGCAGAAGTAACTCACATTAGCTTCTTCCTCTCTGCTCAGGAAAATAAAGGGACATCTGGATTTACCTCTTTTGTTGGTACCTTGCACAACTCTAGGCTGTCATCCCAAACCAGCACAGGAACCTGCCTGTGTGAGGGGCAGGTGTTTCTAAAACACACCAAAAAAAATAAAAAGTCTGGAAAGCAAGAGCAAACAGAAAGCTGCAAGCCCCAGGGATGCAGATAATTGAAAATATACTGATGTGCCCTACAAAATGAAGGCAAAAAGACTGGCCTGACATGGGACAGATTCACTGGCAGCTCGCTACAGAAATGAAGGTGGCTTCACAGATGTCTCTGACTCAAGACAAGGAGGCACCTGCCCCTGATTTTGGGACCTGAGTTTCTGTAAGTTCCAGGTCAAATGAGAAAAATCAACCCCTCTCCTTTAAAAACTCGATGCATAAATAAATCAAGTCAAATCTTCAACCCTATCACAGAATTCCAACCATAAATTGGCAGCCATTCAAAAGAGGGAGAGCAAGGACAGTTTCACCTCTTCCCCACTGTACTTTACCAGCAAAAGGGGACATTGATGGGCTGGAAAAGAGGTGACTTGAGATGCTGCCATAGTGTGGGACAACATCAATTGAACATCAATTTCCACATCCATGTGTTTTCAGGTGCTGGTGCTTGGTCCAAACACCTGCACAGCACAGGAAAGCTTCCATCAGTCCCTTAATATGCAGTGGAAATTAATCTCTTTTTTTTTTAAGATTACAAACGTCCAGGAGCCGCCCTTAACAATATCTACTGCAACAACTCTAATTTCACTTATCTGTATTTCCCCACATCTCAAAGATAAAACATAGAATCATAGAAGGGTCTGGGTTGAAAGGGACTTTAAAGAAAACTTTATTCTAACCACCTGCCATGGGCAGGGACACCTTCCACTATCCCAGAGTGCTACAAGCTCCATCCAGCCTGAACTTGGATACTTCCAGGGATGGGGCAGCCACAGCTTCTCTGGACAACCTATGCCAGAGCCTCACCACCCTCACAGCAAAGAATTTCTTCCTAATCTCTAACCTAAATCTCTCTTCTGTCAGTTTAAAGCCATTCCCTCTTGTCCTGTCCCTTCATCCCTTGCCCAAAGTCCCTCTCCAGCCCTCCTGGAGCCCCTTTAGGGACTGGAAGGGGCTCTGAGCTCTCCCTGGAGCTTTCTCTTATCCAGGCAGAACAGCCCCAACTCTTTCATCCTACAGCCTTCTGATTAGAAATCCTTCCTTAACACCCAGGTTTTCCCCATCTGAGGAGCACTCCCAAATCACAAGAAACCCTCTTCCCATGTGGTGCACAGCAGACACCTCCCACAGCCAGACAGCAGCGCTCACATCCAACAATGGAAACCTTCCCTCAATTTGCATGCTCGGCTCTGCCAAAAACAAAGCACGCCGCTCAAGTGGGAGAACACCTTCCTACTTCTTCAGGGAAGACCAGGGAATTTGTGCACATCCCTGGTTACTTGGAGGCAGCATTTCTCCAGGAAGACAACTGAGGGAGCTCAGAGCAGCAACTCTCAGTGCAAAGGAGATAAAGTCAGCAGCCCAGGGAATCAGCAATCCCAGCACACCACATCCCCATGGCCTTGCCCACAGCTGTCACTTTGAGGAGAGTTTGCTACAAAACCAGCACAGAGATTATCTTGTTCTCCTGCAGGAATGCAAGGATTGATATGCAGGGGAAAAGCAGCAAGACAGGAGCTGCAGGCTTTGTGGAGGCAAAGCCAGCTCTGCTCACTGAGCAGGGACCACCAGACAGAGGAAATCCAGCCAGAAACCACCCCAGTGCTGGAATGCTGGCCAAGAAACTGGTTTGAGAAAACAAGGAATGTGCCAGCAGCATGGTGACACTGCCCATTGCTCTGAGGGAGGGTGCACTGAATGCCAGGACATCCTGATGAAGGCAGGCCTGGGTGGTTATCAGATGAACCCACACCCAGGGAGAAGGGTTTTGGGTCACCACTGTGCTCTCATCACACACTGACAGCTGGGAGAGCCACACAAGGGTGTTAATTATGGCTCTTTTTCCTTTCCACACACATTTGGTGGCACCTCTGAGAGCAGTGTCACAGCCAGGGATCACGTGTGTGGTGAGGACATGGAGCAGCTCGCTGCCAGGGGAGCAATGGCAAGACAAGTCCAAGAGTCCACAAAGAATCATGGAATTGTTTAGGTTGGAAAAGACCCTTAACATCATTGTCCCACCATTATCCAAGCATTGACTGGACGCCACCACTGTGCCATGTCCCCAAGTGCCACATCTGCACATCTGTTAAATCTCTCCACCACTTCCTTGGGCAGCTTTACCACTCTTTTTGTGAAGAAATTATTCCTAAAATCAAATCTAAACCTGCCCTGGCACCACTTGAGGCCACTTCCTCTTGTCCCATCACCATCTTTGAGCCCTTGTATGTGCCCTTGGACAATCAAAGTGCCCAGGTCCTTCATATTCCTAAAGACAAAATCAGTACATGATGGAACAGTTCATGAAAAGCAGCATTTGTGAGGTGCACCACTGACATTTGAAGAGATCAGAAGGATGGGGACAAGGAGAAAATGCAGTGAGATCTAGCAAAGACCTGGCAACAATTAGGACATCAACACATGGATGTTAGATCTCCATTTGTTTTTACCAATAAAGGTTTATTTTATGGATAGCTGTGTGCACACAGATGCACATTTATGACTGATAAAAACACAACTTTTCCAATTACTGTGCCTATAACTGAAAGCACCAATGACCAGCCAGAGACAAAGACAGAAAACCACTCAGTGACACATGGAAAGTTTGAGTAGCAAAGCTGATGCTGGACACAAATCCAGGCACAAGCTTAGCCCCAGCCAACCTCTTATTTGCATCACCTGGATGGCTGAGGCACAGGTCAGCCCAGTTGAACCAAGTCCCCAGGGGGAACCTGCTGGTCTCCTCCACAAGGAGTGGCCTCTCCAGACCTCAGCAGCCTCTGGCAAACACTTGGTCATGTGGATGAAGGGCTGGGGCCAGGGAGCACCTTGTGCTTTGTGCCCTGTGCAGCCCTTCCAGCAAAAGTGCCTTCACCAGTGCTCAGCACAGAGCACGAAAAAAGCTAAAAACAACTCCACTGCCTGGATTCCAGGGTCTCAGGAGGTGAAAAAGAACAAATCTGAGCAGGAAGAGATTTGGATTCTGCTGAAATGATGTCCTTCTATAGCTTTGCTCCCAAAGCACCACATGTGGCTACCAAACAGTGAGATTTTCAAGACCATTCCACACACAGACTAGTGTATGACTCTTCCCAAAGGGTTTCCATCCACTTTTCTCATCATGCAGCAGATAGACAGGGAGAGCAGCATACCCCTGGTGCACATGGGGTGGGGAGAGGGCAATCAACAAATGTGAAAGAGCACAAAGACAACACAGGGACAGTGACAGGACTGGACAGGTCAACAGATTGATGGGGGCTATGATGCCTTAAGTTTTAGCATTGTTGTTTTTCAGATTCTGTGCTGATTAATAGTGTAGATCTGAGCCTCATGTTAAGTGTCAGTCAGCTCTTCACAGAGGAGGTAGAAAAAAACAAATCCTTTTCCTGCTGAAGACCAAGGACAACTTTCAGGCCCAAAAGCACAAACAACAGTGGACTGAAGAGAGAAAACAAGAAAGATGGGACCTCACAACCTGAAGTTGTAATTGGACAATTGATCCCAAAATGCAAAGGGACAAAAACTTATAAAAGTATGAGACCTCGTTGCTGGTTGTTCATTTTTGTGACAATTTTGGGTCCATCTTGGATGTAGTCCTGGCCAGCCTCTTGTCCTGCCCAAGGTGTACCCTAAAGGCCTTTCAATAAATATCTACTTTATTCTCTAGCTCTGTTCAATATCTGTTCCAGGTCAGCCTTCCCAAGGCATCAGTTCAAATGTTGTCAACACAGCCAAGGAGCACCATGACAGCTGGGGAGAGAGATCCTGAGCCCAGCTTGGCTGGGGAGAGAGATCCTGAGCCCATCACTGCAGCTCTAAAAGCACCCCAGGACTTCCACACTCATCAGATTTGGTGTTCTTTACAATCCACACCACCCACACCAATGCCCTGCACTGGGCTCACGACTCTGGGTCCAGCAGAAGTAAGACTGGTCACAAAGATGCCACCACAGTTATTTCCCCCCTCACTGCTGAAACAATCTGCCCCATCACCTGGCTCGCTGCAGCTTTCCAACCCACTGGTCCAGGTTGCTCCCAGAGGCCACATTCCCATGTACCTGCTCTTTCTGCCATACAGGAGAAACTGCAGATGAAAGTAAGAGATGGGGAGAGGAAGCCATAAAGCTGAGGAAAGATGCCCTCGGCAAAATTTGTTTTAAAGCACGACCAGCTCGTACTGAAAGCCAAATCCTCTGGTTTTCAGTCCAGAGCCTTGTGGGAGGACAATTTATGTCCTCTCTCTCCAGCCAGACGTGGTGCTGGGGGACTATTCAGGGCAGCAGTAACACCACTAAAGCTCTTTTCTCAGTACTGCTGCAAGGAGATCCAGGGGCAATGAGCACTGGGATTTAGGGAAACGTCACCTGCATCAAAGGGGACACGCATCACACTGATTCAGCACCGTGCTGCCAAAGGTGACAGGAAAATTACACAAAGCACTGCTCCCTCCCCAAACACGAGCCTTGTGGGGATGAATCAGTTTCTGTCTCCAGGGTCACCAAGGAGGAGTTCTATAAATCTCCCAATGCCTCCAAGGGGAGGTAAACCAACTGGGAGGGAGAGAATAGCCCCAGAAAAAGCCAGTGGAACTTGGCTGTGGCTGTGCTGCCCACAAATGGATCTGTCATGGCTGGATCTGCTGCTGGAGGAAAAAGCAATTTCCTTGGGAGGGGACCACTGAGCATCCCATGGACACAGGAACATCCCCCTGATGGGACCAGCACTCCCCTGCTTGCCTTTCACACTGCCCAGGAGAACAACAAGGCTTCACCACCCTGGAAGGAGTTTCCAAGATGAGGAACATGGAGTTAAACCTGAAGACCTACAAGACAACACAGTTCTCAATGATTTCAGAGAATTTGGGGATGGACTTTTTACTAGGGCCTCTAGTGTCAGGGTAATGGGTTCAAACTAAAATAGGGTAGGAGTTCGAACAAGATAAAAGATTTTGGTAAGACACAAAAGTGTTTCCCACAGGGGTGGCAGGGGCCCCATCCCTGGAAAGATTCAAGGTCAGGTGGGATGGGGTTCTGAGCAACCAGATTTGAGTTGGAGATGTCCCTGCTCAATGAAGGGGAATTGGATTTGATGACCTTCGATAGTAGCTTCCAACCCAGACTATTCCAGGATTCAAATTCTGCCTGGCATCCTTAGGCACCCAAGTTTCAAAGCACTGACATTCTCTGTGTGTACTTCTGTGCATGGTTTGCTCTAGAGATCAAATGCATGGAAGCAGCAAAGGATCAGCACAATGAGAATATAGGGAGAACATGAAAATATGGCCAAAGCTCCGAGACAACTCTTGGATAAGGTTGCTTTCCATAGAGTGAGGATAAAGCACTCTCTCCCCAGCCTCACCAGCAAAAACTTCCACAAACCAGCTCTGCTCCCATAAACCAGCTCTCCCTTTTGGCAACTCAGTCCAAAAGACAGTGAAACTCCTATAAAATGAAAGTCATGGGGAAAAAAAATGTTTCTCAAAGGAAAAATTTTATTTGCATCTGCCTGATCCCCACAGTTCCAGGTTCAGGTGACCTCTCCTGAAGAGATGCTCTTACCAGCTGCTTCCCAAGTCCTGCTCTCCTGGGCACACAAGACTTTCTTCTAATCTGGAAGAAAAAGCAAGACAACTGATAAGAACTGGAAAATAAAACGTATTTCAGTGTCATGGTTAAGGACATGGCAACCATCAGCACCAAGAGCTCTGATATCCAGGCACATCCTGCAGCCTCTGAGCAGGGCTGTAGGCACAGGTACAAAAACATCATTTTGGTTCCTCAAAACATCACTGCTGAGCATGGGGAACAGCACCTCCTTTTCAAAAGAAAGTTGATATAAATCTTTAAAATTCCTAGAAGGTTTTAGTATTTCCAGATTAGCAATGGCACAAAAGTAGGGGGTTGTAATTGCTTTCAGGACACCAGCAAAAATAATAAATAACAAATTAAAACACTCAATGGAAAAGGAGAATCACTTAAGTGTCCAGTCTTCTTTAAGATCCCAAACCTGCTGTGGGAGGAACACTCTGGCCACAATCCAGTTAAGCATTTCAGTGTGTCAGATTTGAGAGAACAGGGAGAACCCTGCTGAATCAAGGTCTTGGCATTTCTCACCAGCAGCTTGTTTCTCTCTCCTGCTGACCTTCAAACACGTACAGACACTCCTACCTTCCAAGAACTTCCAATTTTAGCTTTTATTCTAGAAACAAACACCTCCTGGTTACAAAAGCAGCCAGTTTTGCTGCCAGGAAAAAGCACTGGTACAACCCCAAGGGGCAGGTCCTGCATTAGACGAGCACCAGGCAGCTCTCAAGAGCTCACAAAAGGCCTTTTAATTAATACCCCTACTTGCTTTGCTCAATTAACACCAGTGAGGAAGCTCTTCACACACTGCCTTCAGCTCTGGTCACTGTGGGCTGAACACTTTGAAAATCCTTTTGCATTAATAAATACTTCCCATACAAATGCCATGTACTTCCTACGTACAAGCTCTACACAAAAAGCTCAGTTAAAAAAAATAAAAATAAATAAAAATAAAAAAGGATGCAATTTCCCCAGAGAGAAAAATTCAGAGATAAAATTGCAGCAATGATTTATATCTGCCCAGAGGAGCAGAGCAGCAATCCCAGCCCTTGCTGACCTCTGTGCAAACACACCAAGCCAATTACACACTGTGACAGAGGATTTTCCCCTCCCAGAGCAGCAGCTTCTTGCTCAGAGTGAGAAACATCAAAAGGTAGTGCAACAAGTGAGTGTGTGCTACTGAGCAGGCTGGGGACAACCAGCCTCAAGGTTTAATCAAGATTTGGATCCAATTGTGTGAGGGGTTTTGTAAACATTGATCTTATTGAGTTGTTACATCTGGAGGATGCAATTCCCAACGACCTGCCCGTTTAACCTATGGAAATCACCACAGGCCAACTCAGCTCAATCCTCCCACTCCAGCCCTTCTTGTTTGCTGTGGTCTTCATTAGCAGATGAGTGCTAATCCACCTCATCCTTCAGCATCCCACACTTGGGACATGCCCAGCAGCACTTCCACGTCCTTTGGCAAGATAAAAGGGAAAACACAAACTTTTTAAAGCCACCAGTCATAGCCAGCAGCTGACAGAAGAAATGTTTTCAGCTTCCAAGAGTTACAGAATAATTTAGGTTAGAAAAGACCTTTCAGATCCATTAGTCCAGCTACTAAGTACTGTCACACTAAGCCATGTCCCTAAGTGCCACTTCCACACACCTTTAAATACCTCCAGGAATGGTGGCCCAACCATGTCCCTGGGTAGCTTCTTCCAAAACTTGTAAAACCTTTCAGTGAGGAAATTTTTCCTAATATCAAATCTAAACCTCCCTGGTTCAAACTGAGTCTGTTTCTTCTTTTTCTGTCACTTGCTACTTGGGAAAAGTGTGCAGGACATGGTGATGTGCAGCCTGTCAGTCCCCTTGTTTGGCCCAGGACAACCTGGTCCCAGCTTCTTGTTGAGCCACACCATCACTGCTCCAGTTATAAGGATGCTTTTTCTCCTGGACATCCACAGCCACTTTCCTTCACCCTGTTTCTTCAGAAAGAAAACCAAAAATCAAGGGCTGAGAGTTGGGAATCTGAGACTTCACAGGCCATTCTTCTCTGCTCCAGGAAAAAAAAAAATAGGAAGATAAAAAATAGGAAGAGTATGACAAGAAGCACATAAGAGGTGTGTTTAGGTCTGGATTTTAACCATCACAGGCTCAGTATCCTTGTTTCCTACAGGATATTGCTAGGAGGAGCCAAAACCCATGTGACTCCAGCAGGAGAAAGAAACACAGCAGCCTGCACTTCAGAAGATCCAAAACTCAGCTCATTCTACCAGTGCCCACAAGGACACTGAAATTCCAAATCCCATCTGCTCCCCAAAAGGGGAAGTTATCCCAGCTCCTGAGATGTTTACAACGGGAAAGTCACCTCAACTTCCCATCTGATGCTTTTAGTCTTCCCTCATCTGCTCCACCTCTGCTGTGCACTCCATCTTGCTTGCAACTGGGATGGGAGCATTCTTTTCTAACATTCCAAATGCACCAGTTTAATTATTATACTTTGGGCTTTTTTTTCTTCTTTTTTTGGGGGGAGTTGCCTACTTTCATCTTTGTTTGAAGCATTCGACCATGGGACAAAATGACTTCTGCCTGTACTGAGAGAAGAAATGCTCCTGACTGTTTAGGTGAGATTAATTTCAGGATTGTGGCCAGACTGAGGAAATTGGTGGCAGAAATCCTTCATAGCTGGATAATGAGGTTGTGGCTGAGTTAATTTGCCTGGCACCTTGGGTGTGGGTGACACATTCCTTCCTCCCCTCCATTTCTGAATGGGAAATGTCATCCAAGCACACAAGCACAGTATTTATCAAAAAAAAAAAAAAAAAAAAAAAAAAAAAAAAAAAAAAAAAAAAAAAAAAGCCACACAATTCATGAGGTGGAGGCACAGATTGCATCTCACTTGTACAATGTCCAATCAGCTGCTGCCTGGAGGAATTTCCTTGCTGGGTTCTCCAGGAATACCCCCAAACTTCATCACAACCATGAGGTACCTAATATTCCAAAACCCTAAAGAGCCTCTGGGGTGGAAACCAGGTCAGTACCAAGCCAAACCAACAAAAACTCCTCTGAACACCTCTGTTGTACCAATATTTTTGATATGGAGAGATGAATCCAGGCTTCCTCCTCCCCTGCTGCTGAGCCACCTCACACCCATACCCATGGTCCTGCACATTCTGTCCATGCTGATCCCACATTCCTCCTCCCAGCCCAAAATGGCATCCTTGGATTGCAACCAGCTCCTCCTTTTTGAGCAAGCAAAGGCTTTCTCATGGAGGTTACCTGAAGTTTTAATGCTGTCAAAGCTCAGCTGCAAGGAAACTGGAGAGGAGAAAGCAGCTTTTCTGTCGAGATGCCTCTGCTCCAGCTGGAGCCATCACCTTCCATTACTCAGCTGCCTTTTTGGGAATTCTCCATGCCTTCCCCTCTGCCATGCCCAGGCACTAGACATGAAGATAACTAATGACAGTTCCCGCTGGCATGACATCCACCCTGCTTCTCCTGGAGGATGAATGAGCAGATGGGACCAGTGGAAGATGGCTGAGCTGGAGAGCTGGACAACTGGAGTCCTTCCAATCCAGGAACCCCAGCCCAAAAGGATCCTTCAGGGTCAAAACCTTTCTCCTAGGGGTAGGAACAGGGTCAAGGAAAACATGCAGGTGGTTACTGAGAGGCTGTGCAGATTAACTCATGTCTGCAGGGTTGGTTTTACTGTTCCCCAAATTTCTGCTTTGCTTGCTTATTCCCCATCCAACCCACTGCACTATTCCAGCAAAATAAGCACGGTCCTGAAGATGTTGAAATTAATATGATGGGCTCACAAGCATCCTCCATCATGCAGAACTAAAATTAAAATGTACACCCGCCCTCGCCTCACTCTCTGAAATCATCAGGCAGAAACTTCCCTGTGTCACAGAGACTCCAACAGCTGAAGGAGCCAATGGGAAACTGCATTTCCAGCTGCTACCAGGCTTCAGAGGAGGGTTCCAGCCCCACCACCTCTGTTCCAGCAGACCAGTCCCTGCCTGAGACACAGCAAAGCTGCTTTTAGAGCAGTTTCCTCCGTGCACAGGGGTGACAAAATCATCCTCCAATATAAATGGCTGTGAAAGAACCAGAGGAATGGAGGTTTCCAGACATTTTGGAGAAGGAAAAGGCAACCATGAGGTTTTCCTAGGAAAAAAAATTGCTGAGGAGCTCATGTGTGTGCTCACTGTGCCATCACACTGACATGAGAGACATAAAAAACCAGAAACCATAAGAAAACTGTTTCAATCTCTGCAAAAACCTCAGGGGACAGGTGGGAGCAAACAAAGTTCAGGGGGAACAACACAGTGACACCTCAGGAGGGCATCCCTAAGGAGAAAAAACTTTTGAGAATCAAGGAATCACAGAATGGTGTGGGTTGGAAAGGACTTTAAAGAACATCTTGGTCATAGGCAGGGACACCAGACCAGCCCTGTCCAACCTGGCCTTGGACACTTCCAGGGATGGGAAATCCACAGTGTTTTTGGGCAACATGTTCCAGTGCCCCCAACCTTCACAAGGAAGAATTTCTTCTTAATATCTAATATAAAGATTCCTTCTTTTCAGTCTGAAGCCATTCCCTCTTGTTACATCACTCCATGCCCTTGTACACATTCCCTCTCCAGCTTTCCTGGAATCCCTTTAGGCACTGGAAGGGTTCTCAGCTCTCTCTGGAGCCTTCTTGTCTTCAGGCTGAACAGCCCAACACTCTCAGCCTGTCTCCACAGTCCCATAATCAGCTTAGTGGTCTTCATTCTCCATCTGAACCACCTGGGGAAACATCTCCACCCTCAATTCAACATCAACAGAGGGGTCTGGGGCAAAAATGTAACACTGAACTACCAGAGCAGGGCAAAACCCCAACATCTGAGCTACAGCTGGTCCTAGACAGCAACTCCAGCTCAGATGAGCAATCCTATCAGGGAACACCAGGACAGACCCTGACTCCCAGCCCTGAAATCACTGTGAAAACCCTGCTCAGCAGCAGGGCACCAGCATGGCAAGTCAAGACAATTCCAAGGTCTTCCTGCAAAGCCTGATTTTTCTTTTCCTCATGCACATGGCTGACATTTCCTTCATGGCTCATCACACCATCAGGACCACAGCAAGAAAAGCTGCACCCTCTCAGACACCTTTTGGGAGAGCAAACACAGCTGCCTGCACTTGATGGCTATTTTGGGGTTGAAATTGAGATGCAGATTGCTGTCAAAACAACCACCCTGGGGGAGCTGTTGCTTTTTCTCTTGAAATGCAGGGACACTTTCCATTTCTTCCCTCCCATTACTTGTACTGATTTTACCAGATTTCTTATAGAAGGAAACAGCAATTGCATGACTCAGAGGGAGAATCATCTTCTCCCCATCACAGAAATGCTCAGGTGCAGGCAAGGGGCTGGGTGAGACACAGCCTTTTGTCCCAGGCCATGGGTATCAGACTGGCAAAGCTCTACCACATGGCCAGAAGAAAACACAGGCAGGAGAAAAAGCAACAGCACCAAGAGTCAGAGGCTAAAATTGCAGGGTTGTGATGAACAGAAAGAGGTTTCCTCCAAGAAACCACCAAGCCAAACATGAAATTCCTCATCCCATGTGCAGAGGAGGTCAAAGGAGAAGAAATCTACAACATCCTGAATGGAACAGGCTGTGTGGGATCAGGTCAGGATGATCAATGTGGTCAAGGGATAAAAACAATGCCCAGGAGCAATGTGAAAGCAATAACCCTTTAGCCATGCCCACAATATCTCATCTACCATGCTGCCTTCTTCACATGCTTTAAACTTTTAGAACAAACTTCCAGAAAAAGTTGTGATTGACTGGGATATATTTTCCATTGTCTCCACTTATTACTGCATTTTTATTGTGGTATATTCAATTATCCAATTGCTGAAAAGGTGGAGTGGGGGTTGGCAGGGCAGATGCTCAGAAACTCCAGGAGAAGAGAGGGTTCCTCTGACACAGGAAGAGAAGTTTGAAAAGAGCTCCTTGCACTGCAACCAAAGTCTTGCCACAGGAACAAGAACGTGATCCCCTGCAAAACTGCAAAATTCCCTTGATGGTGTGCAGATATTACAGCCCCCAGGGCTGTTTTCACAGTTATGATTCCTCCTTATCCCTAATACAGCTGACAGCAACACATGTAGGATCTGGAGACTCTGTGTAGGGGAAGACAACTGACAAAGGCATAAAGGCATCACTGCATTTCAGCAAGGCCTTCAGAGTCAGTTATCTGATGGTTTAGACTTCACTGATGGCATTTATGAGCTTAAAAATGCATATAAGGCTTCCACATCCTCTCCCAGCCGCTCTCTTTAGGATGCAAATGCAGTTTAACACAATTAGACAGGACAGAAAGCCCAGACATTTTACAGGATCAACTGCATTCCAGTTGTCAGGGAAAATAAAGAGACACCAGCTCAACAGGCAGGCTGGACAAAAGCCTGTTTTCATCTCTGGATGGTTTTCGGATCAGCACACGACTGTGCAAGGAGGAAGAGCCTTTCTCCAAAAGCCATCAAGCCCTTCTACAGCTCTACATGGGGGAAAAAATGCCAAAAAATAATCAAGTAATCCTGTATTTGTTAGCATGAAAATGCAAATTAAGAAATAAAAATACAATTGATTTTTTTAAATCTCATCTTTAAAACCTGGAAAAAAACAAAACTCCAAGAAAGATGCCAGGGCACATTGCTTCATTTACAGATGTAAATAAAGCAGGGAAGGAGTAAATGAAGGAAGGCAGGCTCAGATCAGAAATTTAGAAGAAATTCTTTACTATAAGGGTGGTGAGGCCCTGGCACAGGTTGTCCAGAGAGGTTGTGGATATCCCATCCCTGGAAGTGTTCAGGGCCAGGTTGGACTGGGCTTGGAGAAACCTGGGGTAGTGAAAGGTGTCCCTGCCCATGGCAGTGGGGTCAGAATAAGATGATTTTAAGGGCCCTTTCCACCCAAACCATTCCATGATTCTTTGATTCTCTGTGTTATCTGAAACTCCCAACATCAGGACAGAAAAGAGAGAGGAGGGAGAAAAGGAGAAAGTTCTCAGTGTGAGGCTTCTGGAAGCTCAAGGCATTTATTTCCATTGCTCAGCATTCAAAACTGAGAAGCTGACAAAGTGTCAGGATGTACCTTGAAGCACTTCCCATCACGACTGCTCTTTCAAAGGAGAAGCAATGTGAAATTGGCAGGAAGTAGGTATTTCTATATAATTTGTCATCTTTCACAGAAAAATCAAACATCCTTAATTCTAGATATTTCTTTATCTTTTTTTTTTCCTATTAAAAGAACTAAAAAACCATTTCTGTTATTGCAGACTGCAATTAAAAAAAACAAACAAACAAACAAACAANACAAGAAGCAGATAACAAAAAAAAAAAAAAAAAAAAACAAAAAAAACCCCACCAGATTTATTAATTAAATCTTCTGGACCATCTCTGCTATGAGGACAGGATGAGAGAGTTGCTGTTGTTCAGCCTGGATAAGAGAAGGCTCCAGGCAGACCTTAGAGCCCCTTCCAGTCCCAGAGGAGCTCCAAGAGAGCTGAAAAAAGATTTTGGACAAGGGTATGGAGTGACAGGACAAGGGGAAATGGATTTAAGCTGAAAGCAGAGAGATTTGGATTAGATTCAAGAAGAAATTCTGTGCCATGAGTGTGCTGAAGCCCTGGCACAGGTTGCCCAGAGAAGCTGTGGCTGTCCCATCCCTGGGAGTGTTCAAGGCCAGGTTGGATGGGGCTTGGAGCAACGTGGGATAGTGGAAGGTGTCTCTGCCCATGGCAGGGGGTGGAACTGGATGATCTTTAAGGTCCCTTCCAACCCAAACCATTCCATGATTCCATTAATGATTTTTGGATCTACCCCTGAACTCCCCAGTGATTCTTGAGGGCCTTTAGGTGGCAACAGAAACATTGACAAGATGTTTCCAGGAGAAATTCAAAACATCTTAACTCATGCTTCTCTTTCTAAAAAAGAGGATCAGTAGGCTTTCAGGAATCATCAGCTTGGCAGCTCCATCACTGCAGGATGTGAGATGGAAACCACCAGAGCAAGGTGCCAGGTGCTGTGTTTGCATACCTGACATGCTGAAGCTGCCTCCATCTCCCACCCTAAATCTTTCAAACTGACTTTTGGCAAGTGCTTTAAGACCTCTGGGTCTGCTGCACAAGCTCAGGTGTTACCACCTCAAGTCCAGGCACACCCAACACAAATCACTGCAGAGAGATAATGGCATGGCCTATCTGAAAATAGACAGAAATCCCCACTAAAAACATCTAAGTCGTCATGATAGAAAAATAAATCCAGGCAGATTGTTGCTCTCATTGTATGAATCATCATGTTGTTATAGCAACTTCATATCTGCACCCAATCTGAAAACCAAGCACAGCTGAAATAATATAACAGCATTAAGTTAAAATGATATATAACAAGACAAAAATGGATCGGCTCGATCTCCGAGGAGCACCCACACTTCTTTCTCACCCTCTTCCCTCCCTTTGAAAACATTTCTTTGCTGTATTTAAACAATAAAAATTAAAAAAACAAAAAAAAAAAAACAAAAAAAAAAAACAAAAAAAAAAAACAAAAAAAAAAAACAAAAAAAAAAAACAAAAAAAAAAAACAAAAAAAAAAAACAAAAAAAAAAAACAAAAAAAAAAAACAAAAAAAAAAAACAAAAAAAAAAAACAAAAAAAAAAAACAAAAAAAAAAAACAAAAAAAAAAAACAAAAAAAAAAAACAAAAAAAAAAAAAAAAAAAAAACCAAACAAAAAAACCACCAGACTTGGAGCTCATGGAGAAGAGGAGCACTAATGAGCTTTTGAATTCAAAGAGAATCTTCAAAATGAAGGATCACAGAACCATGGAATCACAGAAGGGCTTGGGTTGGAAAGGACCTTAAAGATCCATTTGCTCCAACACCTCTGCCATGTGGTTTTCATCACCTTTAAATAAAAACAAGTGCAATTCCCAATTATAACCACCAGACCCAGCCAACTACCCCTATTCTTCCCAGGCACTCCAAAATTCATGTATTGAATTCATGCATTACATAAATTTTATAAAATTTTAATCTATTTTTTTTTTAATTCATGCAATGCAGGACATATATAGATATATATGTACATTGTGTCCTGCTTTGTTCAGGAGTCCTGAGTAGAGATCCCAGCCTGAACAGAGCATTTAGAAGCAAGAAAGGGAATGCAGTTTTAAAACTGCAGGCCTGTGTGGTGATTTTATTGCTGGAGAAAAAGCGTCACCAAGATTCTTTCCATGGGAGCAGCAAAGAAAGAAAGGTAAATAAACTGAATTGTTTCAGGGACTTGGCAGGAAAGCACAGCTCCTCTGCAAGGCAAGGGGAGCCCACCAACCTCCAAAACACTGCAGGTGCCTCAAAAGACACCGTTGTGCTCCAATTAGTGCCAAAGATGAGCAGAAAGCACCACAGGGCACTTCACGGCTCCTCGCCCCATGTGATGCTGCCAGCAACAAGGTTTGAAGGAGAAAGAAGGGAAAGGGAAAAAGAATAAGCTTGGGAGACCTGCGAATTTTTCTCTTGATGTTTCAAGCAAATTAAGACCAAACAAACCCCAAAATAGAAAAAGCAACCCACAAACCCAGAGCTCCAGTCCCAACAAAGTCCTATTAGTCTTAACAACAGCACAAAAGTGACTCAATTAATTAAAAGCAAATAAAAAGAAGCAGCCTAACTTGTTCTTTCAGAGTTCAAGACAGCAAAAGCACCAGTCTGACCCAGACAGAATTCTATTTTTCCTTTTCTTCTTTTCCTTAAATGCATTTATTCATTAAGGCTTCCTCGTAGGCTGTGTAATGAGTCACTCCTTGCTTCTCTATGAAGTGCAAAAGGATGGAAAGGAACAGGATTTAAATGGAGGATGGAGACACTCACGAAGCCTGTTAGAAAAGCTTGAAAAGCTTTTGAAGGAGTCACAGATAAAGGGAGGCAACTCCTCACATGGACCCCAAACCCTTTTTTCTATCACCAGAGCTTTCCCAGGGTCTAAGCCTGGCTGTCTCCTCGCTTTCAGCCAGCACAGAAAAACACCCCCTCTCCTCCACTGAGGTTTCTTCCTCCCCAGAAGAGTTTGGGATGAGAAACTCAGAGCTCAAGCAGGAGAGATGCTGCTCCTTGCCATGGACCCAGTGGCTCAAAAGTGTGGATGTGGCTATCCCTGCACCAGTGAAATATGATCAGTTGGATCATCAACAGCACAAGGCATTTTATGGCTCTTACCCTGGCAGCCAGAGAAGCCTCAGAGTGAGCCACACATCCAATTATTCTGCTT
>WEIU01016754.1:619416-637007 GCA_013389925.1 Aegithalos caudatus
TTTTCCTGAGAATCACAGAAGTACAGAAGGGTTTATGTGGGAAGGGACCTTAAAGATCATCTGGTTCCAACTCTCCTGCTGTGGGCAGGACACCTTTCACTAGACCAGGTTGCTCCAAACTCCACCCAATATAGATTTCCAGTGGAGAGGAAGAGTCTGTCCAATCCATCTGATCAGAGATGCCAAGCTCAATGAAAAGCTCAGGAGACAAATCCTCCCATCATCAGCCTTATCTCAGACTGGATCTAGAACATCCTGTTTTTGTCCCCCAACTACTGTCAGGAGTTCTCCCTGGTTCTCCAGGTCCTTTGAGCCATCCCACCACAAGTCTGGAGGAAGCACAGGAAGCGTGGAGACGTGACACGAGTCTGCAAAGTGGCTGAAGAACAGGAAGGGGGCACGTGTCACTGCAATAAACACAATTCCCAGAAAAAGCACAACCTGAGCCCCAATCCACCACTGCCAGATTTCCAGCAAGGACTCCCAAGTACAAAACATGAAATAGATATTAGGAAAAACAGATATTAGGGAAGAAATTCCTCCCTGTGAAGGTGGTGAGACCCTCACACAGGTTGCCCAGAGAAGCTGTGGCTGCCCCATCCCTGGAAGTGTCCAAGGCCAGGTGGGATGGGGCTTGGACCAACCTGGAATAGTGGAAGGTGTCCCTGCTCATGGCAGGGGTTGGAATAAAGTGATTTTTAAGGTCCATTCCAACCCAAACCATTCTCTGATTCTGTTTTTCTGTGAAATTGCTCTGGTGACAGCCACGACCATGAGTCATTCCCCATGGCAGAGATCTTCTACCTTCCCTACAGTGGTGTCTCTCACTTTTCTAACATTTATTCTGAGAAGAAGAAAATTTAAACCAGAAAAAAAAATAAACAAAAGCAAAACCCAAGAGTGACAAAAGCCCCCACAAAATCTAAAATAAATTAAAAAACCTCCTAAATACAGAATCCAGGGGAACTTTTTTGCTGCCACCTAGACCCCTTCCAAAGGGTTCAGATGCCAATCTAATAATAAAGCTGTCATATGGGGTGATGCAATTTTAGCTTTTGAGCTGAAGGTTGCTATGGGAGGCTGTTCCCAGCAGCAGCGCTGCTCAGCATTTGTAAAAGCCCTTTCCAGCATCAGACACTGATTTTTGAGTAGGAAAAAATTCACTATTTTTGTTTTTTTAAAAGTCCCATAAAAAGCAGTGATGCTGGAGAAAAATTCAGAAGGAAAAAAAAGCAAAATAAAAAATGGGGCTGTAATTCAGATGCCTGTAGAAATGCAGATCCACTAAAATCCCCTTCCCTAAGCTAAAGCATCAGGAAAACCTAATTTTTTTTTTTCAAATCAGTGTACATCACCTGAATTACTGCATTTGCCAACACCAGGTTTGCTGGGATATGGAAAAAGTTAAAGACAATCAGATGATCTCAGGCAATGGAAAATGAGGTGCAGAAATGGGAACAGGTATTGCAGTGCCTCTCTGGGGTCATCTACTGTGCACTGCTAGATCTCGACTCGCATAAAAATAAGGCATCACTTCACAACAGGTTGAGGAGGTTTACCCAGCTTTTTACAACTTATATATATATATATATATAGGGAATTGTACAAAGAATTAAATACTATATAAATATATATATATATACACAGAGTTATATAAAGCTGGTCAAATACAAACAACTCTCTTAGAACTAACAAACAAGTAAACACAGAAGACATTTTCTCCACCAATCTGTAAGATTTAGGAGACTGTTACAGCCTGCAGGATTTACAGAGGAAGCACAGTAAGAAGGAGGATTTAACACAAGGACAGAGCCCTGAAGCAGCAGGAGGAGGAGACACAGTTGCTTTTTTCCTTTACACAGTGAGGTGAAGACCACCAAATACTGACTTATAAAAGGCTCTCAATTCATGTTGCCAAAGCCTGCAGCCATTAAGTGCCTTAAATCTTTGCAGGTTAAGTAAAGGAGAGTTGGTAGATGGGATATGAGGATGGGGATGAGTATCTAGAGAACAAACACATCCCAGCTGGAGATGTGAGAGCACAGCAGAGCACACAACCAGCTCCCTGCCCATGCCCAGGGTTTGGAGAAGGGTGAGGATCAAGATCATCCAGTTCCAGCTCCCTGCCGTGGGCAGGGACACCTTCCACTATCCCAGCTTGCTCCAAGCCCCATCCAACCTGGCCTTGGACACTTCCAAGGATGGGGCAGCCACAGCTTCTTTGGGAAACTTGTGCCAAGGTGCTACCACCCTCACTGGGAAGAATTTCTTCCCAATATCCCCATCTAAGTCTGCCCTCTGTCAGTTTGCCCTGTGACTCTATGCCTTGTCCAAAGTCCCTCTCCAGCTCTCTTGGAGCTCCTTTAGACTCTGGAAGGGACTCTAAGGTCCCCCTCTTTTCCAGGATGAACTCCACGATTTTTTGCCTGAAGTCTTCAGTGGGAAGTGCAACAGTGACACCACTGAGATGCTCATTCCACATCAAGAGCCAGGAGGGGAAAAAACCCTACAGACAGATTCACAACCAGAAATGTGTGTGATGTCAAAGGTTTCAGCCCAAATTTAAACTCTGATGGAAGCTATACACAGGTGAAATCTTAAGGCAGAGGAAGAAAAACAGATTTGAGTCTGCTGTTCAGAGAAGCAACTGAGATGCTGCAGAAAAGAGATTTTCAAAGCATGGATTGAGCTTGGGCCCTGCACCCCACTGATTTCCCAATTTCTGAGACAAAATCTCCATACAGAATGGAGAATCTTTTGCAAACACAAGCTTTTACAAGAACATACAAATAAACCTAACTGAATCCCTGATCAACAAGTCATAATTTGCTTAAATGTCCAAACTCCAAACCACCAACAATCAGGAGCCCACAGTACCAGGCAAAACAAGAACCACCACTGAGATGCACTGACTGCAGTGGCAGTACCAGGAACACATCAGTCAATTAAAATTATTACATTAAGTTTTTGTTGCTAAAACCAGCAGAGAAAATTATTGCAGAAGAGTTCACTATCAGCCCAAGGCTTCAGAGCCCAGCCAGCCCACCACCACGTCCCCAAAACTCCTCCTTCCCCAGCACTCTGCTAATAAACTCAGGGATGTCCTTCCCAGAGGTCTCAACGCCTTGTCAGCAGAAATTCAAATCAATCCAGCCCTGGAAGCAGCTGCAGCAAATAACTCAATCACGTTCATCATTTTAACTTATCCTATTTATGAATCAGGTCAAGCTTGAAATCTCCATTTACATTATCAGCCTTCATGATGTTAAGATAATCATGCAGAGGACTGATCAAAGGTTCCTAGTAACTTTGGAGTGCAGGAATTATCATACAATAACACTTTATCTACTCCAGTGTCCTTTGTGACTGTCAAGAATACTTTCTTCCCTAGGAAATAGGACAAGGAACAACACACTGAACAAGAAACTGCTGCCAGTACTAAATCTAAGAGTAACAGGGCAGTGGGTGGTGTACCCATCTCCAAAAAACCCATGAAGATCAGCAGTTTTTAAAACAGAACAGGTTGGGCAGGGCTTTGAGTAACCTGGTCCTGAACCTGCCCACGTCAGGGGGTTGGAACTGGATGGTCTTGAATGTCCCTTCCAACCCAAACCATTCTGGGATCCCAATATCTGCTGAAAGCCTCTGAGAAAAACAAAGAGATTGAAGCTGCATTGAATTACCTTTACTTTATCTCCTCTGTATGGAAGGACATTTTGATTTTTCCAGCCTGATACTGAAAATCACCTGAAATGGTTCTCTAAAGGGCCTAAATTTCTCTCAGCCCTGCTTTGATGGGAAGATGAATCCTGCAGCCTCCTGACACCCAGAAATACTCTGCTGATGCTTTTACAGCCCCTCTCCCTTTTGTCCCTCCAGCAGCTGCAGCACCTGCACAGCATCACCAGGTCACTGCTGCAGATCTGAAAACAACCACCAAAACATGAGAAAAGAGAAAAAGCAATTCCCATCTTCTCAAGGAACTTCACTCTTCTCTTCACCTCAAGCTCACTGTTTTTCTTCCTATAATAAATAAAATGCAACATCATTCTGCTATTTCTGTGAAGAGAGTTTGGACAAAGGGAAACAATTTCTAACCTGATTTTAAGATTATTTAAAGAGGGTAAAAAAAAATAGAAGGACAAAAACTTGTAAAACAGTCTTATGTAGGGAAAAAAATATAGGAATACTTTATTGGAAGCATTTCACTGCTGATACCAGCTATTAAGAATGTAGATATAATCCTTTATTTATCTCATTTGCAGCAAGAAAACTCTACACACACAGAAAGAAAAATCACATGGGATATAATCCAACAACAATCTCCCCCATTAACTCCAGAACGATGTTCTATTGAATATTTCAAGCGTGATTACACTGTAACAAAATGGCACCGTGCCACCAAGCCCTGTAAACTATTTTCTCTCAATACCTCCCTTCCTTGCAAAGATGCCAGGAGGCTGGATTAAAAAAAAAAAAGTGCTCCCAGATCAAAGTACAAGGCATCAAAGGAACAAGGAGGATCCTTCAAGTGACCATCCCAATGTTTGTCCCAAAGTGGAAAGATAACATCAGCAGTTGGTGTTGCACCTTCTGGACAGGATCTGGGCTGGGAGTTGTTGTACCAAGGGGATGATTTCTGCAAAGAAATTAAATGCACAGGATTTTAAATGATGGCAACCTGCTTCAAGTCATAATTTTGAATGCAGTTAATGCCTCTGCTTCAATTTTAGGGCTTCCAGTGGTAGAAAAAAATCACCTCAGTTTCTCTAATGTGGAAAAAACACCATGAACAGCAGAGATGAAAGCTCCTGGGTGATGCATGAGCTCAGAGGCATCCCAGGTCCAGTGAGCTTTGACTGGGAATCATGCCTGTCTTTTTTCCAGTCATGGCTTAAGGAGGAAGCAAACACAAGCAGAATCACAAATATTGCCAAGTCCAGGCAGCGAGGCTGTAACACAGCTAATTAAATACTTTGTCAAAGATTTTCCAATCATTCAGAGGACTGGGATGTGCAAGAAGAGGCTTGCAGGGGTATGAACAGCAGCCAGAGTGCTGAGTGAGCACATCTGAAAGCAGCAAACACTAACGTGGATTCAACTTAAAACTCCCAGAATGTGTTAGAGAAGAGGGAAGGGAGGAAAAGCCAAGTTCACCCATGTAACTGAGGTGTTGTGTCCATGATTCCAGCTCTACAGACAAGGGAGAGAGGCCAGAGCCTCCCAAAGTGCTCCACTGACCATGGAATGAGTCACAGGTCTCCAGGAACTTCTTCAAATCCTTTGGGACTGCTGTTTGTCACTGTCTGAGCCTGACCACACAAATGAACACAACCAGGATAAGCAACCTGGTCTGGTGGGAGGTGTCCCTGCCCATGGCAGGGGTTTGGATCTGGATGATCTTCAAGGCCCTTTCCAACCCAAACCATTCCATGATTCTGTGATCATGGGGAATGCCAACTGATGGGCAAAGAAAGGGGATGACACCTTTAGACCCTCACAGCAGCTCACGGTGCCCAAAATTCCAACTCGCTGCCTTCTTGAGCACGTAAATTGATTTTTTTTCTCTCTTATTCAGAAATTTTACTTCAAAATGCCTTAGAATGATCTTCACCAGGCCCAACAAATGTGAAATGAAGATGGAGAGGAAGTGCTGTAGCAAGCACACTCCAAACAGAAGCTGAAGCCAATGAAAGGAACTGGATGTCACCACTGGCACCTCAAAAGGAAACTTTGCCCAAGGCTAATCCTGCCAGGTGAGCAATGGCATACATATAAAAGAAGACAGAATAATATCAAGATTATTTAAAGATAAAATATAATTATTATAGATCACTACAACATAAAATTCACCATTTAGGGGGTGTGAGGCCCTGGCACAGGTTTTTCAGAGCAGCTGTGGCTGCCCCATCCCTGGAAGTGTCCCAGGCCAGGTTGGATGGGGCTTGGAGCAACCAGAAAGGTGCAGGGGCTTTGAAATACGTGATCCTTAGGTCCCTTCCAACTCAAACCCTGTAGAATTCTGTGAAAATTGGTGGTGCAGTGTCATTTGATTCTTAATCTTTTCAATAGAGAAGGACTTCAGAAAATGTTGAGAAATTAAGACCTGAAATGCTTCTTGCCCCATGGAGACTGGGGAGAAGAAAGGAGACACACCAAAGGAGTGAGTTTGATTTGGAAACTGGCACCAAATACAGCAGAAAAAGCCTCACAAGGAACATTTTAGAGAAGAATCTCTCAGCTTCCTACCACATACTAGACAAAAAATTTTAAAAATAAAAAATTTTAAAAAAATAAACCCACGAAACAAAACCAGGAAATGTCCCTCAAACAAAAAAAAGGCCCCAAAAAAAAAAAAAAAAAAAAAAAAAAAAAAAAGTCAAGAAATTTTTAAGAGATAAGTGAATTTTTTTGAATAATTGTCATATAGCACAGGTTTTAGAGGCCAAGGACTCCAGGATCCAAAGGCACAGGGAAGCACATAACAAGACCAGCCAAAGTTGCCTTAAAGTTGCAACATGAAATGCATGAAATGCCCAAGGCTTAATGATTTACCATCAGGAGAAAGCCAGGGAGGATTCATCACCACATTTGCACATCAGGACATTGCTTGCTTTTCTTTTGAGCATGTTATTACTGATCACCATCCAAATGAGAGATTCTTGAACTAAATGAAGCCTGTGGCTCTCTAGGCAATTCCTAGACTACTTATAATTAAAGGCACCATTAAGCCTTCAGAGAAGCAGATGCCAATCCATGTCAAAAGTTACACAGCTGAGTGGGGTTTAATTACACTGCATTCAAGAGATACATCACATCCCCAACAGATGCCATTTTATAGAAAGGTTTTTTCCATATCTCACAATCTTAAGATCATTTGAGATGTTCTTGCCTGTATTATCCCTTTTCTTTAGAAAATAAAAGACCATCCAGAGTCATCTGTCTGTAAGCTTAGGATGAGGTAAGTGGCAAAAAGAAGAAAAATCCATTGCTGTGGCAGGGAAGCCAATTAAAAAAAAAATTAAAAAGTTTACATGGAGAAACAATTCCTTCCTTCCAATTTCACACTTTTTTGGTGGTAGAATGATATTTTGGGCTCCCTTTTTTTTGCATGTTTATTTAGGGTCTGTACAGTCAAGCAACTGCACATTCTTGGGAACTTGTAAATGCTACAAGCACAGTTCATCAATTCCCAAAAAAGAGTTTTATGAATGATATAAAACAATTAAGAGCCATGAAAAGGGTTCTTGCACAGCCTGGCCCAGGTGGTAGAACAACCCAAAATATCTTTTGGATTAAGACACTGATCAAGTTTTCTCCTCTGCATTTAAATGGGAAATGAGAGTCCAAATCAACTCAGAAGCAGCCATCATAGAAGATACTAAAAATATTTTCATCTAAACACAGAAAGGTCAAAAAATAAATTCTTAACTGCCTTCCCAACATAACGCAGAAAGCACATCTATTCTTAAGCATCCACCAAGGCCAGTGAGTTTGGGAAAAAGACAGATGGGAGAATATGTAGGAGAATATGTTCTCTGAATACTTCCTCAAATAGGCTACCAAAAGTCAAGAGAGATGCTGTGTCACAAGGGATGCAGAAGTCACAGGGGATGCATTTCTTGACATTCCCCTCCAGGAAAGAGATCTTCTTAAGCTGAGAGAGAAGCCTTTACTCCCTGTTCCCATGGCATTGCCTCCAGACACTCATACTATAAATTTTCTTGTATGTTTAAACAAAATGGTCCCATGGCTGTGGAGTGACAGATGCCACTTTTTCAGCCTTTCCCAGCAACGTGGTGATGATCATCACAAAGAATGACACTGATACAAGAAACATCAGAGGTCTGTGCTGAAATTCCCTTTTACTGGTCCCCATTCTCCTACCTTTTCAGCTGCTCCTGTAACTTGAAGCTGTTGGAAAGCTTAAACAAATCAGAGAAAAAAAAGAAAAATAAATTTTAAAAATTCTAAACCATAGCTATTAGCCTGAAAATCAAGGGAAATAGTAAGGGTAGGAACACTTCTCCTATGAAGACAGGCTGAGAGAGTTGGGGCTGATCAGCATGGAAAAGAGAAGGCTCCAGGAGACCTTAGAGCCACTCCCAGTACCTAAAAGAGACCTACAGGGAGGGTGGAGAGGGAATTTTCACAAGGGCATGAAGTGATAGGACAGAGGGGAAATAAATTAAATTGAAAGAGAGTAGGTTTAGATTAGTTATTAATAAGAAATTCTTCCCTGTGAGAGTGATGAGGCACTGGCACAGATTTCCCAGAGAAGCCGTGGCTGCCCCATCCCCTGGAAGTTTCCAAGGCCAGGTTGGATGGGGCTTGGAGCAACCTGGGATCTTGGAAAATGTCCCTGCCCATGGCAGGGGTTTGGAACAAAATAGTCTTTGAGGTCCCTCCCAACCCAAATTATTCTGAGATTGTATGAATCAAGGAAAGAAAGATAATTAAACACCAGGGTGGAGAAATAGACCAAAGCACAACACTTGCAGCAATGACCCAGTGAGTGAATTATCTCTGAGTAAACAGAGTAAATTATCTCTGAGTAAACCAACCAAGTTTATGCTTTCCCCTGTGATGGAGGTGGCAAGTAGACACAGCAAGTGGCAGATGAAGTGTCAGGAGGTGAAAGGCACATCTGTGGAAAATGAGGTGCCTTCTATTTGGTCTCCAGCACAGGGAGTGTTGAGAGCAGATGGAGATGTTCCTTCTCAGGATCGTGTTTTAGCCATTTTTTCTGTGACATCCTGGCTGGTGTCCCCATCAACAGCAAGGTCAGTCTTGGTGGTGCAACCAAAAGTAATGGAGTCAGTACTGCTCCAGTTGTCCAGTCACTTTCATTTGGCACTACAATGTTAAGGGTTGGACTTGATGATCTTAAAGGTCTTTTTCCAACCAAAGTGATTCTATAATTCTGAGCTGGGCCATGAAGAGGGATGGAACACCTCTCCTATGAGGAAATGCTGAGAGAATCTGGATTGTTCAGCCTGGAGAAGAAAATGGTTCAAGGTGACCTAAATTGTGGCCTTTTAGTACATGAAGGGGGTCTACAAGAGAGCTGGAGAGGGACATGTAGTGATAGGACAAAGAGGGAATGGCTTCAAACTGAAATAGAGCAGGTTTAGATTAGATATTGGGAAGGAAAAATTCTTCCTTTTGAGGATGGTGAGGCCCTGGCACAGGCTGCCAAGAGAAGCTGTGCCTGCCCCAACCATGGGAGTGTCCAAGGCCAAGGCTGGAAAGGGCTTGAAGCAAGCTGGTGTAGTGGAAGGTGTCCCTGCCCATGGCAGGGGGTTAGAACAAGATGATTTTTAAGATCCCTTCCAACCCAAACCATTCTATGATTCCATAACTTTTATATACAAAAACTGACAAGCACCAGAATGTCAATATATTGCATCCCAAAAACCCCCTGTGAGGAGCAGGTGTCCCACAACCAGAGGCATGAAGACTCTCTTCTTTCTTCCCAAGTATCCTGTGCCCAACCAGCAAATTGCCACAGCTTGTTTCCAACATAAATCTGTTGTGCTCCAACAAATGGATCTGCCCACATTACTCTCCCATTGTTGAAGAAATTGGGACCATAATTAACAGAAAAGTGTCATTCAGTTAAACAGTGACCTGATTTCTGTCACTTTAATCCAAAAATTAGATCTGTATCATTCATTGCATGAATTTGCTTTTCTATTTTAAGGATTTCTCACCATCTTGACTGCAAACAAAACACAGGGTCTTGTTTGCAGTCAAGTCAGAGCAAAACTGATGAATGCCAACACAGCTGGATCTCAACAGCCCTTCCGCTAAACTGCCGTGTAAAAATTAGGGGAGTGACAGAGATTACCAAGAAAAATACAGCAACACACCTGTAGGTGTCCAATCAAAAGTCATTTCATGGAGAGGGAAACAATCCCAGGTGCAGAGGAAGCTTGCAAAGCAAGGCACACATAGCAGAGTTTGCATTAGTGCAGCTGCCTTTATTGCAGTGACCCTAATTGGCATTTCCAGATGTGAGGCAGGAAAATCTGCTGACAGGAGCATCTTTGCCTATAACCCTAGAAAACCTAGGTTGAAGAAGATACAGGGCTCTATACAAGACATATGTCAAGAAAAAAAAATAATAAAATTAAAAATCCCTTCTTTCTTTTTCGCATACTGAGCTGGCTAAAGCAGTCCACATTCTCCTCTTGCTACCTGCAGCATTTATTTATCACCATCCTCAATTCTGAAAGCAAACTCCAAGGGATAAGGTACAATCTCCCTGGAAAACCAAACTGAGATGGATGGAGGACGAGGGGTATAATTTAAGACATTTTACATTGCTCACAGTATCAGGAACACTGCATTCAGGCTTCAGGAAAGGTCATTAGTAAATTGAAGGCAGCAGAAGATAAAAGTTTACAAACAATATTTCAAGAGGAAAAAAAATGAGCTTATTTGGCCATTCAGGGAAAAGAGTAACCAGAGAAGAAGTCTGGGTGTGCAAGAGCCTTCCTCTCTCCAGGCAGAGGAGTGAGCTCATCTCCAGTGCTCACGATGGAGCACACAAGATCTGCATCAGTGCCATCAATAGTAGCACCCAGTGTGACAGGAACCTCCTCCTTGGCAGAGCCATCCATACCAACAGAACAGTCTGGAGTCATCTCCTGCCTCCCAGATGGCTCGTTCCTGTTAGTGCAGAAGTCTGTGGAGCCAGGATCTCCCTGCAGCAGAGTGCACGGGATTGCTGCCCTGAGCTGGCTGCGCTTCAGCTTTCAGCCTTTTTGTGAACACTACAGGAGATAAGCACTGAGATACAGGAGATAAGCGATGTAAAGAGTTCACTTCTTCCCTCCTGAACACCATCATCTGATGAAAACACAGTTTCTCAAGTAAAGGGGAGACTCTTTAAGTTTGTTTTTTTTGGAAGAACACGACGGAAGTCTGCACTGCCTGTAATGTGGTCTAGTGGAAGGTTCTCCACCCATGGCCGTGGGTTGGAATCCAACCCAAACCATTCCATGACTCCATGATTCTATGTCCTCAGCAGACAAGTGACACACATTGGCTTCTCCATGGTTCAAAGCCCAGCTGGGAGGAAGGTCTTTCTTGTGAGGAGAGAGACTCTGGGAGCCTGGTCAGTCTGGAGAAGACTGAGAGGGGATCTCATCCATCCATACAAATATCTCCAAGACAGGAGCCAAGAGGACGGTGCCAGGCTCTTTTTATGGTGCTCAGCAACAGGACAAGGTCAATGGCCATAAATTAAAACACAAGTTCCACCTCAGTCTGAGGAAGAACTTTCCATGGAGGGTGGCAGAGCACTGGAACAGCAGCCCAAGAGGGTGTGGATTCTCCCTCTCTGGAGACATTCCAACTCACCTGGAGGTGTTCCTGTGTTGCCTTGCCTTGCCAGGGGGTTGGATTGGATGAACTCCAGAGGTCCCTTCCAACCCTAAAGATTCTGTGAATATACAAAGAAGTTCAACCTAGCAGGACAGGCTGATTTTCACCCTACTTTCCTTTCTAAATTTGGATTATCCATGTGGACACATTTGCTTTGGAACACCTGAGGGTCTCTCAAACACAGGCAGCCACCCTGACCTCACAGAGCTGCTACTTTTCATAATCAAATTCTTTGACATTCTCATCAGTTCCACTTCCAGGGAAGAAGAGGGCATACACTAAATATGTGGAATGTTAAGTAATTCTTGTTAATTAAGTAATTACAAGAGGAAGATAAAGGACAATGTCCTAAATGTCCAACTTTCAGAACATCTTGAAAAAAAAAAAAAAGTTATCCCTTCTACTCTTTTTTTGGTCAACACAAGGCTTAGCAGGGATAAACCCACACATCTCTGCCCTGCATAGCACTGAGGACTGCAGAAATCAATGGTGAATTCCCACCTATGTCCCTTACAAAAAGCTTCCTTCCATGACAACCATTGTTCTCCTACTCCATATCCCCATGATGCTTCTGTCCCAACCTCTCCACACCCTCCCTGTATCCATGGACACTCCCCCTCCTTAGCTTCATATCTCATCCATGCCTCAATTTGTTCTCCAAAGCATACAGAGAGGCAGGAAACAACCCACATGTGTAAATCTAGACCTGGACACATATTAACTGATTGACTGCATGGTACAAAAAAAATAGATAATCAGTGCATTTGCCTGAGTTTTCCTTGAGGACACTGAGAGATTAAGTCCTTACATGCTTGGTGAATACATACATTGATGGCTGGGTGGAGGAGAAAATCAGTGAACTGGATTTTTTTTCTCTGATGTGATTAACTCGACCAACCTCATTCAGCAGAAGAGGCAGAAAGAAATGGACAGGACAAAGCTTTAAAGGAAGTGAGAGACTTCAAACATCAAAAAGAGTAAAAAAAAATATTTCTGAAAACAACCCAATGGTGCTCATCTGCTCTCACTTTCAGACTGTGCCCCAAATATTCTGTTTGTATTTAATTTTCTGGCTCATCAAGTAGAAAAAGAACCCATTCCTGAGGCTTTCAGCTTTATTTATGCACTTGGTTAGGACTGAGCTGATCACTCAAACCTGTCATTGAAGGTTTCAGGTGCTCCCAGCTCTGGTTTACACTCCATGAAGGCTTTGCTCTCCATGTCACAGGCAATCAGAGAATAGTTAAGGTTGAAAAAGACCTCCAAGATCATCAAATCCAACCATTAACCCAGCACCACCACCATGCTCACCACTAAAACATGTCCTCAAGGCCCATACCCACATGTTTTTTGAGCACTTCCAGGGATGGTGACTCTACCATTTCCCTGTGCAACCTTTTCTAATGCTTAACAACTCTGGCAGTGAAGAAGCTTTTCCCAAAATCCAATCTAAACCTCCCCTGGCTCAACTTTAGGCCATTTCCTCTTATCCTGTCACTTGTCACCTGGGAGAAGAGAGTGACACCCACCTCACTTCTTTCCAGGCAGTTGTAAAGAGTCATAAGCTCCAGGAGAGAATTGCACTGCCCAGAAGAAACCACCCTCCATCCTACCACATCAGCCAAGGTCCCACCATGTCCCAGTAGCTGAAACCCAAGCTCCTCAGCTGGGAATGCAGCAAGATTAATTTAACCCAAGAGAACGCACAAACTGCTTCATAAGAGTTTAAACTGCATCTTGTCTATCCAAAATCTAAGATTTTTTTTTTTTTTATTTTTTTTTTAATTATTCCTGGTAGGGTTTTGTTAGGAATGCATCAGACTCTGGTGGTGGCTTAACTCTTCAAGGCCAAAATGTTGGTCAGGGCTGAAATCCATGAATCCACTTATAAGAGAGTGGAACCCTGACTTTTAGTGGCTTAAAATTATGCAAAAAGGCATCTTTTGGCTGCAGCTCTGTGATGAATTAGCTCTGACAAAGGAGGGAACCCAAGACCTCCCCACAGCACTCCCTCCCTGCCCCACACCATGGCTTCCTCTCTGCTCTCTTGCTAATATAGGGACCAGCAGCTAGTGCTGTAAATCAGAAAAATGAAACATTCAGTTAAAAATAAACAGCCCAAACCTCCTCCATTGCAGGAGAGCCTTTCGGATCACAAATGATGAAAGCACATTTCTAAAAAAAGAGAGCTGAGAGAGATTTCTGAGAAGGTGGCAAAATAAACAGCCCTGAGCCCAACCAGCAGAACAAAGGCTGGGCTGCTCCAAGTATTGGTGGGGATCCAGAATAACCCTAGCAGTGGGAAAACAAGGCTCAATACCCCCAGTTAGTGTCTACCTGTATCAAAGATGATGCCTGACTCCCATCCTGGTGATGCTGTAGGAGCAGGACATTCAGGGGACACCACCACCCTCTATTGTGAGCTATTCCTTGGGCATCTCCTTGCCCACTGGGATGTGTTTTTCCTGCCTTGTAGCTGGTAGACAGGGAGAAAAAGTTGGGATGCAGCTTCTGGGGTCAAGAAACATCATCCTCATGGTACCACAAGCACTTGGCCTGTGGTGCTTGCTGAAACTGTGAGGTGAAGAAGAAGGAACACCCCCAAGGTTTCTTACAACTATTTTTATGATTGATGCTGGGAAAGAGGAGAGGGAGTGGGGAGTATGTTTTTTTCCCCTTTTTTCATGTCATCTAAGCACCCACTAAACAAACAACCAGCTGTCTCCATCCTGCAATCCAGATGGATGTCCCTCTGCAACAGGGGGATGCACCACAGCATCTCTCCTTGCCTTTCCAATGCTGGGATTCAATACAGCAACTGCAGCTTTTAATGCCTTTTACAAACATCTAATTCACTCTGTATTAATCCCTCAGAGCAGCTACTCCTTCATTTTACCCTTCGAGACATCAAGCTAAAATATTCATCAGCTTGAACACAAAAACCTACAGCTCTAAGCAGTTGTTGAGGACAGAGGATGTGCTGTAACCCAGTTCTCTGATATATACAGCAGTAGAGCACCATCCTTGCAATAAAAGTACAGAATGAGCCTCTAAAGATGCTTTTTTACTAGATGTTTGTAAGTGGATTTAGGTTTAATGACAAGCTCCTCTTGCTTACTTCCCGCTTTTACTCATCCTTCTTTTTGGGGGGAGGGTGGCTGACAGGGGCTGTTCTTTCTCAAGCTCGATATTAAATAAAAGAAACCCAAAAATATATTGAAAATGAGCTCTTATGTCATGGCACAAGGCATATTTCAAACGAATGCAGCTGAAAACCTCCAAAATATCAAAAAGCTATTTCAATAAGAGATTTTCACTTACTCAAGACATTGAAGACATTGACACAACTTCTAAAAAGATTAATCTCTTCCAAGTATTTTAATTCAATTAAATTGACAAAATCTCCTGCACATCAAGGTGACAACCAACCTATGGTCCACATTTCAGTCTTCCTAGGTTACGGAGGGCTTCCCAAAGCTCACTATCTTATGTAGAGCTTTCAGGAAGCCTCTCAGCTGACTCTTGCAGGCCATGTCCAGAAATGCCCAGAAATCTTTAGTACTGAATGAGAAAAACCATGGAAGTGTGCATTAACTCGTGTGTACATTCCACATCTCAGCCACAACAAATCACAGACACTGAACAGGACCTGACACACACTATTTAATTTGACCTTTGACTATGACAGAGCCAAAGCAAGATGACTCCAGCCCATAAATATTCCTGACTCCACCAGCATTGAAGATGTTCAGGCCTCAAACCTTGAAGGGAAGCAAACAGCATTGAATCCCTGCAGTTGTTTTGCCTTAAATAGACAGAAGGGAGGTGTTGACACTGAAGTGATGCTTTGCAGTTCAGGAAATCTGTGTTGAACTCCCAAGCCTGACTCAGTTCTGGATGCAGTAGGAGAATTAAGGACAAGCCTCAGTCCTCTCACCTCATCCAAAGCATCCTGGAGCTGTAAAATGCATAGGAAAGACTCCTGGTTGAATGTGATGTTACTGTGCTTCAGTACAGCACAGCAAGGAATGGACCTGCATCATTTTCATTTTTAACATTCAAGAAGATTAAATTAAAATAGTCAAAAAATCACAAATATAGAAAGATACAACAATTGTAATCAAGGTGACAAAAAACTGGGAATGTGTTCACCACTGGAACAGTTTGGGAGTTACCCTGAACCAGCTCATACCATTGATCAAGGCATTTCTTAGCATCCTGCCTCCTGCAGCAAGCAGATAAAATGTAGCTGTTCCATCTACATAAAATGTGTTTAGATACATCAATCCTTGCAAAAGTGGCTTTTTATTTTGAGGCAAAACCAGAAAGAATTATACACTGCATTAAATATCTTCTTCTTTGTCCCCTTCTCGACCGTCTGCAAGATCAATTAAAGTGCTTTTGCATAAAACAGGCAGAGAGGAGCACGTCCCAAAAAATAAATAAATAACGACGCCGCTCTTTGATTTCAGCGTGATGCCTGGAGAAAACAAGCGGAACGACTTAAAGATTCCCACAGTGAGAAAGAAGAAAATGATGAAGGTTTAATCATACACTTACAAGGCAACAAAACACATTCCTCAAGTCTTAATATCTCTTGTGAAATTTTAAGCGCTCAGACAGAAATATTAGCAGCAAGCTGCAGCAAGCTGAGTTGTTTCCCCTGCCCTCGCACAGAAATACATGTGAGTCCCTCCCTTGCACTCACACACGCACATTTGCTGTCTCCATCACTTTTACATTTGCAAAAAACCATCAAAATTAAACCATGAGCCTTTAAGATGTTATGATTTAACACGTTCCTCGCTGTCCTGAAGCTCAGTAACCTCTCTGTCCCCAGCTGCACTGCAACATCTGGAAGCAGCAGCAGGATTTCCCCACAGCAATGGGACTCATGGCCACAGCCTCGACACACAGAGACAACACTCTGGTAAACTGCTCCCTCAGTTACCAACTGGAATGGGAGCAGGGAAAAAGGGACAGAGATCACCCCACCAAAAAAACTCAAGACTTGCTTCAGAATGCTCTTCATCCTGTCTGTGCAGGGCAAGGAGGAACTGTTCCCATTAAAACCCAACATCATAGGTTCTAAGGAAGAAATTTTCCACCATGAGGGTGGAGAAACATCAGCACAGGTTGTCCAGAGAAGCTGTGCATGCCCCATCCCTGGAAGTGTTCAAGGCCAGGATGGGGCTTGCAGCAGCCTGGGACAGTGGAGATGTCCCTGCCCATGGCAGGAGGGTTGGAACTGGATGATCTTTAAAATTCCTTCCAACCCAAGGTATTCTATGATTCTATGACCCTATCTGGCCCCAGAGACTTGTGGTGGCCTAAGTGGCACAGCAGGTCACTGTGTCACACTTCCCCTTGGATCAAGGAGGCTTTGTTCTGCTCCCTGTCCCTCCAGCTGTGGGAGTCATCCCACCACATCTCCCTCATGGCAACTGTGCTGTATTTTTCCAGCTGCACAGGGGCTTCCAGCTCCTCCTGTTTGTTGCCCATGCTGTGGACACTGATACAGCTGGGCTATTGTTGTCACCACATCTTTTTGGGGAAGGAGCCCTAATTCC
The DNA here is from genome assembly GCA_013389925.1 of Aegithalos caudatus. NCBI lineage: Eukaryota > Metazoa > Chordata > Aves > Passeriformes > Aegithalidae > Aegithalos > Aegithalos caudatus. The sequence goes on from WEIU01016754.1 coordinate 636,378, forward strand.
TACATGGCCATTCTCAGACACTTCCATGGTTTTGAACACACCAATAACCCTGGTGCCATTGCTGCCTGCAGGGATCTCCATCCCCTACCTCCATTGAGACAGCAGGACAAAGGGCCTCACTGGCATGGAGTCCCATGATAAGAAAACCCAAAAATCTGCTGGTGACACCAGGCTCAGGGGCAGGTATTGACCTACTGGATCTTCCTGGCTCTTCCTCATCATTCCCTGCAACTGGAAGGGTTGAGGAGAACACTGTGTGTGCTCCTGATCCCTTAACCAGTCAACCTCACAACAAAACACAAAAGAACTGAGAGGAGAGAGAAATCACTGCTCTACACAATCGAAAGAGGAGGGAAATAACCTGCAATAATAAAATAAATCTAAAAAATAAAACCACACGAAAAAGAAAACCAAACACCCGAGAAATGAAAACAAAAGCTAAGAGGTGAATAATTCATTTAGGCAACGTGCAGTGCCCATATTCTACCTGAATTGTTTACATGGAATGTTCATGGTTTAATCAGAACTGCCGGAACAAGAGAAAACAGAGTCATAAGTACAACATTTATCTTGAGTAAACGAAATAGGTCTCTGGGTAAGGCATTCTCATTTAAAACAGAAAAAAAAAAA
>WEIU01016754.1:637013-663441 GCA_013389925.1 Aegithalos caudatus
AAAAAAAAAAAAAAAAATAGGTTGCAGTTTGTGACGTGACCAGCAAGGGGAGTCGGTGCCCAGAGCTTTGAGGGAACCACGCAGATGCAGTTTTGGGTGGAGAAAACTCAAATAAACAATTCTGAGGTAGTGACATTGATAAAACATTGAAGACTGCCAGATGATGCTGGAGGATGATGGACAGAGAGCAGCAAACCCACTAACCTGGAAAAGAGAGAGGGCTTGAGAGATACTAGAGTAGAAAAATAATCATGTTTTGCTTGGAAATTGAACTTTCTGTCCCTGCAAGACTTAATGGAGAGCATGTAATGAAGAGCTCCTAGAGGGAAAAAAGGCAAAGGACAAATGAAATCAAGCCAGGATGGAGTTTAGGTTAAGAAAATAAGAGTTGATCTCAAAGTACTTCTGAGTACAATATGCTGAGAGTAACATGAAAAGATTTTGGCCAGCTCCTCTGGCAGCTTTGAGGAGATATCCAGGAGGGTACCAGATGTCTGGGAGAACATGTCAGAGGACTAGGGCTCGTCAGGCACTTTATCACTGAGCCCCAGAACCAGAAATAAACAGGGGAAAAAGCATAAATAACAACTATCAGAAACAACTCTCGCAAGGAGTGGGATTTAATAATATTATCCAGCATTTAAAGCAAAATTCCAGCAGTAGGAACCCATTAGGCTCTGTATGGGGAAACAGCAGCAAAATCACTGCTGCAGTTCCAGCCATGCTGGGCTTGTCAACAGCAACGGGGCCACCCTGGGCTCTGGGGCCACCAGGAGGGGCACTCAGAGCTTTCCTTCCTCTGCCCCGTTAATCTCATTAACCTCGTATTTACTCTGCTGCTGGTAATTACTCTGAACGTTAATTGGCACCATTTATGCATCTTATTTACTGAATGTTACAAATCTCTTTAGCCCTGTGCATGAATCAGGGCTGGAATGCTCCAAGTGCTGTGGGAAACGGAAGTAGAGGGATGAAAAAAAAAAATATTTTAAAAGTTTTATAAACGCATTTTTTTAGGACTTGTTTCAGATTTCTTCAATATCTTCAGTTTCTTCTTGCAAGATGACCAATCAATTCAGATAAATATATAAAATCCACCCGTTTTACTAATTCCATAATAACGTTCTAACAAGGAAAAACAGACACTAAACCAAAAATACCCAAGGAAAGACTCACTCCCTCCTGTTAAGCTGGAGCCCATGAAACAACCATTCCAGCCATGATACAAATTACTGCTAACGATATTCCAGGTGGGAAAAACAGATGCAGTTTAAGAAAACTGTTATTGCTGTTAAAGAACTCCATAGGTTTTACAGACACAGTCTGTTACACCTTGAAAAATGGAACTTTCACTGACCATCTGTTCCTAGCAGAGAACATCCAGCAGCTCTGGCTTTGGCCAGAAAGCCCAACTCAAAGTCAACATACCATGAGCAGGGGACATCCCAGAGCTTAATGCACAGCCAAGATCAGATGTCAGGGGGAGAATTTGGATGGAGATCACCCAAAAGTAACCAGTTAAAAGAAGGAAACCACTGCAAGAGCAGATGTTATCCCAGAGGTGAACATCTGCCAGAGCAAAGCCCACAGCATTCCTACACCACCACTCCAGAGTCTCCTCTACAACATGCAGCATCACCTCCAGTGAGCTGAAAGGATGTGGAGAAAACCAACCAAAATCAAAGGGAAAAAAATGAAATGAGAAGGATTATCAAGGAAAGAAAACAGCAAAAATTACCTCACCCACTTCTGTCTCACGATTTTATTCTGCTGTGTTGTGGAGCCACTTGTTGGGAACTTGGCAGCAATAACCCAATGGATCCAAGGCCCAGCTCAGCAGTATTGTTCCTGTTTAGATAAAAGGAAAAAAAAAATAAAGAAAATCAGATGTGAAAAGCACAAACAGGCTTTTATCTACTCTGTTTCTCTCAGTCTGAAGCTCAGGGATTCCCAAGACTGAGGTTTTAGCTGTATCTTTAGATTCAACTGGGAGTTTTCACACCCTGTGAATTTGTTAAACATATCCATATATTAGGCAAGTTTTGCTTTTGGCCTACACAATGTCTGTTGACAATGGAACACACACACACAAAAAAAAAAAAAAAAAAAAAAAAAAAGTAAAGGAAACAAAAGAACACTTTTTCCTGTTCATTTCAGGGTGCAAACTTAAGGGGATACCTAGAAAAACACAGCAAGTAATCTTTATTTTTTTCAATTTGTGATTCTACATTACTGTCACTTCCCCCTGTTTAGCAATGTCATATTTTATAGTCAGTATTAGCAAGTTAAGCAGGATCTGGTTTTAGTGCATTTTTACTACATTTTTAGTGCATTTACTACATTTCCTACAAAAAGAAAGCCTGTGCCTTTTTTTTTTTTTTAATAGGGATTGCTGAAAGAGAACCACACAACTGAGACAACCAAGTGAACCCAGAACTGAACTTTGGAATATTTTCAGGGATGGTGATTCCACCACTTCCCTGGGCACTCTATCCAATGCTTGACCACACTTTCAGTGAGAAAATTTTTCTTATCTCCAATCCAAACCTCCCCTGGTACAACTTGAGGCAATTTGCTCTTATCATGAACAGCATCCATAAGGATCCAAAAACTCAGGTAGTTCTGGAGACTGTAATGACATCACAAACTCATTTTCCACACACACTTTCACAACTGTTTGTGGGCTTTTTTGCCAAAATTTGAAAATGAATGCGCCAGAAGGAATTTAAGACACTTTTAATGCAGTTTATTATGCTTTAATAAAAAATAAATGAGAGAAGAAGAAAAAAGAACAGCTTAGGCAACTCTCAGGTAGAGACGTTAATACACTGGGCAAAGTAAGGAAATAAAAATATTACAGACTTTTTATAGCAATTGTTCCTGAAAGAAAGTGTTTTAATGAAAATGCTGATATTTGGGGCTTATTTGAAGCAGGAGGAGCATCACCACAGAAGAGACAGACTTCCAGACTAACCATGAAATCCCTTCTAATCCCTCCTTATGATAGGATGGTGGAGAAAGTCAAATCACATGGGATGACACTGGGGCCAAAAAGAGCAGCAAAGGATGCCCAAGGAGCTCCTGCTTTGAGTTTTTCTACCCTTAGAAAAACCATCCAATTACCCTTTCTTCCTCTTTGATTACACAATCGACTTCAACACCCTCAAAAGCCAACAACTCCAAAATATGGGGAAAAAAATTATTAAGAGCCTACAAGTTAAAGTACAGGACCCTTTCAAAGACAGGGTAAATAAGGAAGATCTTAAAAATGTTGCTCAGCAGCTCCTTGTCATGCCACATCACACAACACTTGTTCCTTGTTATTTCTCTGGCCAAAGGTCAAAATTCCTCTTCCCAAGAGACAAGCTTTCATATAAAAAGAGTGGTGAAACTTTTACATCCAACTAATTCAGGAGCAATCCACATCTCCATCCTGGAGAGCTTCCTACACATGATTTATTGCAATTTAAGGTGGGGAGAAAAAAAGGACAGAATTTGTCTCAAATTGAGGCAGTCCTGCTCCAAATGAAAACAGAATTATTTGTCCAGCACACAGAGTCCAGCACTGAAATCTCAGGATGTTCATGGCTGCTAAGGTAGGAGTTTTTATCACCCTCATGTAGCCTCAGGACAAGCATTTTTAAATTGCCTGTTCAAGCAAAAAAAGCAGTGGTAATTTCAATTTTTCAGAACAAACTAAGCCATGGCACACCCCATCCTGCCAAGTGGGGACTCAGGTCTTAAGTGTAGAAACCTGGTGGTCCAATTTCCCAGAAATATCATTATGCCCATCTCCCAGAGCACCCAAGGCAGCCCCAGGAGGATGAAAACCAATATTGAAATGATCAAAACCACACCACATTGCACATGAGACTCCTTGCCCATCCATCCTCTCCTTATCTCATCCTCCCACCAGTTCCATCACCCAAACTCATTTTCTTCCCCAATTCAATTTTTTTTCTGGTGGTTTCTCCACAGCAGGGCCTCTCCTTTGTGCCCCTCTGCATTCTCCATAAAGGAGTGATCCTTGGTTGGCATCCACTGGGATAACTCCATTATAGGGAGGAATTAATGACAACTCTGCCCACCTGCAGGTTTTTGGGGTTTTTTTTAAGCCATCGTGTATGTAACTTCACATGATGTCAGTACAGGAATATCACTCTGAGGCTCTAGAAAGTAAGGGGCGGGTTTTCCTCGTTTCTATGGTTATGAGCAATTTTAATGACCAACCTAAATAAAAAGGCTGGAAGAGAGAGAAAGTAGGAAGGAGTGAGGTGGGCGTCTAATTTTGATTGACAAGACAGAGCAGAACTAGTTAAGATCTGTCAAATGCTTGCTGAGGATCACAAATCCTCAGCACATTCTACGGCAGACAGAATTAGTCTAAATGCACAGCTTTACAAAAATATTTCTTATCTGCTGAGATCAGAGTTCAGCATTTCAGTTGCCCCACAGAAAGCAGCTGATGTCATAACTACCAAAGGAACTAAGGTAGGGCCAGAAAAAAATACATGTGCATTTTAATTATCTCTATTTGATTTTTAAGTATTAACATATACAATGTCGTAATATGTCTTAATTTTCTGTATCTGGCCTATATATACAAAATTTTCATATAAAATGACAGCATTCTCAAGATTGTTAACTATCAAAACAACAATTTTAAAGGTATCATCAAAGGCACTACTTTGGAATCACATCTGTATCACATGAAGTGTTGTATAAATACAGACTACGGAGATAATTCCTGCAATAAAGACCTTAAAATAGGGGACTGAACGCAGAAGGAGTTGAACACAGATTTGATGGGAAATTTGAGGAAACACAATCTGGAAAGACAAAAACACTGGCATGACAGTCAGCTGTAATGTTCCCTGAATATACACCACCAAAAAAAAAAAAAAAAAGCTTTTTTTTAAGAGAAAATTGAGAACATTCCTACAAATGAAATCATCAAGAAGGAAGAAGAATGGAGAGGTGAAGACTTGGAGTATTTCAAAGTCAGGAGATGAGTTTCATGACCTTGGAGGGAAGAACCAATATCTCAGCAAGGCACAAGGCAGCATGAGAAGATTAAACCAGCATCTTGTGTTTAAGGCCAGGGAGAAGCAGGATGCACCAAAGGACAGACACAAAGAAGATTCAAGATGTGCCTGAACCAAACTTGAAGACATTTTTCTTGTACTGTCTTGGCTCTGTTGGGATGCAAGCAGGACACAGTGATCTTCACAGGGCTATACACCCATGAGCTTTTCTATTTTTTTTTCAAATTATGTTAGAATTTTAAGGAGAAAAAAACTCAGCAAGAGAGGATGAGGTTACAAAAGAGGGAAATCAACAGCTCCTGAGATGCCTGCCAACAGGATCTGCACTTAAAGCGTATAGTTTTGGCAGAGAACATTCTCAAAATCTGATATTTAAAAGTCTCATGGTGTTGGAACGTGTAATTAAAGTTAAAGGATACAAGTGAACTAAGATCTGATCAACACAAACTTGTATCGAAGTCTGAATGTGTTCCCACAGAGTCTCAGCCACCTGGTTCTCCCATGCTTCATTCAAAGAGAGAAAAATTAGCTACCAACTACTTTTATTCCCACCCAAAATCATCCCTCTCCAGCTTCCAAAAGGGATGGATTTGTAACAATCTTCAAAATTAAAAAATTCCAAACAAACCCCAAAACTCACAAGTTGTTTAATTTACTGCCACTTTCCATTTCTAGAGCAACACCTTTGTTTGATATGAACTTTCCCTTCACTCAAACACCTACAATTTTGTTCTTTCTCCTCAAGAATTGGAATAAATTAAAGAATTCAAATCCTTCATTGAGAAAAGCCCTCAGGAGAGGAAGGATTTGGGGATATTGGTGGATAGAAATTTGACAGGACATTATAAATGGCAATGTGGCTGCTCTATCCCTGGAAGTGTCCAAAGCCAGGCTGGACAGGACCTGGAGCAACCCAGTCTACTGGAAGGCGTCCCTGCCCATGGCAGAGGGTCGGAACAAGATGATCTTTCACTCCCTTCCAACCCAAATCATTCTAATATTCTATGAATTTACTGCTGTTTCCTTCCCAGTAGTGCCAACATGTACTCAACAACTAAGATAATTAAAAAAAAAAAATTTCATATGTGATCTGATTTCTTACTGCAAGGTTTCCAACAGCCAAGCTGTCCATCACCAAGTTGAAGAGAAAAGTCAAAGCAGCATGAAAGCAGCTGGCACAAGCTCATTTTTTTACCAGGTAATGCCTTGAAACCTCCCAAACCAACTCTGCTGCCATAAGAGCCACCTCTTCCTTGGACAGAGCCCAGGAACTACTCGCAAATGAAATCCAACTGAATTTATTGCTTCTGTAAGCCTGGAAATTTCAGTTAGAGAGGTGACATGACATTTTGTTTCGCCAATGCTAATCTAATACCTTTTTAAAGGTGCATACGTTTCACCCCGTTGGCTTCCAACACTGAATTACCAGTTCTGCTAAGCTTCAGAATAAATGAGACGAGCGTGGCCTCCAGGCGAAATCCCTTTGCTGTAATCTTTATTCAAAACACACCGCTCCGGAGCCTTGCGTGCGTTGCCAAAAATCGCCCTGAGGTTTGCTCTTAAGATGGCAATTTGCATATCAACATTTTGCTGCAGAGCTTACCCAATGTCCCCGCTATTATTTTAATACTCTGCTGTGGGCGGCCCCCTGAGCAGCTCACAGAAGTGCAGGCTAAAAATATTCCTGCCTTCCCCACCGGCTCCACACATGACCACGGCGAGCGCCGGCTCGGATGCAAAACCAGCACTGATGGCATCCACCCGCCTCTCCAGGAGGATGCGCAGGCTCCAAGGTGCTCAAAAAGAAAAACATGGCAAGAAGGAGAAGAGTAGCTCTGCATGGATGGAGGAAAAATGCACAGGCGCTGGAGGAGGAAGAGCGCAGAAAGAGCCGGTTTTACAAGGGAAGCGGGAGAAGTTTATCCGCGTGCGAGACATTCTTGGGAAAATGCATTAAGAGGTAATAAAGCAGGTGAGGGAGGCACCACCTGGGATATGAATTTAAGATGATGCTGAACAGAGGAAGGGGAAGAATTCTCAAGCAGAGAACAGGAGCGATGCCGGGCGGATGCGAGCACAGACTGATTCATGCCCCAGAAGGGAGATCCCAATCCCGCCGGCAGCACCATATTGATGGCAGCACACGAAAAAAAACATGGATTGCAGGTTTTTCTCCTTGCCCTCCTCCCCCTTGCCCAGCAAACCCCAGGCTCAGAGGTTGTAATTATTTCTGGCAAGGTGTAAACAGGTCTGGGAAATGAAATGGAAAACTGGAGCTATTTATGGGATGCCACGCAGGGAGTCGGCATCGGAGCCCAGCTACCAAATCAGTGAGTGCAAGGTCACCCTGGTCTGCTCAGGAGAACAGCTTTGCAAAGTGGTTTGCAGACAGCCAGGCAAAATAACCAGGCTCAGTCTGCCCAGGATGGTGGAGAACCACCAGGAGACATTGCTCCAGCCAACAACAAGGGATTTATCATGGTGCTGGTAGGGTTTGAGGTGATGTCCATCAAAATGACATCCACTCGTGACAACCAACGGCCTCTCCGGGGTGTGGGAGAGGAGCAAGGGGGGCACCAAGTCCATAAGTCTCCCTCCACCAAAGTTGTTGTAGAGGAAAGCAGAGAAGGGACTCATCTGCCTGGAACTGCTCCAGGACAGAATGGATGGAGCTCGGTCTAATGGAAGGTGTCCCTGCCCACAGCAGTGGGATTGGAACAAGATGATCTTCAAGGTCCCTTCCAACACAAACCCTTCCATGATCTGCATGTAAATCACCAGTGGAAACCACTCATCTCCTTACCCTGCAGGCCACCACTTGGCTTCCAAGGAATTGGATTATTGCCCCAATCCAGGAAGAGCCAAAAATTTTGAAAAGCAATTTCCTTTCTGCTGGTGGAGAAAAGCAGCAAAAGCCAAACTGTCCCAGCAGGAGGATCTCACACTCCTATGGGGCTGAAGGAACCAGCAGCATCTCAAGCCCACAAAGCAGCCACTGAAGAAAATTCAGAAACTCTTTTTGGTCTCCTCAGGAAGGAAAGGAAAAGAGATAGTCAAATTCAGGAAGTACAGGCAGAGAAGCAGTGAGCGCCCCTGGGGACAGCAGGACCTCCAGACCATTTTCTGCACATACTCTTTATAATAAGTTCTGTGCTCAAATGCCTCACAAACAGGACTAGGATGCACAACTCTGTTTCTGAGATTATACTCAAATTCTAATTAATTTTTGAAAGGATGGCAAGCACAGTGCAGTAGGAAAAGAACTGACCAAAGAGAGAAGACTGAAGACCTCAGAGCCTGTGAGATATCTCTATATACGAAAGGAAACAAAGGTACACCTGAACACTGAGCAAAGAAATAGAAATAAAAGAAATTAAAAAAAAGCAGACCTTGGTTTCCATGCACAGGGAAGAGGATCTTGAAAATTAATTTGCCACTATTCCCATAAGAGGTAAAAAGTAACCCCAACCCACCAAAATTCACAATTACCCTATGTTTGGGACAAAGAAGACAAAACAAGAGAAGTTGTGGATGTCCCATCCCTGGAAGTATTCAAGGCCAGGCTGGATGGGGTCTGGAGCAAGCTGGGATATTGGAAGGTGTCTCTGCCCATGGCAGGGGGTTGGAAATCGGCCCCTTCCAATCCAAACCATTCTAGGATCCCATGAAACCCACCTGCTTCAGCTCTGAAGATGAGCAACAGGAAAATATCTGTAGTGAGACCCTCAGTTTTCTTTTCAAATTCAAAGGTGTCCTGTTTTACACAAAAAATGCAATCCTGTTTTCACCACTTGCTAAGACATCTCTCCAAGGGGTTGGTTTGGGCACTTGGCTAGGACAGAATCCATGACATTTTTAGAAAAACAACATAGCTATGAAACCTCCCCATGGTGCATGATCAAAACTCAGGAGGGCTTTGCAAAGCACACAATTGTTCTCTAAATCTGAAGTGTCAAAAATCTTTGGACAGCATTCTCAGGCTTCCACACCCACATTTTGCCACCTACTACCATTGTTGAGCACTTGCTGTTAATGGAAGCTGAAGGTCCTTGACACTAAAAAAATCAAATTTCTAACATGCAGCAGCCTCAACACAATTTAAGCACCACTATTTTAATTATTTTAGAGTTTTACCACATTTATCATTAGGCAAAGTAGATTTAGTGAAATGACTTCACCATGGCTGCAGTTCTGGATAGCTTTAAAACCTACATGGGATGGGGAGGATCAGGAGGCTGCACAAACTTCCCTGATCACAGCTATGAGTATTCACCACAGCCTCATCCTTCCCACATCAATCCCACAGCAACTTTGGCAGAGAAAAGACTAAAATTGTCAATTCTTTAAAACAAAGGCTAATTAAACAGAACACAAAAGCAAAGAAAACCACATCCAGTGTTATTATATATATTTGAATTTTTATATATGGTCTTAAGCACTGTATTATAGAAATTGGTTGTTAATTTAATAATATACATGTATTTATAAGCCTAATTTTTTGTACTTTTTCACTGAGCATCCACAACCTGCAGCAGAATATTTGATGGGACTGACATTAGGGTCACCCCAGCAGCAACAGGCACTTGGGTAAGGGAGCAGCTGGAGATTACCAGGCACACAACAGAAGACATCAGTACATTAGGGGAAGGTAAATCACATCTCAAACTATCTAATACCATGTCTAAACTTGTATAAATCAGGTATTTTAGAAATTAGGAGATTCCCATGAGAGCCTAGAAAGCAGATAGTGTCACTAGGGATCACAAATCAACTGTTTTTGTGGGGAACAAATATAGTGAAAAGCTGTATTAAGGTTTTTCTCTTGATTCAGTTTGCACGAAGGAAAAGCTGAGGACCTGCAGCTTCCAACAAGAATTTCTGTCACATACAGGGTTATTGAAACAAGGTGTTACCCAGCACTGCTCCCCCAGCCTCATCAACCTCCCCCATCTCCAGATGCACAGCAGCATTTTTATCTCCAAAATTGGAGCATGGTGAACATCTCCATCCTGGGACACAGGAGGCTGTAAAGCATTTGCTAATAATTCAGCTCAAGCCTAATTGCAATTAGCTGCAGTGAGTTGCAACCACTGCTCCCTCTGGTCCTGAACACTTCCCATCCCTGCAGTGTCCAGGGCCAGGTTGGATGGAGCTCTGAGCAGCCTGGTCTGGTGGAAGGTGTCCCTGCCCATGGCAGGGGGTTGGAATGAGATGATCCTGAAGGTCTCCTCCAACCCAAACCATTCCATGATTCAATGAATCTAAAATTGAAGTGACTATTCCATAACTTGCAGATCCAGTGAGACATCATCCAAATCCTCCCTAAACAGCTCAAGAGGATTTTGTTCCTCTAAGATATCCCAAAACTGGGGCACAGGAGCTGGGGAGGCAGCACCATTCCATGAGGACTGTGGTAACAGTCTTGAGATGTCACATGTCAGTAAACCACAGAATGGTTTGGGGTGGAAGGGACCTTCAAAATCATCTCATTCCAAACCCCTGCCATGGGCAGGGACACTTTCCACCAGACCAGGTTGCTCAGCTCCTTCAGCTTAAAGCCATTCCTCCTTGTCCTATCACAAAAAAATAAGGGAATTTCAAAATGGGGGAAGAATGATGAAGAAAACCAGCATTCCTGGATGTGTATGGGATTTTTTTTTTTACAAAGCAGCCACTAATAGCAAGTTTGGGAGCTCCCTCATACCATATTTGAGTCTCTGGCATCTCACACAGCCAAGAAATGGGTTAATCAAAAAATCTGGGTCGTAACACATCCAAATTTGCCTGGTTTTTCACATGCAGAAAAATAAATAAAGGAGGCATCTCCCTCCTCCATGCAGAAGCATCACAAGAAGATTCATTATAAATGGAAAAAAAAAGCAACAGGTTTCAGCAATGAGCATGATCAAAGTCTCTCGTGGAAGAAGAAAATGTTTTATTTTACAGAAATAAGAACTATGGCAACAGCTCCTGAATAAAATCCTACAGCACGGCTGTCTCCTGCACTCCTTTACTCCATGCACCAGATGATGGAGGAGTCCTACAAGGGGAAAAAAAAAATACATGGCCAAGTTATTCATGACTAGAATGACAATAAATGTAAGCAGAGAGGAGAAGGAGGACTAATAAAGTCCTCAATAACCTCAAAAAAATCTTATTTTTGCAATGCCTGGCTTTGCAGCAGAGGGGACAGCAGAGCAAGAACAAAACAAACACTACCCAGTGAAGAACATCAAACATTTTGCAGTTATTTTCTGCTTTTATTTAAGGAAGAGATGATAGAGAGAGTGAAGGGATCATCACCTAATCCAACATCAGTATTTACTTCTAAAAAAAGGAATTTTACAAAAAAAAAAAATAGTAAGTATAGGTATTGCAGCCAAGTTTGGCTTTATTCAAGGAGAAGCTGGAAAATATTTTCCAGATTTTGCTTGCAGCATCCCAGCAGATGAACTGCCAACACACCTAAACAGCCCTTGGGAGAGCTTTTCCCCATAGCTCTGCTGCATCCCAGAAAAAAAAACAAATCAAGAACACCTGCTGATACATATTTCTTCTTATTTTTTGTACCCATCTTCAGGATATATTTTTAAAGCAACTGATCATCAGTGCTTTTTAAATAAAAAAAGCTTTTGCTTTTCTAATGGACACAAAAAAATGGACATTAAATAAAAAAACAATAATCCATCCTGTCCCTTTTTTATTTTAGTTAAATGCTATTTTTTTCCATCATCAGAAACACTGCAGAGATGTGCCCATGCACTGCAACAAAGAGATGGCACCTGCCTACTGAATTTCCTGACTAGTGACACTTCGAAGAAAAAGAGTTTTAAATAGAAACCTCCCTGCAAGTGTTAAATCAGATTAATTTAACTCTTGCGTTATTTTAATCTTAGATGCCACCATTTGCAAGGCAAGCATAAAAAAAATATAGGGAGTAGGATTCTTATCTTGACCATATTCTTTGGGAAATACAGTGTATTATTAAAAACCACAAATAGCCTTTTCTGACAGCAAAACACAGACACTTCTGTCTCTTTTGCAATAGGAAAAGAGAAGCAATATTTTATGAAGCTTTCTGTGCATCAAGTGAAGGGCAGAGCTTTGCTCCAGCCTTGCAATGCCCAATGCCACTGCCAAAAACACCAACTCCAGTTTGGGGCCACACTTTGGATTTGCACGTGGCAGAAAGTGTTCTGAAAATACAAAGCACTTTGAAAGGTTGGTGATGATGCTGAGGAAGAAGTTCTGCAGCATTTCCCCTAAAAACACCATCCTGGAGGTACATTCTGATACTCCAGTTGTGAGTTAGGCTTGGGTTTAAATAGCTGGATTAAATTTAGGCTGAATGGATCATGTGATAGGAAAACACACACATTCCAATGGCCAGGAATTATGGAATGGTTTGGGCTGGAAGGGACATTAAAGATCATCCAGTTCCAACCCCCTTTCCATAGGCAGGGACACCTTCCACTAGCCCAGCTTGCTCCAAACCCCATCCAACCTGGCCTTGGACACTTTCAGGGATGGGACAGCCACAGCTTCCCTGGGAAACCTGTGCCAGGGCCTCCAATTCCAATAAGGAATTTCTTTCCAATATTGAATATAAATCTCTGTCAGTGGGAAGCCATTCCCCTCTGTTGTATCACTCCAGGACCTTCTCCAAAATCCCTCTCCAGCTCTCCTGGAGCTCCTTTAGGCACTGCAGGTGCTTTATACCCTCCTTGGAGCCTTCTCCTCTCTGGGCTGAACATCCCAGCTCTCCCAGACTGGCTCCAGAGCAGAGGGGCTCCATCCCTGTGACCACCTTGGTGCCTCCTCTGGACTCACTCCAACAGCTCCATGTCCTTCCTGTGCTGGGAACCCAGAGCTGGAGGCAGCTCTGCAGGTGGGGGCTCACCTGAGAGGGGCAGAACAACCCCTCAGCTGTGCCCACCCTGCTTTGGATGAACTCAAGACACATTTGGATTTCTGTGCTCCAAGTGGCTGGGTCATGTCCAGCCTCTGATCCATCTCCAAGAGCTGCCTTCAATCTGTTCATTCCCCAGCCCAGACACCAGAGATCAAAACAAATGACAAACTATACCCTGAGTGAAAAGATTCATCCACCCATCCATCCATCCATCCTCACTGGGATCAAACCTGGACACACAAGTCCTTCCCAGTGCAAGCAGCCTTTGCCCTGGCAATGATGACTCCAACCCTAAATAAAACAGAGGCTCCTCCTGCCCACCTCAAATCCTCAGGTGTCACCAACTTCCAGTCCTCTGAAGCACCAGTAAACCTTGGAAGGTCCATAAGCACCCAAGTGAGAGCCACCCAGCTCACCCCACAGCACAAAGTAGGAAGGAGGATAATAAAAATGGGAAAAGTAAATTGAAAATTTGCAACAGTTCATTCCACTTCTGTCGAGCAGAATGTGTTCATGGTACAGGCAGGGAATTGAAAGTATTATTTTTATCTTGTTATTATTTACCCTTTCACACTTGCTATTTAAATATTCCTGAAATCCCAGAAGAACCAACAATTCAAAATACCATTTGAGACAGATATTTATATACACACATATAAAGAAGGGGAAGCACAGACTCATTCATTTTCAGCTTCCCTCTTTTTCCTTATTTTCAATTACATTTTAAGTGCTGTAATACCAAGGTGCAAATTTATCAAGACATCAAATATTTATCTCTCCTCCACTCTCAGCAAAGATTCTCCAGACCCAGAGCAGGCCACACCAGAGGGATGTGTGATGAGGAGTAAATGATAAGAGGTTTCAAATATTTTTAATAAATAAATAAATAGATAAGCAAATAAATAAGGAGAGCTGTGAGAAAATTAATGGGGTTACTTGCACAAGAGAAGATGGGAATAAAATATTGTAATATTGAAATGTCTGTTTTACCAGTGTCTTTAGCCAATTTTAACTAAATAACTTAGAGAATCACAAAGCACTTTGGGTTGGAAGGGACATTTAGGTTCATCCAGTTCCAACCCCTGCCATGAGCATTTTCCACTATCCCAAGTTGCTCCAAGTCCCATCCAATCTGGCCTTGAACATTTTCAGGGATGGGGCACCCACAGTTTCTCTGGGCAGCCTGGTTCATTGTTTCACCACCCTGTAACTTGTGTTTTAGACACAATAACAGAAGGAAACAGGGGCAGAATCTGGATCAGAAGCCTGGATCAAGCAGGACACTGCATTGATCAGCCTCTCCCATGTCCATCAAAGCTGCATTAGTGGTCAAGCTAATTTTTAGTTGCATTAATAAGCAAAAAGAAACCAGGAAGGTGGGAGGCCTTGGAAAGTGCAAGAAGGGTGATTTTTTTGCATGGATGACCCCTGGAGAGTGGGAATCAGCACATTTAACACCCTAGAGGAACTCCAGAAACCAGCCTGAGGATGAGAGGGAAAAGGATGCTGCAGTTGGCAAAGATGGCAGAGCAGGAAGGCAATGAGGGGTCAGACAGCAATGTACTGGCACATCAGGGATTTAAAAACCAGAATTCATATCAACACAAAGAAGAGGAATTTTCCAGAAGGGCATGGGGTGATAGGGTAGATTTAGATTGGATTTTAGGAATAAATTCCTTACTGACAGAGTGGTGAGGCCCTGGCACAGGTTGCCCAGAGAAGCTGTGGCTGCCCCATCCCTGGAAGTGCTCAAGGTCAGGTTGGATGGAGCTTGGAACAACCTGGGACAGTGGAAGTTGTCCTTGCCCATGGCAGGGGGGTGGAACTGGATGGTGTTTAAGGTCCCTTCCCATTCTATAATTCTCTGATTCACACTCCAGAAAACATCCAGAGTTCAACCTGGAGATGAGATGGAAAAGGGCATCACAGCTGGAGAAGACAGCAGAGCATGAGAGCACCAAGGGCTCAGACAGCAGCTGGCCTGAGTCAGTGGTGACTTAAAGACCAGAAACAGCTGCAGGGACACCTGGACCACAGCAGAGCCCAGCAGGGCAGGATGGGGCCCTCTGTGTTCACAGCCCCACTCCAAAGGGACAAACCAGCCTGGAAAAAGGGATAAATGCTTGATAAAGTATAAACCTTACTGCTAAACAACAACAACAACAACAGGGTGTAGGAAAACACTCATATTTTAATCAATCCTTCCCACTCCACAGCACACAACTAGTGAAAATTTAGGATTTAGTCTGCTGAATCCTAAATCCTTTGTGCAGAAATAAGCACAAAGCAAAACTTGAGGCCGCCACCCCACGCAAGGGTTCGCAAACAAACATCTCTTTGTTCCTGCAGCACTCCCAGACACAAGGAAACACCTCAAGCTCCAAAATGTCACAGAAAACTTCAAATGCTAACAAGCAGAGGCTTCTGCAGGGCGTATTCAGCGTGCTGGTGGCAGAATGAAAGGTGCTTTTAGCTTTCCAAACCCTCTGCTTTTTGATATGCACACAAAGACACGGAGCAGTTCCATGGGAACACGAGGCTTCCCCAGCAAAGTCCACTCCAGCGCCAGATGCCGGAGGTTAATTGTACCCCACAGCTCGGGGGAGCTTTTATTAAAAGCTTCAAACCACAAATACTTTTCCAAGTACAAAAGCAATCAAAAAAAAAAAAAAAAAAAAAAAAAAAAAAAAAGTTTCTGCAGTCAGCCGAGGGCCACTGCAGAAAGCGGCGCTTTGTACATTTAAAAGTGATTTTAGTTCCTCTCCTTGTACTTCCAAATCCATCCCACTGCCTCAAGCTCGTGAATCAGTCAGGAAGGGGGAAAATTATAAACAAACAACATCATGCCCTCTGTGAGGTTAAAACTGAGACAAAACCTGGCAGGTAACAACCCAGAAACAATTCCCAATGTTTTCATTGTGCTGGAAACCAATAAATCAGGGTTTCTTTGTGAGCAGCTCTGGGACAGTGGCAACCTGGGTGCAGGGACATCCCATCCTCACCCAGGCACAGGTGACATTGAACACAGGTGTGGTGCATAGCACTCTCAAGTGTCCCTCCCTGCTCACAGCCCTGGGTAAGGCCAGCCGTGTCCCCAAATCACTCATTACACACATAAAACGCTATGCAACAGCAGCCACAGTCCCCAATTCCCACCCACACTCCCTGTGCCAGCCCTGTCCCTGTGTCACACACCCTTCCAGCTTGTGCCAGCCCAGCTCTGTCCTGATGTGCCAGGCCAGTCCTGTCCCCGTGTCACACCCTCTGTCCTGGCCCTGTCCCCTCATACATGCACACCCCAAAATATGCCAGGCCAGTCCTATCCTCATGTCACACATACCCAGGCCAGCCTGTCGCCATGCCACACACATACCCCCTGTGCCAGGCCCTGCTCTCATGTCACCATGTTACACACCTCTTGTGCCAGGCCATCCCTGTCCCCATGTCACACACGCCCAGGCCAGCCCTGTCCCCCTGTCACATATCCAGGCCAGCCTTGTCCCCATGTCACACACCCAGGCCAGCCCTGTCCCCAAGTCACACACACCCAGGCCAGCCCTGTCCTCATGTCACACACACGCAAAGTTCCAGACCAGCCCAGTCCCCATGGACAGACTCGCCCCACCCAACCTGTGCCAGGCCAACGCTGTCCTCACGTCGCACGCTCATACACCGTGCCAGGCCATCCCTGCCCCCATGTCACACACACACACCTGTTCCCGTGTCACACAAGCCCGCAGTGCCAGGCCAGCCCTGTCCCCGTGCCACACAGACCCAGTGCCACCCCTGTCCCCACGTTCCCAGCCCTTGTCACCCCCCTGTCCCCTCAGCAGGACCGGCGCGCGCCCCTCACCTGCCGCCGCGCGTCCGTCACAGCCGGCACCCAAACATCACGTGACCGCAGTGGCCCCGCCCACCTCGACCACGTGTCCCTCCCTCCCCCTCCATCGTTGTAGTCCTCATCCCGCAGGTGCCGCCGGCCTCGCTCCCCTTTTTGGACTACAACTCCCAGAGTGCACCGCGAAGCAGCGTTCCGTCCCCTTCACCCGGCAACCAATCGGTGTAGGAGACGGCCCGAGGCGGCCCCGCCCACCTGCCCTCAGCACCACCCTCTTCAGGGCGCGGCCCCGGGGCCGCCCCTCAGGAGCCGCTCCCCGGGAGCCGCTCCAGGGGATGTTCCCTTTTCCACGCCCTGTTCTTCCTCGCTGCCTCCTCACCTTCCCCCTCCACCCCAGGAACGGCTGAGGGAGCTGGAGGTGTTTGTTCTGTAGAAAGGGGTCTCAAGGGGCCACCTCATCACTCTTCAATTCCCTGACAGGAGGGTGTAGCCAGATCAGGGGTCGGTCTCTTCTCCCAAATAACAAGAGAGCGTAAAAGGAAACGACCTCAAGTTGCAGCAGGGGAGATTCAAGTTGGATATTAGGAAAAATTCTTCACTGGAAAGCTGATCAAGCGTTGCAAAGGGCAAGTAGTGGATTCACCTTTCCTTGGAAACGCTCAAATAAAGTTTAGATGTGGCACTTGAGGACAGGGTTTAGTGGTGAATTTAGCAGTACTGGATAAATGGTTGGACCCAGTGATCTTTCAGATCTTTTTCAACCTTAATGATTCCATGATTCTCTGACAGGTCTGTGCCCTCCTTCGTAGTCACACAGTGCCCGGGGCACTGCTCCCAGAAATAAATTAATAAACCCCACCAACTTGCTGCTACTAGAGGCACTAATTCTATCCAAAACACCACAAATTGCAGCCCAAGACTGGAGGTTGACCCAGCCAAAGTGCTTTGATAGAGCAGTCTGGAGTACAACTGTACCTGAGAGGAGTTTGCTTTTTATTTGCCAAGCGACAGCAGCTTTATGTGGTGGCTGGCTTGCAAAAGGAGTTATAAAGAGGATTTTCTTGATAGAGCCTTTAACCAACAATTCATTTTAACAAGGGACTGACAAGCCAGCTGCCTGTTCAGAAATGGAGTTCTGCACCAGTAGCCCTGCTAAAAAAAAAGCTTTAAAAGGGCTGAGGGGCCACCTGAGCCTCCATAAACTTCAGGGTTTTACAGCACCGAGCTGCTATTGGAGCAGTTTCCTCCATCTTTTGCTGCATTGATAATCATTTATTTCTGTGGACTCTGAGGAAAATCCCTTAGGAGAAGGGACATAAAAATATACTGATAACGAAATACAGCTGTCTCCTTGTTGTCTGCAAAATCCTCTGACTACAGCTACGTGTGCAACGCCCTGTGTCTTGCTGGGTGGTTGGTTTTTTTTTGGGGGGGAAGGAAGAATGAGTTAATCCTGCAAGAAGTATAGATTACATTTCAAAAACCGCTGTGAAAATTTTGCAGTAATTTTCAGCACAAATCATATTTACCTCCAGCGTGAGCCTCATGAAAGTAAATAAGAAAAGAAATATATAAACACGTGCCAACATAAAACAGCTCAAGTATTCCGAGGGACAGCATTCATAAAAATTACAGTGGGATAAATCTCATATGACTGCTTTGGTTTGCAGGCTGCATCTTGCTGGTTTTGCATTTTGGAGCTGGAGAAATACTGCTTAATCAATACGTGCGTTATTCATACAATAATAATGCTGCACGTTCTCTTGGGACATTTTTCTTCTGAGGAATTTGAGCTGTTGCAAACCTTCTCATTGTGTGCAGCAGGGCTGGTCCTTGTTATTAACAGCTGCTTATTGATCTGTAACAGCTTTTAGAAACACAGAGGGTGGGTTTTTGGCATGGCGTGGAAGTCAGGTCTTTTACATAAGCGAGGCAAGGCGTTGTGCGTCATTAAGATGTTGCTTCCTCTGAATTTAGGGGGAAAAAACCAAATCATTAACAGCTTTGTTCCATCCCACAGTGATAACATCTATAAATCTGAAAAATATAGAGTCAGCTGTATGGGAACCAAAAGCTCCAGGGGCCAAAATTTTATTAAAACAGCTTAATCTTCATGTTTCTCATCTTTTAGTGGGAGGCGGTTGCCCATTTGCCAGCTGCTGTGTGGCGTTTCCCAAAGTGGAAGCAACGATTTCATTCCACATGAACAAAACTCCTGGAGGTCTGACCCATGTACCTGGAGGGGTTTGGCAAATGTGACTCAGGGGTGAAGTTGTCAGTGGGTTTCTGCTTTGGAAAAATGCCCCCAATTCCTCTGTGAAGATGAAATGGAGGATCTCTAACAGAATTTAAATAAACTCACCTGCGATGCTTTCACCTCACCCCTGCTGGGGTGATTATCCACGTAGGTTGGCTGTGTCTTTAGGGGATTCTTTCCACTCCTTGGAAGGAGTTTCCCTTTGGCTCACAGGTTTCTTTTGTGATTCATCTTAAATCATAACCTCTTAATAGCTGGGCTGTTGAAGTATTTATGCAAAGGTAATCCAATTGTTTATCCTCTTGGTTACTTTTCTACAAAGCAGGAGAGCCCAGACAAATAACTTGCATTAAATAAAGTGGGGGGTTTAGGTTATAATTTGGATTATGTTCTTAACCTCAGGTATATAATCTAAGGTGCTATTTACTTCTCTCCTGTTTTGGATTGACTGGAAGAGTGTATAAATTCAGGAAGAGTGAGGTAACTAAAAAATATATCACAAGAAAATGTCAGTGAGTGCCTAATTTATTCCATTAGGACATGGATGTAAACATGGCAGCAAAACCATCAGGGAAGAAAACTCAACTTATCATTGGATATTTGTCTGGAATACAAATAAATTTCTCCAGATTTTAAAATGTTCTAGGAATTATTTATTTAGGGCAGTTTTGCATTTGTGCTTAAGGAGTCTCCACTTAAAAAACAACAACAAACAAAAAAACAGACAAAACCAGTGAACTGCCCCAACCCAAACAAACAAAACCCCTCAAAACATCAACAACAACAAACACACAAACAAACAAAAACCCAAGAAAAACCCCCAAAAACTTCTTTTCAGAAGTTTCTTTCTTTGGTGCAGTTTCTTTTCAGATTTAAATAAGAATTTATTCCCTGTTTTCCTTCACAGATTTCTACCTTCTTTTACTATTTTTTTTTCTGCTCTTTTCAGTTATTAGGCTGGGCTTGTGGCTTTCCTGAAGACTGCTGGCAAAAGTTAAAGCCTTTTTTTTTTTTTTTCACAGTACTCATATTTTCAATGCTGAATTAATTGGCCAATAACACAGTTGGAAAAGCACTTTTTTCTTTGATAAAAAATGCTGTTTTCCACTCAAATGCCTTATACACCAAACCAGTCAACTGCAAGGAGCACAGCAACAAACACAAGCCGGCCTGAACGCTTCACAAAACCAAGGCTCACTCTTATTTCCTATTTCCAGACATTCATCCAGTGCCCTAAGATTCCCTGAAAACAGCACAGCTCAGAGAGCTTATCACAGCACATCCGTATGTTGTTACCTGTGAGCAATTTAATAAAAAAGATATTATAGCAACAATAAAAGGAGTCTGGAAAAAGCCAGCTAATCCCTGAACATCCTTATTTTGGTCTATTTAAAGTCCAAGAGAGACTTGAGTTCCAGGACTGAGCAAAATCTGGCATAAAACAGATGTTTTCATCGAGTGCTGCAGTGGCAGCAATACATGTCCCAAGCTAGTGAGTACCTGGTGAGACTGGAATGTCACAAGAAGGAATCACGAGCCATAAAGAAATGATTTCCAATACTTTGTGCATTCCTTCATCAGTTACATCTGGTTATAGCTGCAATAGCTGTGGATTTTAGTGGCACTTCACCTGGATTTATCTGAGCGTTGCTACATTTGACCCTTCCTTTTCTGGAGGCGTCTGACTGCATCTGAATTAGGAAAATAAAAGCCACGAGCCAATATAAAAGACATCTCTGAGGCAGTGATAAGTCAATCACCTCATCAATAAAGCGTGTCCAATACCCTCAGTAATCCCGGTGATCAGTTTTGCTTATGGAAGCTGGAGATATTAAACCGAGCTCGGAGCAGGGATGACAAGTGGCAACTGAAAGTGATGTTGACAGAGCTAAAGGAGCCCACGCTGAGAGCAACAGATGTAACACAACGGTGAGGGAACGGGGCTAAACCGAGCTGGTGGCCAGGAAAACTCAGAGGTCGGAACGAATCCCTCACTCCACTTAACTCCCTGACAAAACACCGATGATCTTTGCTCGGTTCAGCTGTGCTGCACCTGGATAATCAGGAGGAAAAATTGGAGGGCGCGGAGCAGCCGTGGCCCAGGAGCTGCAGGTACGAAGGATGCGAGGAAAGCGCTGCAAAGAATCGAGGGAAATTTCAGCTCTGAAAATCTCAGTGTCTGCTCCTTCCCCGTGATGATTCTTCCCCAAGGCTGGGTTGGATGGGGCTTTGAGCAACCTGGTCTAGTGGAAGGTGTCCGTGCCCATGGCAGAGGGGGTGGAATGGGATAGTCTTAAGGTCCCTCCCAACCCAAACCAGTCTGGGGCATCTAAAAGCATTAAAGTATCCAGAGCATAACTGAAAACCTCCTTTTTATGTTGCACTTGTGAAATAATGAACCTGAAAAAGGAACCCCTGAAATATAAGTGGGTACACAGGAAAATAAGAAAATGGAAAAAAAAAAAATAGAAAATAAGAAAAAATATCTGGATTTAAAATATCTGATTCTGCTTTAATTCATCATCTGGTTTTAAGGCTGAATTCCCTCTACCAAAATCAAGTCTCTGTTTGGTTATTGTTATTAAAACTGCAGTTACTGCCTCTCATTAGTTGGGAATTGTACTTCCTACCTCTGCTGTCATCATCAGTTAATAGTTTTCTTTCCCCAAATTACACATTTTCAAAAGTAAAAGGTTTTCTACACATTTATACTACATAATGTGGCACTTAGAGACGTGGTTTAGTGATGGACTTGGCAATGCATGACTTGGCAATGCTGGCTCCCTGCTTGGACTCGATGATCTTGGAGGTCTTTTCCAACCTTAATGATTCTGTGATTTTATGATTCTGTGCATCTCTCACAACAGGTCTGTTGTCTGTTCAAACTGAAAATGCCACCACAGAATCATTTTTAAATAGTAACACTGGTCTGAGACATGTGAGAAAATCTTCCATTTCTTAAAGAAATTTTTTTAAATGCCCAAACGCAAAAACAAAGTTTTGGGGATTCAATGCCCAAAGCAGAAGTGCTTTTTCCAGTTTTTATAAGGACTGAGCAGAACTTATGTTGAAGTTTCTGTCCATACTATAAGACAGTTGAGAGAAAGTCCAAAAAGCAACAGCAAGAAAGATCCAAGATCTAGACAATGTAATTACGAACAGAGGTTAAAAGAGATGAGCATGGTGAATCTAGAAAATTGAAGATCTGTGGAAATGGGAATAACTTCTCTGATATATGAAGCCTTGCTGAAAAAAAAAAAAAAAAAAACCCAGAAAAACTTTTCTCCATGTCCACTGACGATAGGTCAAGAAGCCACTGGCTTAAATTGGCTTGGATTGCTGGGAGAAGATTTAATTTAGATATGAAAAGCAACTATCTGGTATTAAGGTTTGTAAAGCACTTGTACAAACTACCTGGGAAGGCCTGGAATTTTGGAAGTTTTCAAAACCAGATCACAAATCATTGGTGGAAGTGTTTTTTTTGTGATGGTTGATTTGATTTGGGGATGGACCAAAGAATCTCCTGAAGCCTCTGTATCCTGTAAGGCAATTTATTCTGCTGGACAATCGAGTCCCTCTTCAGAGGGGGGGTTGGATCCATTAAGCCCATAAGAAATTCAAACCCATTCTATTTTAAAATAAACACTATTTACAAACCAGTGTTGTTTTAGACCCACGTACATCTGACCCTTCTTCTCACCAAAAGTGGGTGCCGAAAGAGAACAGGGGAGATTCTTATGACCACTCTGCCAATCTCCAGCTACTTTCAGTCCCGAGGTTTCCTGGCCCTGTTGTGATCCTTGCTGTTTCCTTCCTCCAGCTCCCAACCAGATTTTAGCCCATAAAAAATGTCCATTTATATTTTTCATGGCTGACACCTGCTCCACAAAGAAACTTCTTTGTTTTATTTTAATTCCCATTACCTTCATTTAAAGACACGAGTCCTTGTACTAGCAGAAACACAGTTGTTACTCCCACCCTTTGTTTCCTGCCTTCAAAAGATTATTTATATCACTCAAGACCAGATTGGAGGATGATCTTATCCCAAGACTGCTTATTTCCTTTAAATACCTTTTGTTAAACCTTTTTTTGGACATCCAAAATAATTTTCCTGGGTTATTGGCACCCTTTTAACCCATTAAAAAAACCTGAGAATTCCTTAAGGTGCAATTAACCAGAAGTGAAACCTTTTTACCTTCCTTCATCAAAGTTTCAGATAATTTGTCTGGTTCAGATGTCAGGTTTATAAGTTTGCAGTTCCCTGGATCTGTCCTGGATCCTCTCCAGTCTTCACATACCAGGGACACTTTAAGTGAAACATTGCACATTGTTGTTAATAATTCAGATATTTAATTTTTTATTTGCTCTAAAACTCTTGGGTAAATATATCCAGCCCTGCTGTTTTGTCTGTAGTTATTCTGTCTTTTAATCCAATTTTTTTTTTTTCAGGCAGGCTCTTCCCTGAATCCTCTAAAAGCAGGTCTGGGATGTTTATCATCCCTGTTTCTTCTATATTTCTTTTTTATTTCTAATATCAGTTTTACCCTCCTGTCCAACCACGCCCTCTCAATTTTTTCTCCAACATCAAACCAGCAGCACATCACTGGCTCATTTCCTACTCAACACCCTGACAGTACTGTCAACACCTGTAAGGATTTAATTCCTTTAACTTCCCCTTTTAACTTTTCTTTAAGAGCTTTTTTCTACCCAGTCCTGCTGCTGGATTTGAGCAGAGCTCTGGTGGATGCTCAGCCCCTTTGCTCCCGTTGGGATGTTGATGCAAGGCACATTGAGGAATCTGCTGCAGAATGCTGACTTCATGATGAGATTTTGAACTAGATTTTCACAGCAGCCCAGGGGTTGTGTATCTTCTTCTGGGCTCAGTCACCAGCTGCTGCTTCAGACTCAGATGTGACCTTTGCTCAGTCTCCATGGAGGGAGCTGCAATCCCCCAGAATGCTGGTGGATGAGATGGATGACGTGTCCTGGGCTGCAGCAGAAGTGTGGCTGGCGTGACAACCACAGATGGGATTCTGCCCCTGTACCCCACTCTGCTGAGACCCTACCTGGACTTCTGTTTCCAGCCCTTGGGACCCTGAGATAAGAAGGATGTGGACCTGTTGGAATGAGTCCTGAGGAGGAGATGAAGATGTCCAGAAAACTGGAGCACCTCTGCTGTAGAGCCAGATTGAAAGAGTTGGGATTGTTTAGCCCAGCTGAGCCAAGAAACCTCTGATGAGACCTTAGAGCCCTTCCCAGTACCTAAAGGGAGCTCACAGGAAAGACTTTTTACCATGGCCTATTGTGACAGAATCTTTTAAACCAAAAGGTGAGCCATTTACACTGGATTTTTGGAAGAAATTCTTCCCATGAAGGTGGGAAGGCCCTGGCACAGGTCGCCCAGAGAAGCTGTGGCTGCTCCATATCTGGAATTGTTCAAGGCGAGGTTGGATGGGGCTTGGAGCAGCCTGGAATAGCAGAAGACAGTTCCTGCCTATGGCAAAGGGGTTCAATGAGATGATATTTAATGTCCCTCACAACCCAACCCATTCTATGATTTTATGATTCCACTTCCTGACATTCCTACCTTTTTTTTTTTTTTTTTTCCTTACACCAGTCAGTACCACTGTGCAGGTGTGTGGGAAGATCTCTTGGCCCAAAGGTGCATTGTTCTATCTTGGCCTGGAGTTCCAGTTCATGGAGATTCTTGTTGATGTGTTTTCCTCTCTCATGCCAGCATCTGGCTTATTTGATACAGTGTCCCTTTGATTGGTTTCCCTTCACCACGTTTTTTGATCCATGTACTTCCATCTCCACATTCAGGCTCAGAAGGGCCAGTTCCATTGCCTGCATTTCTGAGGTTTCCAGCATTTACATAGTAAAACACCTACTGCCACATTAGCTCCTGTCTTGACAACCTTTCCAAATGTCAAACTTTTTTGTTTTCCATTTTCTGCTTGAATATTTACTTCCCATGACCTATTCTTTATTGAGAGGTACCTCAGCTTGTGTCTTCATCTTTAGAAATGTCATCCCAAACCATATGCTCTGGTTTGGCTTCCCTCACTCCCCACTCTAGAAGCTCCCTCCCAGCCTCCCTGATTTTGAGTGACCATGCCTCAGGTGAACTCTGGCTCTCCTGTGCTGGATTTTGACACTCTGCACGTGTCATATGAGCCTGAAATTGTCTTACATTCATACTCTGCCTCTCCACCAGTCTCTCTGCACCTTCAAGAGATAAGAAAACACTTCATAGAATATCACTTTCCTTTTGGTTTCTAATTTTTGCTTCCACACACAGGACCTGTGTCATTAATGCCCATTTGGGCTGTAACCACAGGCTGCTCATCACATTTCTCTTCTAATCTTCCATCTACCTCTATGTCTTCTAATGATAAATGGCGTCATCTTACATTTCTTAATACCTTTAATAGGTGGTAACTGCTTTTCTGATTGATCCTCCAAACACCTTAATTTTGCTGTCATCCTGCAAATGGTCTTAGTATCTTATTGCTAGGGATCTCTGTATGATTTCTCTGGAGGAAGTGGAGAAAAAATACTCTATGGTAGTGAAACAAGAACCTTTCAATGTGATTTAAACTTTGTAATGACCTGGAAAAGAGACAAGGTAAGGGAGATTTGAGGATATCCCACTGCAAAGCTCAAGAACATATGCTTTAATTAAATTTAGCAGCTCCTCCCCTCCCATCTGAATGGCTGGCAGATAGTATGTGATCAGGAAAATATGCTTTCCTTTGCCCTTATTTATGTTGCTGAAATTCCTCCAAAAATTCTCAGTGTCGTGACTGCATATAGCAATAGTGGGAGCAAGAAATCAGACAACAAGATATCACCCAGACCCACACGAAGCACTTTGGCTAACAAGGTGATTGTAGTACAGGTTGCCAATACTGATTGGATCTCTGGTTGCTTTCTAGCACTGGAAATGAGGTCCAAATTAAGACATTTTAGCAATTAGGTCCTGTTTCATGAAGAAGGTTGGGATGGTTACTCTGCAAAACTGTCTGAGAAAAGATTTCTTAAGGTTTTTTAGGCACCTGTGTCCATAAATGCCAATGCTTTTCCTATTAGCATTGTATAATATTTAATTTTGGAAAGAAACTGTGACATCCCATCCTTAAGGGAAGGGGAGCACTCAATATTTGTAGATGCTCAGGAACAGCAATAGTCAGACAAAGTTTACAAAGTTTTATAGGTAAACTGTACAGATGGTGTGGAAATTGATATAAGTTACTCCCTGACCTCCTGTGTAAACATTGGCAGTAGGTTCTGGGTAAATGGGTAGAGTGGAAGGAAAGAGGGAGAGATGAACTAAACAAAGGGAGGGAGGGAGGAAAGAAGAGAGGAGAGGAGAG
>WEIU01016754.1:663542-686797 GCA_013389925.1 Aegithalos caudatus
AAAAAGAAAAAGAAAAAGAAAAAGAAAAAGAAAAAGAAAAAGAAAAAGAAAAAGAAAAATCTCCAGTCCTGGCTCCAGCACTGATCCAGCTGGTGGGGTGTCCAGAGTGCCCATGAGCCGAGGCTTCATGGCGGTACATTTTTATGGTACATTTTTATGGATAAATTTTCCCCATATTGGAGATAAATTTCTCACTTTCTATGCAGATCAGTTGTCATCCACAGCCTGTTCTTCTAGTCCTGTCTGGAAATGGGTCAGAGGTTCTCAGATCTTGGATGATCTTTGGCCCCCCCCTTACATTAATTCTCAACTTCATTCCTGTGCTTGGGCTTTACTGAGTTGTGCTGATCTCCAGGACCCAGAATAAGGATGTTTGTCCCCAAAAGTGCTGCTCTACTTTCATATAGCCCCTTCTTCCAGCCACAGCAATCCTTGGCTGGCTCCATTGCTATGCAGCTCTTGGTCTTTGAGGGATAAACATCAGCCCCCTTTGTCTCTAGCCTTCTACAGACACCTCAAAGATCATCTCATTTCCATGGGCAGGGACACTTTCCACATGGCCAGATTCCTCAGAATCCAACCAGCCTGATCTCAAACAGCCCCAGGGATAGGGAGTCCAGGGTTTGGAAGTACTAAATGTTAGATATCTAAAATTTCCTCCAGTGCATATGCAGAGGGGCTGCTCTCTCTGCAGAGCTGAGCAGTTCCTTCCCAGCACTTCATGAGATTCAGGACTCTGGTTCTCTCTTCTCCAACACTCCAGGGAAGCTCATCTCAAAACCATGTTCTGGGTGCATGTAATGATCACCAATGACACAGTCCTGACTGTCTGGTAATGCAGAATCTGTCCTTTTTGCAATATAATAGAGATTGTCGTTGCTGTGTAGGAAGTGGGTGGTTTGGACTCAAGTCTCACAGGTTGGGAAGTTTCCAATCCACCATTCCCATGTCCTAGAAAAATGTGCTAATCGTGCAGCTGGGTTAAAGCTGCTTTCTATCCTGCTAGGCAAAGCTGTGCTTTTGTGTGAAAAAAGGGCCCTAAAGCTCCATAAAACCAATGAAGGAACAGCCAAAAAAGCGACATGAACATTGCAGCTCATGAAAGAGGGGATCCTAGGCAACCTCTTGGGGGAGAGCGTCAAAAGGGTGTAAAAATATACTGCAGAGGACCTTTAAGGTTAAACAAAACACTCATGCCTGACGTGATAAAGAAGAGGGAATTTGCTTGAATTTCCCTAATCCTCATATGGAAGAGTTTTTCCTAGAGGGTGTCCAATGAAATAATAGAGGTTACCTCCCTCGGTGGATGGCCTTTGTAATGTTGTTGAGCCTCATCCCTGCTCTCAAATAGATTGCCTAGGGATTGGAAAATTACTTTGCCTTTCTTCTTAAAAATGAGCTTTTACTAACTATTGTAGTGAGCTATAGCTGTATGTTTCAGGGGAGAGGTTTTATCACTGATTCTTTTCAGCCTGAGCATCCTTTTTCTAAAAGGAAATAAATGCTAAGTGCAAATAAACCCTGCTCTCATTAGGACAGCGTTTCTCTTTGTGTTATGTGAGTGGGAGAGATGAGCACAGGTCTGTGAAGTGCTTCTGACTGGAGAGGACACACTGCAGCACTGAGACTGGCACTTTTCACCTGGGTCTGTGCAGTGGTGTCTGTGCTGCCTTTAGTGCCTCATCCCCACCTTCAGTCAATTTACTTCCTTAAAATATCCTGGTTGTTCAGCCATTTTAAAGCTGTCATTGATGGCAGACCTCCAAGGAAGAGGCTGGATGGTGCAAAAGAGGCATCCACAAAGTAAAGCTCTCTCTGCTTTAAAGCTGAACAGCTGTTCCAGTTTGTGGCTGGAAGGATACTGCATTACAGGGAATCCCTGGATTCCAAATTAAAGTTCCCTCTATCTAAAGCAGCATGGCCAGCTGGTTGAAAGAGGTGATTCTCCCTCTCTGCTCTGGTGAGACCCCACCTGCAGCACTGTGGTGGTGGGATGACCCTGGGTGGACCCCAGATGCCCACAAAAATCCCTCTGTCACTCCCCTTCTTTAACTGGACAGGGGAGAGATCATAAAATGACTCATGATTTGAGATAAGGTCAGAGAGAAAACACTCACCAATCACCATCACGGGCAAAACACAGCTTGGCAAAAATTAACTGAATTTATTACTAATTAAATCAGAGTACAATAATGAGGAAAAAAACCCCAAATCTTAAAAACACCTTTCCCCCAACCCTCCAGGCTCTGGGGTGACCTTAGAGCACCCCTCAGCAACTAAAGTGGCTCCAAAAGGGCTGGAGAAGCATTTGAAACAAGGACATGGAGTACCAGGACAAGGGGAAATGTCTTCCCACTGTCAGAAGGCAGGATTAGATGGGAAATTTGGAAGAAATTCTTCCCTGTGATGTCCTGAGGCCCTGGCACTGGGTGCCCAGAGAAGCTGTGGCTGCCCAATCTCTGGAAGAGCTCCAGGCCAGGCTGGATGGGGATTTAGTAGCCAGGGCTGGTGGAAGGTGTCCCTGACCATGGCAGGGGCTTGGAACCAGAGGATCTTTAAGGTCCCTTCCATCCCAAACTGTTCCATAACCACTTGCAGTCAGTAGAGCAGATGAGAATACTTAAGAAAGGACATTTTAATTTTAATCTTAGGCTGAGTGAGAAGCTGAAGGGTTTTATTCTGCCCACTTTTACCAAAAATTCAAATCATGACATAACTCATTAAGACAACACATCCCAAAATTTTACATGGCAATTGTTGTTATGCTGTTGGACAGCACCTCCACCCTGGATCAGAATTGGTTCACCTCAGTCCTGAACCAGCTGCATTCCAATCCTGGTCCAGAGTTAATGTGAAGTCAATGGAAGAACTTCTACTGAGTCAATAATCCCTGGATCAATTTCCTATGTCAGTTCACAAAGTGCTTTTGAATAATGTATCCTGAAGGCTTTATATAAAATCGAAATTAGTGTTTTCATTTGCTTGCATATCATCAGAATAAAACTTTTTTTGGAAATTGTTTTACTTAGTTATTTATCTGTTTGGAGATTGGAGCTGAAGTCTATTGATCAGCCTGATTAAAGAATGTGAAATCAGAGTGAGGCTGGTACTCTAATTTTAATGAGTTAGTGTATTCTTTTTATTTTTCTCAGACAGATTTGATAAAATGAGATACAAATCTAAACACCTGCAGGCCATTGAGATAATACAGTGCTGGGCTAGAGAAATAGAGAGAGGATACCTGCATTCATCAGCATGATAAATGCAAAAGGGGAGAATGATTCACTTTGGAAAATGTTTTTCATAGTCCACTAGCTTAAGATATTAATGAATTGATGCTTGAATGAGCCAGACCTCTTAATCTTAAAGTGATATAATTTCAAACTCAACAGAATTAAATGTGGACCACTTAATCCATTTATTGGGAGTATAGAATATGGTAGAATCATAGAATATCCTGAGTTGAAAGGGACCCTGAGTTGAAAGGAGCAGCTCCTGGCCCTGCACAGGACACCAAACTCCCACCATGTCCCTGGGAGTGTTTTAAATGCCCCTGATTTAGGGTTCTGCTCTGTGTTCCACTCTGATCTCAGGGTGGCTGCCACCAGGAGTGCAGCTGGTCCTGCTCCTGCCATTTCCCAGCTGGCCCTGGCTCCACATTCCTGTGCCTTCCCACGTTTGGCTGAGCAGTTCTGTAGGTGGGGCCAGCAGAAAGGACAGGAATCACTTCCAGCAACAGCCTGGAGCTGGAACAAGTAAGAGTGACATGAAACCTGAACTCTGAATGGCACCACAGCTCCATGGGGTTATGGAAATTCCAGTAATTAGGAGATTCTATGTGGTGCAGTGGTAACTTTTTTTCAGGAAAAATAAAAAGTGAAAACAGTGATTGCTTTCTTTATGTCTTCAAGGTGATTCCTGCCACTGAAATAATTCATTGGCAGTGAAGATGGTCTGGAGGTGAAACCATATGAGGAGTGGCTGAGGTCACTTGGCTTGTTCAGCTTGGACCAGAGACCAGGGACAGGGCCTGAGGGAATGGCCTGAGGGTGAGTCAGGGGAGGTTGTGGTTGGATATCAGGAAAAAGTTCTTCCAGAGGGTGGCTGGGCACTGGAACAGGCTCCCCAAAGGAGTGATCACAGCCCCAACCCAACAGAGCTTATGAAGCATTTGGAGAATATTCTCAGGAACACTGTGGGATTATTGGGGTGTCCTGTGCAGGGACAGATTTGTACTTGATGGTCCTTGTGGGTCTCTTCCAATTCAGGATATTCTATGTTTCTATTTTAAACATTTGAATAAGACTTTAGTGAAATCTAAGGGATAATATAAAAGGAGAGGATGGAGGTGTGTCCTTTAGGCAACAATTTCAAGGTTCAACAAGATCTGTCTCCTGGCAGGTAAAAAAAAAAAAATCAAACAAAAAACACCACAGGTGTTTTGCAACCTGTGTTTTTCAAAGATGAGATTTATTAGGCTCCTCAAAAGGGGAACTGCTTGTATTGAAGTCACCTTAATAGAGAAGTGGGATTAAGCAGAGACCTTACAAAGAGCAAAAAGCTCAGAAGAGGAAACTGCATTTTAGAGCTCAGAAGTGCAAAGATAGCACAGGCATTCCTAAAAGTTAATTCAGATTAATCCTCACAAGGAAAATTAAAACACGGAGCAAGGATTCTTCAGCACTTAAACATGAAAGCAGAAAGAAAACGTGGAATAAGAAATACAGGGCAGACATTGAAGATAATGGAAATATGACCCTGCAGTTTAAGGTCTACTTCAGCTCTGTTTTCTGTAAGGACTCTGCTGTGGAACCTGCTAAGAAAAGACAAGATGATTAATGGGAAGAAGGCTGTGGACATGGAAATTTCTATTACCAAAGTGGAAACAAAACTCTCTAAACTAGTTTCATTTAGCCAGGGAGAAGGGAGGAGATACAGAGCCTGGTAATCAGCATCCTTGATATTTGAAAAAGCTGGCTCAGGAAATCAGTGCTCCATCTCAAAGCTCTTTAATAAATATATGAATTTGGGGGTGGCTCCATCTGTGTGTCAAATATTAAATATAGCGTCCATATATGAGTGCAGAAAAGCAACCACCCAGACCCAGAAATGTGCAAGCTGTAGAATAAATCTTCCCAAAACCAAAAATGAATGAATAATTAAAGAAAAGGAACGACCAAAGGAGGTGAAAATAAATCAAGATGGGAAGAAGTACAGATTTATCAAAGGCTGTTTGTGTCTGATATCTTTCCTAAAAAAGGATAACCAATTCTTATGGATGAGAAAAATGCTTTAGACATAATCCACTTAGACTTCAATGAATATCAATATTGTGCCACATGGGATATTATTAACTGGAGAAAATGTGGATCATTTCCAAAACACTAATGTGGTAAGTAACTACTAAAGAGAAATGACCTGGGATTCTGAAGAGAGGAGAACTTGTAGTTTGCAGGGCAGTTTTTAGTGAAGTTTCACAATGCTCTCTCTTCAGACTAATCTTATTTAATGTTGCCATTGGTGACCCTGCCTTAAAAAATAGAGCTTTACTAATGACTTTTGTAGACAGCACAAAGCTGGGAGGTACAAGCAATTCAGGAGAGGATTGGTGTATTAGTGAGGTGAATTGGATGGAGAACTGAAAAATATAATGGGACAAAGAGTAAGGTCGTGTGTGTGGGGATTAATAACAAGAGAATCAGCTCTAAAGCTGGAGCAGAGGAAAATGAGGGAGTAAAAAGGGCACGTTGTGTTTGCTGATCACAGAATGATACAGCCCTGGAAAAGCAAACATCCCAGGGCTGCCTCAGCTGAGGGGTTCTCAGGAGAGGTCTTTGGAGAGACTGAAATGAGGCCAATGAGGGTACAAAATTCTTGGTTCCCACAAACAACAAATGTCACTTCAAGACAGTCCTGAAGGACCAACCACCAGGCAGGAAAACCTTGGAGTGCTGGTGTTTAATACAGCCTGGGATAGGGGCAGCTCAGATGGAATATGATTATTCTTTAATATAAGTGAACTCCAGGAACAAAGAAGGATTCTTTAAGCAGAGGAAGAACTGTGATTATAGAACTATACAATCATAGAAAGGCTTGGGTTGGAAGTGATGTTCAAGTTCCAAACCCCATCCATGGGCAGGGATACCACCCACAGATCAGGATGCTCAGAGCCTTTATGCAAGAATGGTGCAAGAGTGATGCAAGAATAAATTGTTATATGTTGGACATGGATTAATTTAGTCTGGGAAATCTTAAGAATTAAGATGGAAGGGTCTGGGACTGTGTTTTAATGCCAATAATGGAAACAAAAGACCTTACTTACAGGTAGATTTATGAGGCAGACACTGGAAGATATCACCAGCTGTTGTACAGAATGGGTTCTGATTGCCCAGAAAAAAAAGCCTGGATACTCTGAGCTCAGCTGTGTCACCTTCAGTCCCAAACTGGGATGATGCTGCACTGACAGTTTTGTGTCTCTGATAGAACCAAAGAATATCCTGGGTTTGAGGGACCCACAAGGATCATTGAGTCCAGCTCCTGTCCGTGCACAGGACACCCCAGGAATCACACCCTGTTCCTGAGAGCTTTGTCCAAATGTTTCCTGAACTCTCCAGACTCGGGGCCTTTTTGTTCTTCTCTGTTGCATGTTGCAAACCCAGCTTAGATGAGTCTTGAGTGAGACTTTGAGCTCTGCTGCTGGTTTCTAGCAAGAAGGGTTTTTCTTCCCACCTTTAGGTAAAGGAGATAATCCTGAGGTTAAATTATCTGAGCCACGCTCTCAAGGTGAATCTTTTTTCTGTATGGAGAAACTTGGGAGTCCAGAGTGCTTCCTATTTTAGTTTAAGCACTACCATCAGGCCCAAAATGAGCAAGGATTAACCAAAACCACTCAAGAGGAAAACAATTTGGGTGTCTTGGTTGATGGGAATCTCAACATGACCTGGCAATTGTGCACCTGCAGCCCAGAAATCACCCCTGGGCTGCTTCAAAAGCAGTGTGGACAGAGAGTGAAGGGAGAATTCTGTCCCTGTACTGTTCTCTCCTGAGCCACACCTGGAGCACAGCATCCAGGCCTGGGTGCACAGTAAGAAAGATGTGGATCTGCTGGAGAAAGTCCAGAGGAGGCCGTGAGGGCTGGAGCAGCTCTGCTGTGAAGACAGGCTGAGAGAGTTGGAGTTATTCAGGCTGGAGAAGAGAAGATTCCAGGCAGACCTTGGAGCCCCATCTGGTACCTAAAGGGCTACAAGAAAATTTTGAGATGGATTTTTCACAAGGGCATGGAGCAACAGGACAAAGGGGAATGTCTTTAAAATAAAGGAGAGTAGATACAGATGTAAGGAATAAATTCTTCCCTGGGGGGGTTGGTGAGGGCCTGGCAGAGGTTGCCTAGAGGATCTTGGGCTACACCTTCTCTGGAAGTGTCCAAGGCCAGGTTGGAGGGGCCCTGGATCCACCTGGGATAGTGGAAGCTGTCCCAGCCCATGGCAGGGGGTCAGATGACCTTTAAAGTCCCTCCCCACCCAAACCATTCCATGATTTTATCATTAATGACCAGATTAGGCCTATGTGAGGGAGGAGAAAAAAAAAAATCTCACATTTGTACTGTGTATTTCTGCCTGTTGGATTAAGACTGAGCATTACAGGGCTGCAGTTGCAACTGCAATTTCTGCATCAAGAGGGAAGGACGTGTCCTTATGGAGCTGTCCTTTCACAGCTCCTCTGAGTAAATGTTTCAGAGAACACAAAGTTTCTCAGTACAAGGCCAGCCTGCTGCACTTGCACAAAACCATTTCCATGCTTGCTCACACCATGTATCCAGAGGAAATGTTCAGAGCCAGGCAGGACACCTTACTCAGCAGTGACATTGCTCTCTGGTTCTTGTAAAGGATAATTTACACAGTTCCCTGAGTGAGTGAAATACAATAGAAGGTTAAATGTCTCACCTAGAACCGAATACATCTTCCTCATTGCCCTCCTGAAATTACAAAAATCCCTGCAATGGTAAGGGGAAAGCACATTTCTTTAAGGCTCTGAGAGTTTGCTCAGCAGTAAAATATAACAGTAACAGAGAATTTTATAAAAAGAAACTTCTTTTTCTTTTTTAGATAATTTAAATGTATGTGTCCTTACACTGCAGTGTCTTATCCATATCAAAGATGTATTCCACAGGTTAGTTAAGAGCTGTGTGTTGTTCCTTGCTCTTGACAGTTCATCCCAGTCAATGAGTCCTCCTTGTGTGGGATCAGCTGTGAGAGAGCAAGGGGGAGGCTTTCCCCCGTTACAGAGATCAAAGAGTCACTTTTTGACTCATTTTAACAAATACTCTGCCCTGTTACCAGGGGCATTTTGAGGGGAATTATCTCTCTTGTAGCTTCTGCAAGCTGGGTGCTGCCAGGTCACTGTGACCTGACAGACACAGCCATGGGGGAGTGAAGTGGGAGAGTGACAGCGTGGTTATCCTGGGAAGATCTGAGAAGGGTTTATGGAACAGTCAGAAAAATCAGGATGTATTTTTAGCATGGACTGCGAAAAAGGAAAATGCTAAAAGGAAAGATAATAAATTTAACTTCTTATTTAGAAATCATATTTTTTTTTTTTTTTTTTTTCAGAAGCCCACACTCAAGTGACAGTTGGTGATATTAAAGTCTGTATTTGGGACATATCATATGGAAAGAAGTGATCCACTGAGCAGTCAGGCTGGAAACAATGAGGAATAACAACCCTTGTTTGGAGAAAAAGGTTTGTGGAGGAGAAAACTGTCATAACTCCCTTGTATTCCCATAGTGACAGGAGAGGACAGCCCTTGCTGGTATCCATGGTGTGTGTAAGCAAGGAACATTCGTGATAACAGAAAAGGCTGAAAGCCACTATCAGAGAGTTTTAGTAATTCATAGGGAATGACAGGAATTCAAAAAGTGATCAGAAAACTGTCTACACATCTATATTTGTTCTCATTTTGGTGAGTCAAGCAGAGGGGTGCTCTTTGGTGGGAGGACTTGAAGAGCTCAACTCTATTTTCTCCTGGTTCATCTCCAGGGTGGCACCTTGGTTGCAAGAATTCCCTGCAGAAGAGAAGAAATAAGAGCAGAGGGTAGGGAGGGGATCAAGACCAACAGAGGAATGAGATTTAGTGAAGGAACAGAGGGATGGGGTGAAGAAAGGAGACATTTTTCCATTCATAGCATCAGGTATAGTTCCAACATGATGCTGCAGCAGAATTGAGACTAACAAAAAACATGCCTGTGTCCTTGGTAACTTTGAGCTGATCACTGGAAGGCAGTGACAGATTCTTAAATTCAAATCATTAAAAAAAAAGCCAAACCAAAGCAGCTTCTGAGAATCCATTCAGAGAAAGCTCTCTTGTTGTGCCAAGAGTAGCCTGCATGCCAGAGCTCTAAATAAACAGTCTAAATATACAGGTTCATAAATCTTGTGTGAGAAATTAAAACAAGGGAAAGGACATTGATTTATTATATGTTTGCTGGAAAGCTTAAGACTTCATCTTTCATTATAATAACAGTGTCCTCCATGCTCCGTAAGGGGGCAGAAGTGCTTGACTTCAATTGTGCTTTTTTGGGGTTTTTTTTGTAATTATAAGGTGAGTGGAAAGTTGTCCCAGAACAGCAATCTTCTCAGTTTCACTATTAGGTTGTTTGTAGATCCCCATTAAAACTTCACAGGTCAGTCCAGGTTCCCCAAAGAGAAACCGACCTCCTGAACTTGCAATAGAGCTCTTGTTTCTGGAAAAGGATTTTCTGGGAATTGCCATAAAAATCGGGAGAAGCATTTGAGAGCTTGGGTAACTGATGGACATCACATGAAATGTTGCTTCTTATTAAGAATTAATCATAGAATGTTTGGGGTTGGAAGGGATTTTAAAAACCACCCAGTTCCAATCTCCTGCCATGGGTTTCTGCTAGACCAGGTTGCTCCAAGCCCCATCCAACCTGCCCTAGAACTCCTCCACCAGGGATGGGGCAGCCACAGCCTCTCTGGGCAACCTGTGCCAGGGTCTCCCCACCCTCACAGGGAACAGCTTCTTCCTAATATTTGATCTAAACTTACCCTCTTTCAGTTTAAAGCCATTAGTGAAGCCATTAAAGAATGAAAAGGAATTTTATACCAGATGCAGATACACCCCAATTTATTAAAAAGACATTTTATGGATAGCTCCAAAAATGTGGTGGGTTTTCCTTTTCTTTTTTTTTTTTTTTCCTATTTTCCATTTTTTATTTCTCCATCACTTGCAGTACCTCCACAACCTCTAAACCTGAGTAGCCCCACTGCCATGTGCTGTGTGGAAAGAAGGAGGTTAAATCCTTACATCTCTGTGAATCACAGCCTTGCTGCCTGCTGCAGTGAACTAAGGCTTGTCATCTCTGAATTTGGGATGTACACTCATTTTCCAACTCTGTCACTTTTCGTGATCTTTATCTCCCTAAAACTTTCATGATCCAGATGTTCCCTTCTGGCTTAGGTGGCTGTGCTGGAAACCATCCCCAAATAGTGCTGCCTGTGACACAAATCTGTGTCCAGTAATCAGAGGAAGCAAATGGTCTCTGCAGAGCATGGCTTGGTTTAATTAGAAGAATAATAAATATCTCAGGCTTTGGCACACGACATTTCCATTGTGGTTCACTGCCTGTACCAACAGCTCCAGGAGCAGCTATTCCTCCTCTCCATACCTCAAAGCTGACTTTACCTGGATAATAGTACTCACTTCTGAGGCACTTAATAAGAAGAAATATTGTGTCAGGCTGGAGGAAATCAAAGAAAAATTATCTGGGGAAGGAATTTTATTAATGTTGCTCAGTATCAGCCTCAGAGAGAAGTTTTAGGAAGACTGTCTTCACTGCAGTAAATAGCATCATGCTAGATTGATACCTAAAAACACCTGGCACACCTGATTTTTGTTGTTGTTGTTTTTTTTGAGGGTTTTGTTGTTGTTGTTGTTGTTTTTCTTTTTTTCCATATGGCTGAAGAAAATCTTCATGCCACTCATGGTCAGGTTTTTCTGTCGTTTTTCATTTTTCTTTCTTTTTCAGTTTGTTGTTTTTTGGGGGTTTTTTGGGTTTTTTTTTTTTGTTTTTTTTTTCCCTCAAGGTAGGGATGGGATTTGAAAATCTCCCTTCTAAAACTGACCTCCTCTTACATAAATTGTTGTAACTCAAAAAAGACATGAACACAAGGGGTGGGCTTGAGCCAGCAACCAGCAAAAGGTGTTCAGGTCTTTAACTGGAGGTTTATATCCTCCTCTGTTATATCTCAAAGGCAGTGCCAAACAGGATGTTCTAGAAAAGATGCCTATCTTGGAAAAAAAAAATTGTCTTCTATTTTTGTCCTCAACAACTTCTTTTATTCCCCTAAGGACTTCTTCTAAACCTGGATTGCTAAGAAAAACTCCTCTTTTCAGGATCCTGCATTCCAGCTNAAAAAAATGTCTTCTATTTTTGTCCTCAACAACTTCTTTTATTCCCCTAAGGACTTCTTCTAAACCTGGATTGCTAAGAAAAACTCCTCTTTTCAGGATCCTGCATTCCAGCTTGCCTGAACCCACTGTGAGACAAAGCTTCTGCTGGCACAGGGGCAATGAACTCAGGCACAGCTGGGCTTGGCAGTGGCAGGATGAGGTTGCAGTTGGCTTTTCCCCATTAAAGTCCTTCATGTGGGCAAAGCAACAACTTTTTCTCCCATGGATTGTAGGCTGCCTCATCCATCTAGAAACAGAAGTGGATCTGGGCTGCACTGCCATGTAACTCTACTTTCCACCACAATTTTGTTGCTGTCAGGAAGGGATCCCTAAAATTTTGGACAGGTTCCATGGAGACTGATGTCCCCTCCTCAGTGCAGCTATGGACCTGATCATCAAAATACAGAATAATTCCTTGCATTAACTGACCTGATGGCCCAGATGACTGTTCCATTTCCCATGAGATCCACCAAAGACCACAGGTCACTGGCTTAATAAATCCTGTGAGCACCTCAGCAAAGAAGAGATTTCTCCAGGTAAAAAATGTCTCTACACAGAGACCTTGAAGGGCAGACACAGGAGGAGGGTCAGAATTCCCATCCCACTCACTGAGCACAGAGGGCACTGGGGGTGTCTGTCCCTGGGCTGGAGAACTCTGCCCACATCCCAGCTTTGCTCTGCTTCCTCGCTTCCATGGGCAAAGAATTTTTCCCAATTCTCTTGAGCTAAGCAGATGCGACAACTTGATTTTTTGGGGGAGTTTAGGAGTTATTTTCTGCACAATCTCAGGCTAATTTCCCTGTTCCCCAGGGAAGTGGTCATGGCATTAAGCCTGCCAGAGTTCAAGAAGTGTTTGGACAACACCCTAAGGCCTGTGGTGGGATTTTTGGGGCTGTCCTGTGCAGGGCCAGGAGCTGGACTCGANATGGCTGAAGAAAATCTTCATGCCACTCATGGTCAGGTTTTTCTGTCGTTTTTCATTTTTCTTTCTTTTTCAGTTTGTTGTTTTTTGGGGGTTTTTTGGGTTTTTTTTTTTTGTTTTTTTTTTCCCTCAAGGTAGGGATGGGATTTGAAAATCTCCCTTCTAAAACTGACCTCCTCTTACATAAATTGTTGTAACTCAAAAAAGACATGAACACAAGGGGTGGGCTTGAGCCAGCAACCAGCAAAAGGTGTTCAGGTCTTTAACTGGAGGTTTATATCCTCCTCTGTTATATCTCAAAGGCAGTGCCAAACAGGATGTTCTAGAAAAGATGCCTATCTTGGAAAAAAAAAATTGTCTTCTATTTTTGTCCTCAACAACTTCTTTTATTCCCCTAAGGACTTCTTCTAAACCTGGATTGCTAAGAAAAACTCCTCTTTTCAGGATCCTGCATTCCAGCTTGCCTGAACCCACTGTGAGACAAAGCTTCTGCTGGCACAGGGGCAATGAACTCAGGCACAGCTGGGCTTGGCAGTGGCAGGATGAGGTTGCAGTTGGCTTTTCCCCATTAAAGTCCTTCATGTGGGCAAAGCAACAACTTTTTCTCCCATGGATTGTAGGCTGCCTCATCCATCTAGAAGCAGAAGTGGATCTGGGCTGCAGTGCCAAGTAACTCTACTTTCCTCCCAAATTTTGCTGTTGCCAAGAAGGGAACCCTAAAATTTTGGACAGGTTCCATGGAGACTGATGTCCCCTCCTCAGTGCAGCTATGGACCTGATCATCAAAATACAGAATAATTCCTTGCATTAACTGACCTGATGGCCCAGATGACTGTTCCATTTCCCATGAGATCCACCAAAGACCACAGGTCACTGGCTTAATAAATCCTGTGAGCACCTCAGCAAAGAAGAGATTTCTCCAGGTAAAAAATGTCTCTACACAGAGACCTTGAAGGGCAGACACAGGAGGAGGGTCAGAATTCCCATCCCACTCACTGAGCACAGAGGGCACTGGGGGTGTCTGTCCCTGGGCTGGAGAACTCTGCCCACATCCCAGCTTTGCTTTGCTTCCACGCTTCCATGGGCAAAGAATTTTTCCCAATTCTCTTGAGCTAAGCAGATGCGACAACTTGATTTTTTGGGGGAGTTTAGGAGTTATTTTCTGCACAATCTCAGGCTAATTTCCCTGTTCCCCAGGGAAGTGGTCATGGCATTAAGCCTGCCAGAGTTCAAGAAGTGTTTGGACAACACCCTAAGGCCTGTGGTGGGATTTTTGGGGCTGTCCTGTGCAGGGCCAGGAGCTGGACTCGATGACCCTTGTGTGTCCCTTCCAACTCAGTTAGGCTGGTGAGATGGAATTATCTTCTATTTTCTTAGAGGTAATTTCTGGGGGTTAACCTTCAGAATTCCCTGGAGGTTAGCATGCCTTCTTTTTGCTCCTTTCACTGGATAATGGAAAAGCCACAGACTTC
The DNA here is from genome assembly GCA_013389925.1 of Aegithalos caudatus. Taxonomy (NCBI): domain Eukaryota; kingdom Metazoa; phylum Chordata; class Aves; order Passeriformes; family Aegithalidae; genus Aegithalos; species Aegithalos caudatus. The sequence goes on from WEIU01016754.1 coordinate 677,407, forward strand.
AGTAAGCTGATGAATTTCAGCAGTGGCTGAAAAGGCACAGTACAAATACAGAGTCCACAGGTACTGAGAAACCTCTGGAGAATAACAGTGAAAATGAGAAGAGTATGTGAAAACAACATGTGAAGAGAAAGTGAAACAGTTGGATTTGTTTAGCCTAGAAAAGAGAAACCTAAAGGAAGCCAGGTGTGTGTTCTTCCAACAAAGGAGAGGGCGGCTATGGAGATCAATAGTTCTGTGCCCTTGGTGACTAAAACAACACAAAATTTGTTCCACTTCCAGCAAAGAAAAGAAATTAAATGCCATAAAAGAAAATGAAGAGTGAATGTTGTCTGGAGAGGCTGTGAAAACTCCTTGGATGTTTACCAGGAGACCTGAGGCAAACAAGCTGTGGAGTGGTGTAGGTGTCCTTGATTCTGCCTTGATGCAGAGGAGGGGGCTAGGACAGAGGTTCACGATTTGGGGACAAAGAATATACCTGGGAAGGTGAAAAGCCCCAGAAAATTACTTTCAGACTGGTTTTTTTTTTTTGCTGCTTCTATGCCCAAAGTCTTTATTTTTGAAGCTGTAGGAAGAATAACAAACACACACCACCTCCAGCCTCCTTTATTTCAACCAATGCAAACAGCCAGACAAGAGCAAAATAATTTTCAAGGGAATTTGGGAAGAAGAGTGAAGCAGAGAGGTTGCTCATCAACTCTTGAAAAGAAGGATAGCTCAGTATTAAAAAGTCCAAAAGCTTCGGGAGTTGACGACCTTTAAGTCCATTGCATCCCTTGGAAATCCCACTTCTAAATAAATATTGCTGGCTGACGCATGCTCTAATAAAAACTGCATATTGCAGTCATTTGCTGGTTGGTTCAGAGCCTTGTCAGCTCATTCACAGCACATTTACTGCCAAATCATTCCTTGAATCACAGGACAAGAAATGTTACACATGCTGAGCAAATCTCCCTCATTAGTTTGGGAGGGTTGCCACTGCAGGCTGGGAGATCTCAGATTTCAGAGGAGGTCCTGTGACCCACTGTGTGTGTGAGCCACAGCTGGCACATCCAGGGCTCTGCCAGGGTGGAAACCACAGCCTTGGACTCCCATAAAGCTGATTTTCTACCTCTGAAGGTGTTTCACCATCACTGCCCTGGGTCAGACACACCTGTGCTCCATTTTAGCTGCCTGCAGCAATCCACTGAGTGGTGCTTTTAATTCCTAGAAGTCTGTGGAAATAATTAAAGCCCTGCTGAAACTCAGTACAGTGTTGGGATTTGACCCTTTGTGATTGTGATTCACCAGGGAAATTAAATAAGTAAAATTAGTAAAATAAGTAAAGCAAGCAAAATAAATAAATGGGTAAAATAAGTAAAATAACAGATATGGCTGCAAGTTCTCCTTGTGCACACCATCCTCAGCCTTCTGAAGTGTTGAAGCAGCTCCAGAGGAGGCCACCAAGATGATTAAAGGGATGGGGAAGTTCTCCTATGGGGAAAAGCTGAGAGAATTAGTTTTTTTTTAATCTGGGAAAAATAAGGCTTTGAGGTACTTAATTGTGTCCTTTCAGTACCTGAAGGAAGCCTGCAAGAAAGATGGAGAAGGATTCTTTACAGGAGCCTGGAGTGACAGGACAAGTGGGAATGGCTTCAAACTGACAGAGAGTAGGTTTAGATCAGATATTGGGAAAACATTCTTCCCTGTGAGGGTGCTGAGGCCCTGGCACAGGTTGCCCAGAGAAGCTGTGGATGTCTCATTCCTGGAAGTGTTTAAGCCCAGATTGGAGAGTTCTTGGAACAACCTGGTCTAGTGGAAATTGTCCCTGCCCGTGGCTGGGGGTTTGTAAAAAGATTGCCTTCAATCTCCCTTCCAACCCAAACCATTCCATGATTCTGTGGCTCTCACACCTCAAGTTTTACCATCAGCTCTTGCAGGGGGAAAAATAATTCAAGTTGCCATTAATATGTGGACAAAAAGTTATGTAATGCCTGAGGGCTTTAACCTGTATGAGCTGTGGGCTGGGGTTTAACACTGCATGTAAACAGAGGCTTTCCTGAGTTTTGGGACCCCTCACACATATTTACAACCAGCAAAGCAAGAACAGAAATTCCCATCGGCTTGCAGAGGCAGAAGCTGCACATGCAATGTGCTCTTTTTCCTGGGAGGCTCTGTTTGTGCTCGAAAATTAAATATAATTGGAAAATCTGCTGTACAATGAGGACTACTTGTACATCCTGAGCTGCTTGTGTGCTAGGAACTTGTTTAGATGCAAAGTGCCTGAACCCTGGAACATGCTGGAGTGGGGTCTGGGAGGGATTTGGAGAGCCCCAAAGGCTCCAAACTTTTGCTGAGATAGATGGATCATGTTCTACTGTCTGAGGACATTCCCAAACAGTTCAACATATTGTTACACAGCCATCCAAAAATGCTCTCCCAGACTCATCTTCATCTTTACAACTCCAGCAAAGAGAATTTCATGCCAGCATGTGCCATTTCCTGACTATTCAATCACTGTCATCCTCATTATTGTGGTTTTTTGTGTTTTTTTTTAACACCCCTCTCTGTCATCTGAGGTCACCAAATAAAAGGTCAGTCACTTATTTAACAGAATCACAAAATCCTAGAATTATTTGACTTGGAAGAGGCTTTAAAGATCATCTATTTCCAACCCCCTGCCACAGAAATGTCGTATTTATACTGGTCAGACAAACTCAAATCAAGAAAAAGAGTATTTTGAATCTGCAGTGGTCAAATGCAATAAAAAGCAAAAGTCTCTTTAGTTTAAGGTTATCCCATTGTGCCACTGGCCTTGGCTCAAATTAATAAGTGTTACCACACCATTCAGTCACTTTTGACCCTCCAGTCAAGGTTCCCATTTTCCATGTGAGATATTTAGTTGCCTGTTCCAAAGGAAACTTAACTTAGTCTTGAAATTCCTTTTTCCCATTTTTTTTTATAAGATGTTAATCTCTTAGGGTTTTCTAGAAAATTTTCATTTCAGAGAGAACAGATAGGCATTGATGTATATCAGAATGACTTATTCAGTGGTAAGATGATATCAGTTAAGGAAAGAAACACTTGTGAAACACATATTTTCATCTTTCTAAGTCACACTGTCTCTCTGCTCATGCAGTATTTGCTGTTCTTAAATGTTCAATTCACTCCAGCAAAAAAACATGGCTTTTTCAGCACCTGGCAATATTTTTATTTCTCATCATGGTTATTTCCCACATGGATTTCAGGTTTTTCTGGGGCGTGGTTGCACATTTCTGCCAGGCTCAATGCCTGGCAGATTAAATTTTAAAAACATTAAACTTTCAATTGCCCTGCTTGGATTCCCTCATGGTCACTTTACTTTGCCTTGGAAATTCTGACCCAGGAAAGACTTGTCCAAATCCAGGTGCTGCCACCACAACTCCAACCTGTTGGATCTCTTTTGTTCCAAGTGAGAAATTTCCACTCAAATTTGAGATTCAGGAGGGTTCAGAATGGCAAATTCAGTCCCCAGCTACCATGGGGCATTCAAATGAAAATGTTTAGGTTATTTCAGTGATCTTTTGTACATGAGATGTGTTAAACACCCCCAGATTAAAGGCTATGTTATACATGTTCAGAACAGAGTAGTTTTTGATACCAATGTATTTGCTTCTATTTTAGTTTGTTAAAGGGAATCATAGTTGGCATATGAGCTGGTTTGTTGACAGAAGGAGGAAAAAAACCCCTGAAGCCTAGCCAAACCATTCCACCTACAATATTAATTAGCTCCAGTATGAAGAAATCATTCAGATTTTATCATTTTTTCAAAAATATATTTATATACTGATTAGAAGAACAAGGACCAAATTACTGTTTATCAGCTCCTTTGAGCCAATTATATTATTAATATACTAAAAGTTTAGATGTACTATAATTTAAGTATTCACCTCCTCCATCCTATTTGTGAATCAGATCCAAACCCCGTTGAGCACACAATAAATGTTTTTATTACAAAAACATTGCCAATTGTCGAGATAAAATCCTGCCTCTTGTGAGATTCAAAACCAAATAGTTACATACAAGCCTCAGCTTCTATTGAAGAAAATAAAAACCAAACCATTAATTTTAGTTTTGGGGGAAAGAGGCTGAAAGATGGGACCTGAATTAATCTAAATGAAAAAAAAGAAAAAAAAAAAAAAAAATTTGAAGAAGGTTTATTTTTATTGATTTTTTTAATCAGAGGTTTTTAGTGCTGTTGGATGAAAATCACAAATATTTCTGGTCATCCAAGGGTTCCTTGTTGCCTTCCTCTACAGATCAGTCACTGGAAGAGCTTGGCAGTGACTGTAGGGGGTCTGCAGGGCACTCTGGAATATGGCAGAGGACACACACACGATCTCATCCCGTGCCAGTGGAGCCAGGGACTTCCAAACTGAGCAGGAACAGCTTTAAACTGAAAGAGGATAAGTTTAGATCAGATATTAGGAATAAATTCTTCCCTGTGTGGGTGGTGAGGCCCTGGCACAGGTTTCCCAGAGAAGCTGTGGCTGCCCCATCCCTGGAAATGTCCAAAGCCAGGTTGGATGGAGCTCTGAGCAACCTGGAATAGTGGAAGATGTCCCTGCTCATGGCAGGGGGGTGGACTGAGAGGGTCTTCAAGCTCCTTTCCAACCCAAACCATTCCATGATTCTGGGATTCTATATTTTCCACGATGGAATGCCCCCTGAGGTGAGAAACAGGTGGGTACAAAACATCACACAGGCTGTGAGCCTTCTGCTAGTCCTCCAAGACAGATGGTATTTGAGAATAAAAGACTTTGTTATAAGTTTAGGGAGACTTTAGTTAGGGAAAAGATACAAACTTGACTAATTATCATGTTTTTAAGTGCTTATCCCTTATTTCTGAAAGATCTAAAAATGGCAAGCTCTTCCTTTGTTGAAATAATTATGGAATCACAGAATAATTTGAGTTGGAAGAAAATTTAAAGATCATCTAGTTCCATGGGCAGGGACACCTGTTCCCTCCATTTCTTCTAGGTAAGTAAAAGATCAGCTTAATCATCAAGTACATTTTTGCAGGACAGAACTGAAGCAGAGTGGCTGTTTATGGCACTTTTCAGTGCAAAACCTGCCTTGAAAAACCTTTTAAGAAAAGTGAGCCCAAGCCTGGACAAATTAGTTTTAAGAAAAGCCCATTCATGTTGCCCTCAGCAGTCCTGAATGACACACTTGAAATAAAAATAATGGACTTTGCCTGTCAAAATGTGCTATTACCCCATAAAACTCTGCCTTTTCACTTTTTTACTCAAGTGGAGAGATTGCATGCAAGGAAGCAGACCTGTGAAAGGCCCATTAGCAGCTCAGCAGGCAGCAGATGCTCACCAGAGGTGCAGATCAGTCTCTTTACCAGGCTGCAGTGGGGTTATCTGTGGGTTAAAGCCTCCAGAGCTGATGGCAAGTGAGATCTTTCTGAGCCCAGAAGCTGCTGGGTCTTCACTCCAGTGTGGATGCAACATAAGGTGTGTCTGACTCCAGCCTGGATCAGCAGGAACGTCTCTGAACTGCATCAAGAAGGGATCTTGGTTCAAATTTCAGAGAAGGTCTGGATAAAATCTCTAGGATGAACAATTTGAGATGGGCAGCAAAGCTGGGGAAGGCCCTGGAGAACAAATCTGGTGAGGAGGGGCTGAAGAAGTTGGAAGTGGGGCTCAGCCTGGAGAAAAAAAAGAGTCTCAGGGAGACTTCATTGCTCTCTACAACCCCCTGACAGGAAGGTGTAGCCAGATTGGTCTCTTCTCCCAGAGAACAAATGACAGGATGAGAGGAAATTACCTCAAGTTGCTCCAGAAGAGGTTTAGATAAAATATTATTTGTTTGTTTGTTTTCTCATGGAAAGGGTTGTAAATTATTGGAACAGGCTGTCCAGAGAAGTGATGGAGTCATCCCTGTATGTGTTAAAAAATGTGTGGATGTGGCTCTTGAGGACATAATTCAGTGGTGAACATGGTGATGGTGCTGGGTTGATGTCTGTACTTGATGATCTTAAAAGTCTTTTCCAACCTCAGTGGTCTCATGACTCTATGACTAAGAAAATTCTCCTTGCTTAACCATCACAAATAAGGTAACACGAAAACTTACGAACAATTTTTGTACAGGGTTTAAACACTTGAAATATTTTCCCTAATGAAGATGTGAAGAAAATTACACATTCTAGCTTTGACAGGAGCAACTCGTGTGCCACAATTGTATCTACGATCATTCCTATGGGTCATTAGATTGAAAGAACAAATTAAAACGAGTTCTTCTGAAAAATTCACCCATTGTTAAATAATATATCTTGGCAGAATAAAAGCATTGCATGTTTCCAGTGATATGCTAGCTCCATTTTCAATCAAAAGAATCATTAAAGGCTTGGTTGAAAAGGGTGCATTTTCCTCTGTGGCCACTGGTGCTTTAAACCGTGGAAATGTTAAAAAACTCCTGGCAGATGCTCATTCCCATACGGTAGAAAGAGAAGTGATCTATTGTCTGCTTAATTATTTTTAATAACAGAGGAAAAATCCATTAAAAATGCTTGAAATTGCAAGAAGTGTATTAGAGTCAATTGGCTTCACAACGTGTCGTTGTTTGCAGATAACAAAGCTCACACCGACTTCCACAGGATGAGTGCTGCTGTTGGCCCTTTGTCACAGGGAAATTTGAAGTAAACAAAATTCTTAGTCAGAGATAAAATCTCTTCTTAGACAAGCTGATATTTTTCTGCCCCTCACTGCAAGAAAGACTTTGAGGGGGTGGAGGGTATCCAGAGAAGGGAACGGAGCTGGGGAAGGATTTGGAGAACCAGGAGTGGCTGAGGGAGCTCAGCCTGGAAAAAAAGAGGTTCAGGAAGGACCTTCTCTCTCTCTCCACAACTCCTTGATAGGAGGATGGAGCCATCAAGATGGGGATTGCACTCTGCCCAGAGGGAACAAGGGACAGGATAAGAGGAAACAGCCTCAAGTTCCATCAGGGGAGGTTTAGACTGGATATTAGGAAGAATGTTTCATTGGAATAGTTGTAAAAACTCTTCCAATATTTCATTGCAATAGGCTGCCCAGAGGAGTGGTGGAGGGTTCCCTGGTAGTGTTCAGAACATGCACTTTAGGCCATTGTTTAGTGCTGAACATGGTGCTGCTGGGTTGACTGTTGGAATTGATGATTTTAAAGGTCTTTTCCAACCTCAGTGATTTTGTGATTCTGCAGCACAATGAAGGAAAAAGAAAAATAAACAAAAAAACCCATGTACACAAAGTCTTCTTCAAATACAGAGTAGAATCAGCAGCCTGCCAAGCTCAATAGAAGGGGGGAATAATTATTCAAAGTTAAATTCATTTATTTAAATTCATTTATTTAAACCAATTTTTGGATGAAAAGCTTGGATGTATCAATGGAGCCAGAGGGATGTAGGAAGTAGGACAGATCATAACTGGTTGGCATCTCCTGCACATAGGGAGAGAGTGTTCATAATTCACAGAAAATACTCAAGGTTGAGTTCTAGAAAATAAAGATAAGAGATTTAAAGACAGAAATTACAATTGGTATGTCAAGTAAATATTCAACAGCATTACTAACCAGACTTGTGAAATTTATCCCTAAGTTAGTTTTTTGGGGAAAACTTTGGTTTTCAAGGCTCTCACTTTCATTTTAGTATTGGATCACCAGAGAATTTCACAGGTATGTTATTATTCCTTCTTCATGGAAGGCATTCAGTGCAGCCTCCAGCCTGAAACAGGCTGTTGCCAACATTAGATCAAGTCACCAATGACTTCTCCCAGGCAAGTCTGGACACTTCTATGACGTCTCTAGGGAAGAAGTTCAGTGTTTTTGAGTGCAGGGATTGTTCTGGGGTGTATTAAGGGCCATGCAGTGATAAGACAATGGGGAATTGCTTTAAGCTGGAGCAGGGTATAGGTTTAGGTTGGATATTGGGAAGAAATTCTTCTCTGTGAGGGTGGTGAGAAGCTGGCACACTCTGTACAGGAATTCTGTGGCTGCCCCATCCCTGGAAATGTTCAAGGCCAGGCTGGACGTGGCTTGGAGCAACCTGGGGTAGTGGAAGTTGTCCCTGCCCCATGGCAGGGCATGGAACAAAAGGATGTTTAAGGTCCCTTCCAACCCAAACCATTCCATGATTTTCTTAGTTTTGTGCCATCCTTAAGTTTGCTGAGTGTCCACCGTGCCACCAGCTGGAACACTGAGGAAGAGGAAGGATGATATCAGCCCTGGCTGTTCTTGTCATGAGCTGCCTGACAGACACCCAGCCCTTGATCCCTGTCCTTTGAACAAGGTGATCCGGCCAATTTTCAAACTGCTTGACAGCCTGTTCTTCCACCACTTCCTCCAAACGAGAATGCAGTGGGAGGTGATATCTGAAGTCATATTAAGCACAAGACATGACATGTACCAATCTTCTTTCACCCACCAGCCATCCAATTCTGTCAGAGAAGGCAATTAGGGCCCTCAATCACACTTTGCCCTTCCTCTTAAACTCCATTATTTTTCCAGAGCAGGGAATGTCTTGGATTGACATACACTTTCCAATATTTTCCTCATTACAATATTTATCGTTGTTGTTTCTGTGGTGTTTTGCTTACTTTTGGTGATTTCTTAGAAGATCAGCTTTTGTCAGTTATTGGGGATTTCCCATATCACTTAATGCTGAACAGGATTTCTTAATGACCCTTCTTCATCCTTCAAAAGGGGTTTAAAATTTACTGGACATATTTCATCAGGGGATTCTTGAAACCAGGGAAACATTTACACACATCCACAAAATGTGGGGTTTTTTCATGATTTGTAATACATTTCAATGTTTTTGCCTGCCATAAACCCCTTCTTTTGCATGTTAGGGTAAAGTTGCTTAATTTAATTTTCCAAGTTCTTTAAAGGAGATAAAAAGTAAGGACAGACTTGCTTACAGTCACTCTTAATGTATCTCTTGAAATGTATTAAAACTCTATCTGAGTTCTAAGGTTCAACATTGAAGCTTAGAATTGCACTGAAGTTTAGACAGAACATAGGAACTAAAAGAGAACTTAACAAATTATTCTGAAAATTTGGTCATATATTTGTATCTTACCTCCAATGACTGTGATAGCAAACAGGAAATAAATAAATGAAGTTTTGTTCAGCAACATAAACTACTTCTGAAATACCCAATGATTGTTTTTCATGGAACACTGTGTTCTTTACCTAATTTATTGATGTTCTTAAAAAAAAAAAAAAAAGTTTGCTGTTTCAGGATGTCATAAACATTATTAAATAAGTGGGATCAGCAAAAGGATAGAATGAAGTGAAAGATCAAGTGGAGTGTGTTTACATGCCTCAGGAAATATCCACTCAGAAATTATCATATGTTTTTTCTTCAAAGAACCTTTTTTCCCTTTTTTTTTTT
>WEIU01016754.1:686812-742016 GCA_013389925.1 Aegithalos caudatus
TTTTTTTTTTTTTTTTTTTTTTTTTTTTTTTAAATATTGTGGAATTTGATTTATTCACAGCAGCTATGAAAAGTATCTTTTCTTTGTGCAAGCAAACAAGTTCCTGAAGCTGATAAATACATATTCTATTAAAGTTAAACCCATCATCTCTGTAAAAAAAATTGCAATAGATTCTGAAATTAATGTTTTATGAAATATCTTAGAGACTTTTTGTTATTTAGCAAAGTGAAGCTTGTAATAATTCAGTGGTCTGTTTGAGGGCAGTCTAAGGTTCACTTTAGGGAAAATACCCAATAGTTTAACAGAAGCAGTTTTTCCCTAAAATACCTCTTGTAACAAAGCATTGTCCTTTATTCTGTGTGCTTTGCCTGGAGCATTGATTAGAACATGTAATTACAGACCAGTTTTGCTGAAATCATTATTCAAAGCAGGCTCCACAGAAGCTGGGACCAATAGTTCACACACAAATATTCAAGTAGGAAGGGAGGGTGGTACCTGAGGAGCAGCTCTGTAAAATCATCCAGGTGGATGCTGTGGGGTTTGTATCTTTCCATGCACGAGTGACAGGAGATGGGATAGGAGGAAATGGCCTCAGATTGCTCCAGAGGGGGGTTAGATTGGATCTTAAGAAACATTTCTTCCCTGAAAAGGTTGTCATATGTTAGAACATGCAGCCCAAGCCAGCTGTGATGTCACCAGCCCTAGAGGAATTTAAAATACTCATGGATGTGGAACCATGGGCTAGTGGTGGCCTTGGCAATGCTGGGTTCATGGTTGGACTTGGTGACCTTAAAGCACTTTTCCAGTCTAAATGATTCTATGGTTCCATTTTATCACCTTGGCTGCCAAATCAGGAGCACTGGGGCCGTTCCTTACCCAGGGTTAAGTGGGGAGATCCTCTGAAACTGAACTGGGCAGGGGCTCTTTGTTCACTGGAGTTTGTGCACGTCAGCTTCATGAACCAGTCAGAAGAGGATGGAAAGGAAAACCCAGGTTCTTTATGGGAAAACTCTCCTAGGACAAAAAATCCTGTGGAGGTGAGATGAGATAATGCAGCACTTCAGACACTTCAGCTCTCTCTCCAAATACCAAATACCTGATTCTCCAGAATATAAAAATGAAATAAAAGAACGCGAAGGGATAAACAAGTGTGGGGTAGGAATGAGTTGGTCAGAAATTCTGGAGAAGGAAAACCCATGGGAAGGGGTTGTTGTGTAACAGGACAGACTCATAACAAGAAATAACCTGCCAACACACAAAAATAAACTATTTTATAGATTGACTTCTGAAGAGTCTTCTGTGTCCTAGGAAATATTAATGAATTGTGCTACCATTTCCCCATTTCTTCTGCCTGTATCTCATCTCTTGTCCTGAACAAACTCCCTGCTGTCTCTGCTGCCTCTAACTTTGACTTATACCAAGTTGTCCAAAAGATTTTCAATCACTTAAAAAGTGCTGATTTTTTTTTAGAACAGCTCACTTTTAGGTGACTGATGTGTGATATCCTAAATTGATGGTGTTTTAGGAACATGGGACCTCAAAAGTGATCTACATACTTAGCAATATAATTCCAATTATTTTCTATACCTATTTTTTTTTCATTGTTGGCTTATTTTAGTAGGTACAAATAAATCCCTTTTCCTTTTTAACAAACAAGCTCAACTATTTTATTGGATGCCAAGTCATCTGTAATAGGTCATTGAAAATAACAGATCTTGAGCATCTTTTGGTGGTTTTTTTTTTACTGATTAATGTTTTCCAGACATTTTTCTGGAAACTAGGTAGGTAAAGGATGTCATAAACAAACAGTGGCATGCTCAGAAAATAGAAGAGTCATCCTGATCCTCAGGAATCTCTCATGTGGATGCATGTGAACAGATTGTACAGACAATTGTACAGTCAAACAGTTCAGCAAGGCAGCAGTGACTGGCAATGACAATATTGGAGTAGTTAAGTGGTGCTCATACTTGGAATCATAGCATGGGTTGGAAAAGGGACCTTAAAGATCATCCAGTTCTAATCCTCTGCCATGGGCAGGGACTCCTTCCTCTATCCCAGGGTGCTCCAAACCCTGTCCAATCTGACTTTGGACACTTTCAGGGATGGAGCAGCCACAGATCTCTGGGAAAACCTGTGCCAGGATCTCACCACCCACACAGGGAAGAATTTCTTCCCAATATCCCACCTAAACTTACATTTCCCCCTGTCCTGTCACTCCGGGTTCCTGTAAAAAGTTCCTCTCCATCTTTTCTGTCAGCTCCCTTCAGGCACATGGAGGCTGCCTGTCACCCACATTTTTACAGCCTTCTGAGAGTTTCTAAAATCTTCTGATTTTTCTGAGGTTCTTTTTGTATCTTTATATGTTGAAGTGGAGTCCTTTCAAGGAGTCTGTAAGAAACAATCTATGTTTACATTCCTTTCTCAAGGAGACACATTTGATGGACTTTTGTCCCCACCAGTGTGGATGGAGAGGTGGTAACTTCTCCATCCAATCCAGGGGTAATCCCTAGAAAACTATAAAACCCAAGTTGTAAAATAAACTTTCTCTCTTTTCTTGCCTTCGAGCTCACTGGGTTCTGTGCCTTTATTTCTGTGTCATATCGTGACAGCTGCCTACATCATCTTGAAGCCCTCTTTTCTCCAGGTTGAACATTCCCAGTTCTCTCACAGCCTTTCCTCACAGCAGAGCTGCTCCATCCCTCTGATCACCTTGGTGCCTCCTCTGGACTCTTTCCAAGAGGTCCATGTCCTTCCTATGCTGGGAACCCAGAGCTGGAGGCAGCTCTGCAGGTTGGGTCTCACCAGAACAGGGCAGAGAATCCTCTCCCTTGACCTCCTGCCCACACTGCTTTGGATGCAGCCCAGGATAGCAGAGCTGAAGTTAAGAAAACTTAATAAAAAATACAATTTCCAAGCTGTCTGCAGTGTCAGTGTCCCTCATTTCCTCCTCCAAGTCATGTTATTATCCTCTGGAGTCAATGTCATCTTCTGCTTCCATCTTCCCTACCTTCCCCCACCTTCCCAAATGCTGAGACATTGTTTCTGTCAGTATTTCCTGAGGTTTGTTTGTTTTTTTAACAATTAAATAAAAGCCTCTGAAATCCCATTTTTTCTACAGTTGTCGTAAATGCCCTCATCAATGATACTTCTCTTTGTTAGGAGGAGCTGATTTATTTAATTTTATTTGCCAGGAATGTATCCAGAAGAAAAATAAACTGTGAGAAACAGACCTTATCATGCCATGCACGCCTGAGTTTCAAACTGATTTTACTGGAAGCTACATTATGGGGACAAAGCTGAGGCACTGTCGTTCTTCTGCACCTCAAAGACACAGCAAACCTTGACAATCCTCCAGGAGAAGCTCTGGAGCTTAGCAGTGTGTCCATTGAAATTCAAGGAAATGCCTTTCCTTTCCTTTCTGGCTTCAAACTTTGGAGTTCACAGGAATGTTAGGCAAGCCTTTTGCTTTGAAATGATCTCCCCCTCCCAAAAGCTGGGAGTCACCTTGAGTAGCCAGACTCAGGAAATTCAGCTTTAGCACATAGCTACAGGACATTTGTGTGCTCTAGGAGAAGAGCTGAGCAGACTAAAGATATTAAAGATGGTCCCATTGGCTGTCCATTTCTACTCATCAGAAACTGCAAATCCCACCGGAAAACATCTCTCTCTGCTTTAACTTTAAAAAAAATACAATAAAAAGGGGTGTCTGGTTAAGAATGTAAGGCAGGTTGGAGGAATCCCAGCAAGGGCTGATACAAAATAAGGCAAAGACACTGCCAGCAATCTATCCAGGGTAATTTCATCTGGGGTCAACAGGATGATCTCCAGAACGAGAGTGGAGTTCAAACATTCCAAATTGTCTCTGTCCAGTGGAGAATGCTGGTGATGGTGCAGCTAGGTCTTGTGCCACTGAGAGATTTCCATTTCTGTAATAACCTTGGGATAACTGGAGATTGGGGATTGGGAAAGGCAATCTTCCAGCAAATCTGAGGGTGTCATTTGCCAGCTGTGACCTGGGCTGCATCTAAAACAGAGAGGCCAGCAGGTCAAAGGAGGGGATTCTGCCCTTCTAGCCTGGTGAACCCCAGCTGGAGCTGTGTCCAGCTCTGGGGCCCCCAGAAAATGACTTGGGCCAGTCCAGAGAGGTCATTAAGATGAGAGAGCACAGAGGGATGGAGCACCTCTGTTCTGGAGAGAGAACTCTCCCTGGCAGAGAGGGTTGGGATTGGTCAGCCTGGAGAAGAGAAGGTTCTGGAGTGACCTTAGAGCCCCTTCCTTTACTTGAAAAGAGCTGGAAAGGGATTTATTTCGCAAGGATTTGCTGTGACAGTACAAGAGGGAATGGTTTTAAGCTGAAAGAGAGTAGATTTAGATTGCATATCAGGAAAAAATTACTGTGAGGGTGGTGAGGCCCTGGCACAGGTTGCCAAGAGAAGCTGTGGCTTCCCCTGCATCCCTGGAAGTGTCCAAGGCCAGGTTGGACAGGGCTTGAAGCAACCTGGGACAGTGGAAGGTGTCCCTGTCCATGGCAGGGGGCAGAACTGGGTGGTCTTTAAGGTCCTTTCCAAACCAAACCAATGGTTGAAGTCTCCAAAAACACAATCCAAGGTCCCACTCCTCTTCCTCCAGCCTTCTCTTTGCAGAAACATCCACCTTGGGTGAGCTTTTCCTTCTAGAAAGGAATTTCTGCACTTTTGTGGGCAGAGGGTTTGTGCTTAGGAGGGAGAAATGGGTTGTGTTTTCAGCATTACGTTGCTTTTAATTCCCATAGGATTTTCTGCATGGGAAAACTGCATGGGAGTCTCATCCAGGGTTGTGGATAATACATTCCACATATAGGAACTTATCTAAAGCCATATTAAATTTTCACCAGTGACTGAGGAATATTTTTTTCCTGCTTTTACAAATGGGTCTTCAGCAGGAAGTTTAAGTCCAAAGTTCAAAATCCTCAAAAGGAGAAAGAAGGCTGGGTTTGAAATTGTGATTGGAGCCCTTCAAGGATAACTTCCAATAACTCAATTCTGTTTCCTAAAACATGTCCTGCCAACTTCCTATTATTGAAATCAACATTAATTAACGTTTCTTTTACCATGTTCTTTGCATTACCATGACTTTCAGCCATGACTTTTATCACTGATATATTTCAGAATTATCATTCTAAACCTTTAAATAACAAAATTAGTCAGTAAGAAGCTGTACCAGAGCCACGCAAAAAGTGATTCACCTGTTTCACCATGACTCAAACACAAATAGTTCGGAAATTTTTAATGGAAAAATAATTTCAAATAAGAGTATTATATTGGAGAAGGATTCTTGACTAACCCTAGGTGTGGTGTGTCAGTGATGCAGCGATGACTAAATTCAGTTATTATTTGAAATTGCAGCTTATAGATTTGATATTTGCTCTCTTTTCTTTCTAAGTGACCACCACGTAGGCTTTGTGTTTCTTCCTGGGCCACGTCTACATCATCCAGCACAAGTTAAAAAAGTTCTACTGAAATAATTATCCCCATGACCAGACCCCAAGGACCTCCCCTTCCCAGCAAGCTGCTGAGCACAAGATTGGCAGTTCCATTATCTTCTAATTTACTTATTTATTTTACTTAAAATTGTTCTAGAACTCTGACCAAGATTTATAAAGCTTGTCAGTGTGACCAAAAGTGAGATGGGTAATGTGTAATGGGGATAAAGAAAAAGCAAAAAGCCAATCAGTAGGTAAAAAAAAAACCCATAAAAACAAATTAAATTAAAATAAAAATTGGCTAGTCCCACTTATGGTGTCTGCAGTGTCCTGCACGCCAACACCTCTGTCTAAGTTTGAACCTCCAGAGATATTAATATTGTGCTAATAATAACCAGCTCTGTATCTCTGTGTATTCCACATATACGTAAGATGTTCATTGCTAATTTGTCTGCAGGAAGGTCTGAAATCCTCTCTGAAGATTTAAGTGTCTTACAAGTTTTATTTTTACACCCAAGTTGCCGAAGGTGAGCCCAGTTTCACCACCCACGCATGCACTGAAAAAAAAAAAAAAAAAAGCTTCTAATTTGCTTGGAGAAGGTCCTCCAATCCCCACCCACAGCAGGATGGTATTTTAAATTTTCTCAGAAGAGTTGATCATGGCGAGACCCTTAAATTACCACCTACATCCATACACCCACGGGTAGATGCACTTGGGTTCTTGTAACGTGGAGCCCTGGAAAATTGACTTTTTGAGAGATCTGGATGTAGGTTTCTTCGTGTTTGTTGACAGAGAAAAGGTGAGAAATACAAATCTGTTTGAAAGCTCTGCACAGGGGAGTTTCACCACCAGAAATCGGTGTCTTAACACAAGCTGGAGCTCATATTCAGGTTTGCACACCTGTAAATGTTGTGGGTTTGTTTTGTTTTTGGTTTTTTTGTTTGTTTGTTTGTTTGTTTGTTTTTCCTTTGGATTCAGGCTGGGAATTAAGTTAATTTTCTGTGCTTCTGCTGTCTTATATCACAGTGATGTTTCAGTCTGGGTAGAGAACAGGACTTGTCTATTTGAAAAGGAAGAGAAATCACTCAGATTCTTATTGAGGCTGCTGACAGAACATTTCATTAGGGTGGAAAGTGAGCAAGCAGAGGTCCCTGCATGACCAGCACCCTCCCTTTGTGCCAGGCAGGGATGCAGAGGCACAGGAGGGATGAATCCATGACTGATTAATGCTCACTACCTCTTGCCAGGAAAGAGTTAGGAAGAGATGTTAAATCTCCCCATTAGCAGTTTCCTGTCTCAGGTACTCAAGTACTTCTGCATATTTTATCCCCTCCTGTCTCTCTGGGACATTTCAGCCACTTTCTCTCCACTGAGCTCTGATCTGCTCCCAGAATTTGATCCTGTCATGTCTCCACACTCTTTCCCAGCCAGGGATCCTGTTTTGGACCCAGGTCTCATTTTATGATTCCACACCACAATGAAAGAAGGCTATAGAGCTGTTATAAAGCATCCAGAGGAGATTATGGAAGTGGTGAAGGTCTGCAAGGGAAGGCATAAGGAGAGGGCTGAGGTCACTTGGTTTTTTGAGCCTGGAGAAGAGGAGACTGAATGGAGACCTCGTTGAAGTCTTCAACATCCCCACAGAGGGAAGGAGAGGGGCAGGTACAGACCTCTGCTCTCTGCTGAACACTGGCAGGGTTAGAGCTGTGCCAGGAAATGTTTAGGCTGGATATCAGGGAAAGGTTCTTCCCGCAGAGGGTTGTCCCTTCTCCCTGGGGAAGTGGTCAGAGCACCGAGTCTGAGCTCAAGAAGTGTTTGTACAACACTCTCAGGCTCGTTGTGGGATTCTTGGGGTTGTCCTGTGCAGGGCCAGTATTTGGACTTTGATGATCCTCATGGATCCCTTCCAACTCAGGGGATTCTCTGATCCTAGAAATCACACAACTGTCTGTTCCTTAACAATGCAGTTATTTCCCTGGACCTCCTTGCTGCATCTCTGCAGAGTTGCAGGGATTCTGGCTACTAAGGCCCAATTTCCAAAAGCAAATGAGGTCATTAACATCCCAGCTAAGATTCTCAATCTACAAAAAGCCAGGGCAGTGAGGGATGTTCAACATCCTTTTAACACTGGTACATTTTGTGTTGGCATTTCAAAATTCGTGGCTGGATCTTATGCTCAGAAATGGAAATAACATGATGATTTTTCTTTAAAAAAAATCAAACAGGTAGGATCATAGAATATCCTGCTGTGGAAGGGACCCACAAGGAGCATAAAAATCCAGCTCTTGGTCCTGCACCTCAAGGGTTACACCATGTGTCTGAGGGCATTGTCCAGATGCTTTTTTGGAATGTGGATGCAATTGAACCTTGGCTGTATCAGGATTCATTGCTTTGCTGTGCATTTATTACACACCTTTTTTTTTTTTTTTTTTTTTCCCCACATGTGTTTGCAATTAGAGGCAAAAAAACTGATTGCAAAAGTATAGAAATGAGTATTAAAAAAGCAATGACAACGTGTCCCCAGGTTCTAGGTCTGAGATTTGTCCTCATTGTGTGGTTCTCAGTACTCAGAGTATTAGAAATGTCAGACACTGAGAGCTTTCCCAATGGTGGGTGTGCAAAAATGCCCAGAGTTACAGAGAACATCCACAGATGGAGTTCAACTTCTCGTCTCCACTCCAAGGAGGTCCAAAAAGGCAATCAGAGATGGATGGAGAAAGGAACTTCTTCCATTGTTGGCAGCAGGTATGGAGAGGAATCAGCAATTTAGGAACTGTCTTTAAAACAGCAATATGCAAGAGCCTTAAAACTAGAATGTGGTTGGAAGGGACCTTTCACATGCCAGTTCTGACAACTTGGGAAGAGGACCTGAACTTCTTGGACACTCATCTCACCCCAATGCATCCAGAACAGGCTTGGGGCTCACAGTTCCCTGGCTTGGTTGAGGTCCTGTATGTCCATCTCAGTGTATCCCTTGTCTAATCCTTGGTGGCAGCTGAGAGCTTGGCCAGGTCATGCTGGTCAGGGGCATCATGTGATGACAGCATTAGTGACAAAGTGTCTGTGGGAACAGACATCCCCATGGGTGGCAACTAATTGGGCTTCTTGCTCTTGGGGCTGATTAATGAACCTCCAAGAAGGAGCAAATCTTGTGCTCCAGGACTTGGTGAGCATAGAAAAAAACTCTGAAGTTTGAAGCCAAAAAGGCTGATACCGTATGAATGCTAAACAAAAAGTATATCTACCTGATCTTAAATTCCTCACAGGAGGGGGAAAATTCAGAGGAAAAAGTGAGGTGATGAAATTGTCTAGGAGTGACTGGTTCTGAGTTGTCAGGCTGGGGCTGAGCGGCTGCTGGGTAAATGCGACTTTTCCTTTGCTCCCTGTTCCTCCACATCACTCCTACCTCCTCAGAGGTGACAGAATAATATCTAACAGCCAGTTTCTCACCTCTGCAGGCTATGACTGACACTGCAAGGAACTGAGGGAATACATCTTGAGGCTTTTTCCCTCTTTTGATTTGAGCCAGGAACAGCAGATCCCCACCAGCCGCGTGATTTGGAGTCATGGAAATTTTGCTGTGCTTGTTCCTGCTGTGTTCCCCAGTCTTATGAAATGGCCTCTGGACTAAAAAGTGCACAGGGTGATGGGGGTTTCTCCCAGCTCTGGGAGAAAGTGGTAATAGAAGCACCACCTCTCAGTGAAATCAGCAAAATTGATCGTATTTCAACTTGAAGTGGTGCTGGCTGTGGACGGATGCACCTTCTCTTAGCTCTGGGTTTCACTTTCCATTAATGACAGAAGCAAAGATGCACATGAGCACCCTGCATATGTCTGCCTTTCAACTGCTCAATCCACATAATAAACTAGGAAGCTCCAGCTGGAGCATGAGACCTTTTTTTGGGAGAGGACCCAGGATGTTTGGTGACTCAGAATATTACTACGACCCCTCTGAGCCCAAGCTAATGCCAAGGAGCAGCCAGGAGGGAAATGAAAAGGTGATAACTGCATCCACAATAATCTTCTCTAAATTAGCACTGACCCCTCAGGAAAGAGATCTTGGAGTCACTGCAGATAATGCTTTTATGGGTCATCTCAGTGGTCAGCACAAGCAAAATATGTGAATAAAACCCTAGAATTTACTAGGAAACAGATGGAAAACAGAACTTCTGTTTAAAAGTGCGTGTGTCCATAAATCCCTGGTGAACCTAAATCTGGGGCACTGTATGGACTTCCAATCGTGCCATATAAAAAAACATGTGGTAGAGTTAGAAAAGGTAAAAAGAATGATGATCAGAGATGTGGAGTAGTTTTAATAGGGGGAATGGCTAAATAGTACTTCTCATGGCAGCTGGGAGTCATTCTGTGCACCAGCAGCCATCTACAAAGTGATGACAAGTACGAAAAGGCTGAGTAAGGAAAGGTTATTCATTATTTCTCATACCATGACAACCCAGGGACACTAATGAAGTGATCAGATAGCAGGTTTAAAGCAAACAAAAGGAACTTCCTTTACACACATCCTAGGACTTGTCATGGGAGTTTGAAATACAATGTTTTTCAGAAAGGGTTTAGAAAAATCAGGAGTGAAAACTCTCATGGTTAGCAACTAAAGACCAAATCATGCTGTTTGTGCCTGAGATACACTGAATTTTCTTCATAATAGCATGTATGGGCTTATGGTTTGGGTTTGTGATGCAAACACTGTTGATAATATAGAGATTTTTAGATATTTCTGAGCAATTCTTACACAGCCTTTTCTGCTCCTCACAGCACGAGCAGCTGGGCTGGGGATCCACAAGTATTTGTGAGAGGACACAGCCAGGACAGCTGACCACAAATGACCCAAGGGAGATTATAGTCTGTGTGACATCATGTTCAGCATATAAAAGGGTGTAAAACAGGGAAAGAAGGGGCATTCAGAGTAATGGAGTTTGCCTTCCCAAGTCACTGTTGCATATTGTGAGGACCAGATTTCCTGGGGATGGCTGAACACCTGCCTACCCATGGAAACATAGGAATGAATTCCTTATCTTCTTTTCCTCCTGTGCATGGCTTTTGCTTTACCTATTAAACTGTCTTCTTCCCACAACCCTGTCCTTTTCTCACTTTTACCCTTCTGGTGCCTTCTCCCACCAGGGCAGAGTGAGTGAGTGGCCCCAAGGTGGGGCTGGAAGGGTTCAAGACAACACCAGGTTTGACTGGGGTGTGCTGGACTGAATTTATGGCTGTTATTACTGTTCAGCTGTTAATTGGCAGTCTCTGTGTTTGTCTGGGTGTCTGTTTGAGCCCAGTGCTTGGTAGTGGCTGCTCTTTTCCCCCACTGCTCTCTGTGGTGCTCTGCTCCTCGTCTGCCTGTGCAGTGCCTGGGAATGTGGGAATGCTCTGACAACAGCAGCAGGGATGTGCCTGCCCTGAAAGATGGCCAAGGAGCCACTGCTGCTCCTGTGCTGCTCCACTGGACACTCTGGACTTCCAGAGTGACTTCAAGTCAAAGAAAACATG
This sequence comes from Aegithalos caudatus, assembly GCA_013389925.1. Classification (NCBI taxonomy): domain Eukaryota; kingdom Metazoa; phylum Chordata; class Aves; order Passeriformes; family Aegithalidae; genus Aegithalos; species Aegithalos caudatus. The sequence goes on from WEIU01016754.1 coordinate 697,780, forward strand.
ACCTGTGGATGAGTCCATGAGAGGCAAGGACACTCTGAAACACCCCTGGCTGTGATTGTGCCACACCAGAGCAGGTTCTTCTTGAAGGGTCCGGGACTGGGGTTTTGTCTGTGCCACACCTCTGAAAGGATTGTGGCCAAAAAATAAGTTCAAGCTGGAGAAGGAACATCTCAAAGCATCAGTGGTTGTGCATGGGCTCACACTGGAGCTCCTCAAAGCTTGTGGCCATGGGTAAGCCCATGATGGAGCAGGTGCATCCCTGGATGGACCTCAGCCAGTATTGGAACAAGTTTTTGTCCAAAGGGGCTGTGGCTGGGAATAAATCTATGCCATTGATGAAGTTCCAGCTGGAGCAGGTACATTCCTAAGGACTGCATTCTGTGGATAAATCCAGGCAGGGTTAAGAGAAAAGGCAGGAGTTCACTGCAATATTAAACCCTGTAACTTGACTTAGAGACCAGGGGTAGGGATTGTAATGGCAATACTTTAAAACTGTTGTAACCTGTGTTTTGGGCTTATGTTTTTAGGACTTATCCTGCCAGGAACCACCCAAATCAGTGGAGGACAAGCTTTATAAGCAGCAAGTTCAGCAGTGAGCTGGGTTTGTGGCCCAAAAACTCCACAGCACACATCACCTTTCTTTTCCTGAGTGACTACCATCACAGACGGAGCCCAAAGTCATGGACTAAGCGAACTCAGTGGACATTTGTGGATATTTGTGGATATTTTATGAGCATTTTAAAAACATTTTACAGGATTGAACCACAGAGGAATTCCTCCATCAGAGGAATGATATCTATGTATTATATAAAATGAAGGGAAGGGGGGTGGAGGGTAACACGTTGTGTTGGATAATGTTGGATCTGAGCAGGTTGTAATGCTGTGGAATAATGGGTGGAGAAGATATTGCTTTAGGTTGTTAATTTAATTTTCTTCATAGTAGCTCATATGGGGCTATGGTTTGGATTTCTGCAGAGTCCTGTTCTCCTGGGCATGGCTGAAATCCTGTCTGGCCATGGGAAATGAGGAATTAAGTCCTTCTCTTTCTCTGCTTGCATGTGTATGGCTTTTACTTTAACTTTTAAGCTGTCTTTATCCCAACCCACAAGTTTTCTCACTTTTTGCCTCTCCAGTTCTCTACCCCTTCCCACTGGAGAAGAGTAAATGAGCAGCTCTGTGGGGTTTCATTGCTGGCTGGGGTTAAACAATGTCACTAATTAAGAATAATCTGGAAAAACCACTGAGAAAAGATGAAATTCCCTTTATACCCTCTTTCTTACTTTCCCTCAAAGTCCCATTATCAGCAGATCTGTGACTGGACAAGGAAGATTCAGGTCTTGACCATGATGGTAAATTTATAGCAAGGAAACAAATGTTCCTACACTCACCCTATAGCCTGGTTTCATTCCAGCGTGGCCTCAGTCAGGAAGTTTAACTTCAGTAATTTCCTAATTAATTTCAGGGCTGGGAACAACTGATCAGACATCAGCTCTCAAAAAGAAAAAAAAAAAAAAAAAAAAAAAAAAAAAAAAAAAAAAAAAAAAAAAAAAAAAAAACCAAAAAAAACCCAAAAAAACAAAAACAAAAACAAAAACAAAAAAAAAAAAAAAAAAAAAAAAAAAAAAAAAAAAAAAAAAAAAAAAAAAAAAAAAAAAAAAAAAAAAAAAAAAAAAAAAAAAAAAAAAAAAAACACCAAACCACAAAAAGAAATATACTCACATCTGGAGGCTGTAATGAATCACAACCTGCCCCTAAATCAACACAGTGGGCTGCCACAAAAAAGATGAGCAGAGTTCTAGGCTGTGTAACCTGCCAGAGATGCTCTGCTCACCCCTGGGAACTCCTCACTTGGAGCAGATTATGTAAAGTGGAGCACTCCATTTCCAGAAAGATTTGTCCTACTTCAGGAATACCTAGTGGGAACCAAAAGAGTAGCCAACAGGGGAAAAAAACTACCTGTGGGGAAATATTAAAATCATTATCTCCTTCAGAGGGCTGAGTGGAATGTGGTAGTGCTGTTCAAATCCATGAAGGGTTGTTTTACCAGAGGAGAAGAAATCCAGGAGAAATGTTTAAGATGCTTTAGGGAAGAGGGGTGTTGGGTTGTCTGGGCAGCTGAGGGAGGTGGAGGGGCTCAGCCTGGAGAAAAGGAGGCTCAGGGGGGAATTTCTGGCTCTGCAGAACTCCCTGACAGGAGGGGGCAGCCAGGGTGGGGGGTCAGGCTCTGCTTCCAGGGAACAAGCAAGAGGAAACGGCCTCAAATCGTGCCAGGGGAGGTTCAGGTTGGACATAAGGAGGAATTTTTTTGTGAGAAGGGTGGTCAGGCATTGGAAGGGGCTGCCCAGGGAGGTGCTGGAGTCCCCATCCCTGGAGGTGTCCAAGGAGCAGCTGGACATGGCACTCATTGCTCTGAGATGGGTAACAAGGTGGGGGTGGGTCAAAAGTTGGGCTCAGACTCAGAGATCTTTTCCAGTCTAAATCATTTTGTGATTCTGTGGTATCAGGAGAGATTTTCCAATGGTCAGGACTGCAGAATACTGAGATTAATTGCCTGCAACATCTCCATCATGGGAAGCCTTGGAAGAAAAAAAACAACAGTTTAAACAAAGATCCATCAACAGTGACCTAGAAATACTATGTCTTGCTTTGGGACAGGAAAATAAACTATGCAACCTCTTGAGTTCTCTCCCAGACCTATGAATTTGTAATGCTGTCACAAACCTCTCCCACAGGCTTGATAATTTGTGTGAAAACACTTTGGGTGTCTTGAATTAATTACAGAGCCCTTTACCAGATTGTGGATTGGGACTGGCAATGTCATTCCAGCAAGGTCCATGAAACACAGCTATTTCAGCTTTCTATTCCTATAGAGACATCTTCATTTCTCTTCCCTGCAGTAGGGTTCAAGAAGAATTCAGTTTTTGCTGGATTTTCAGGGTAGAAAATGGAGGAACATCACAAATAATTTAATCTTTATTTCTTTAATCACAGCTGGCAGGAGCACAGGGTGCAGTTTCCCTGTCCTGGCTTCTGTTTCTCCAGAACAGGGTGGGCAAAGATTTCATGGTCACCCATGAGGAGCTGTTTTTGGGGGATTAGAGAGGAGAAACTTCTGCCACAGAGGTGGTGGCAGAGGTTGCTCAGAGCAGCACAGAGTGGGAGGCAGCACAAATGAATGTGTGGATGAACTCAGCCACACAAGAGCAGGACTGGCCTGAGGGGATCCAGCTCTGTCCTCCAGGTTTGTGTCCCCATCAAAGCTGAAAGACAAAAATCTGCTCTTACCTCATTTTGTACCACTCAGCTCACAGCTGCTGGAGGATGGAGGAATGAGCAGGACCTTCACATCTCTGCCTTACCACGGGGATGAGCATCTCCCAGATGTCTGCCCTGGCTGTGTAAGATGTAAATGTCAGCCCTGCTGATGACTGAAATCAGCAAGGAATGGCTTGGAGATGGCTGGGATCAGCCAGGAGATCTGTGTGCTTCATGTAGCTGATATTGCTGGGGCAATGCCTTGTACAAAAAATCTAAGTGAAAAGATTGTCATCTTGTTTATTTATCAGATTATTTCTCAGTGCAGCTGGCAAATATTTGCTACAGCTTGTAAGAAGCAGTCAGTAAAAATTTCCAGTGTCTGGAAATTCTCCCTTTCTCAAGCAAAACATCTGGTTGGACAATTTTATTTTTTTTTCCCCTGCTGCTTACAGAGTTTTTGGTGTGGTTGTCTGGGATGTTCTCTGTGCATTTTTTGCCAGATGAGCAGATTGTTTACTCTACTCACTGCCTTCAGCTTGTGTTGTCAGGCAGGGCTGCTGCAGGCCCCTCTCCATGAGCCTGCTGATTCCTCTGTCTTGCATTGGCTTTCTGGCATGACTGAAAGGCAACAGGAAATATGTGGGAAAACAGTTCCCTGAGAAGACCTGCCAGAAGGAGGCTCAGGATTCACTTGGGTTCTGAACATCCCCAAAATACTGGAGCATCTCTCTGATGAGTACAGGCTGAGAGAGTGGGGCCTGTTCAGCCCTGAGAAAAGAAAGTTGAGAGAGGAACTTATCAATGCCTAAAATATCCACAGAGAGGGGTCAGAGAATGGACCAGGCTCTGCTCCCTGGGGCCCAGCAAAGGGAAAAGGGGAATGGGCAGGAACTGATGCCCAGGAGCTTCCACCTGACATGAGGCAGAACTTCTTCCCTGTGCAGTGACCAAGCCCTGAACAGATCCCAGAGAAGGTGTGGAGTCTCCCTCACTGGAGATATTCCAGAACTGTCTGGAGAAACAATCCTGTGCCCTGTGCCCTGGGATGGCCCTGCCTGAGCAGAGGTTGAACCAGATGACCCCACTGTGGTCCCTTCCAGCCTGACCCATTCTGTGATTCTGTGACTTTTGTGAAAACCCATTTATGAGCTGCTTGGCTTTGTACTGGAATAAATGCCTACAGCAGTTCCTCTATGTCCTACTCTATCCCTTTCCTCCAGACTGTGTGAAAACTCTCCAAAAATTGAACAAGGACCACCCAGATGCTCAGTGTGGAATGTTTCACGCTGTGACATCGGATACAGTCCAAGGCCTCTCGGTGCTGCAGCACCAGACACAGAAACTTGTGTTTCCACTGCAGAGGAATGGGGAAGGAGATCATTTCGGCACAGCTGTTGTTGGCTCTTGGTCCCTGACAGCCTGGGATGGGTTCTCATCCAAAATGTACCCCATACTGTATTTTAATTAAACTGAACAAACAAACCAATCACGGAGCCATCCAGCAGAGCTAACTTTGCTTTGTGGCTGAGCTGGACTCTGCACCACGACGAGGAGGGAAACTGGATTTTGGCACAGCTCCTGCTGCCTAAATACTCCCAGCCAAGAACTAGGGTAGAGTTTCTTACAATAAAAAGTTGCTGAGAAAAAAAAAAAAAGACTACAAAAAGCAGAACAAGACAACAATCCACAAAGAAAATGGCTTCAGGACTGTTCTCCTCTTGCCCGTATTTATTCAAGCTGTCTTCCTCTCTCCGCAAATTTGGCAAACAGAGTCTGGCATCCCAGCTCAGGGGACACCTGTTAAATAAATAGGCTCAGTCTCTAACTGCTGCATTCATGGCAGAGTTTCCTGGTTCCCTTAGGCAGCTAATTTTTGTTGATTATCATACAGTACAGAGGGATTGTTTGTGCCTCTGCATCCCATCCCGGCTCGGAGCTTGTGACAGGCATGGCCGCGTGACTCAGGCCCGCTGCCTGCGTGGAATAAAGAATGATTTGATTCTAAGATTCCATGACTTTTTTTTTTTTAAATGTGGATCACGGTGCAGGGAGAAGCAGCCAGGTGGGGTTCTTGTGGAGGTAAACTGAGCCCCTGTTGATTTTTTTTTTTTGGTTTTCCCTTAACAACTTCTTTTCAAAGAAACCTGAGAGGTGCAGAGAGGCTTCACTGAGAGCTGAAGCTGTTGTAGAGAGACAAGCTTCCTAGGAGGCAAGAAATGGGCTGGGAGGCCCTCAGAGAAGGGCTGAGCAACAGAAGGCATTGAGGGTGATAATTTTGGTACTGAGGGGTCCAGAACACTCAGAGGAATTTGAAGTTGTGGACTTCCCCTCCCTGGCAGTGTTCAGGGGCAGGTTGGATGGGGCTTAGAACAAACTGGTCTAGTGGAAGGTGATCCTGCCCATGTCAGGGGATGGAATGAGATGATATTTAAAGTCCCTTCCAACCAAACCATGTATTTATTCTATGATTCTATGAATTGAACTGTCCCAGGAAATGCCTGCACACAGAAGGAGACATTCATACAACACACAGGCAACATGGAAAAGAGGAACATGGAGCCACACCAGCATGATGCCTTACATAATCTTGGGTCTATTTGTCCTGAGATGGGCCTCAAAACTTACATACAGTGCTGGTCTAGGATGTTTTCAGAGGATAACTTATCCCCCACCAATGGGTCGGAAGGGCAAAAAAAGTTCATGCTCTATTCCTTCCACCACACAGTCTGATAGTGTGGAAGAACCACCTCTAGCAAGCCAGAAAGCTCTCTGAGTAGAGGTGTTGGGGCTCATGAGCTTATTAGTGGTGGTTTTAATTCATAAAATCAGAGGAACATGGAATGGTTTGGGTCGGAAGGGACCTTCAACATCACCTCATTACAACCCCTATGCCAAGGTTAGGGGCACCTTACACTAGACCAAGTTGCTCAAATCCTCATCCAACCTGGCCTTGAACACTTCCAGGGACTGGGACCCCAGAGCATCACTGGAAAACCTGTTGCAGTCTCTCACCACCCTCACAGTGATATTTTTTTCCTAATGTCTAACCTAAATCTACCCTTTTACAGCATAAAACTTTTAAATTGTAAGGTCTTAATGGTTTAAGAGCAGAAGAACATCATTGTGGTTCCTTTAACGAGACTTCTCAATGTCTTCTCTTCATTTCAGTGTCTTGAACGGACTTGGGATTGAAGATCAAAACAACTGGCCTCAAAACAGAGGAGAGGAAGACTCCCACTTTTAAAGCTGAGACTTCAGGCTTTGGTGCCCACCAGCTCTCCCTGAGGCCTGAAGCTTTAGCAATGAACTTCAAAACTCAATAATCAATGGAAGGTGTTGTGCAGTCTGGAGAAAGGGAGGCTCCAGGGCAACCTCATTGCTCTCCACAACTCCCTGACACGAGGCCAGGCTGGGGTCATTCTCTTCTCCCAGGTAACAAGTGATGAGAGGAAATGAACTCAAAGTTCACCAGGTGAAATTTAGATTGGATATTATGAAAAATTTCTTCATCAAAGAAGTGATCAGGCTTTGGAGCAGGTTTCCCAGGGCAGTGATGGAATCACCATCCCTGGAAGTGTTCAAAAGCCATGGAGATGTGGCACTTTGGGACACAGTTTAGCAGTGAACAGGGCAGTGCTGGGTTAATGGTTGGACTCAATAATCTCAGAGGTCTTTCCAGCCTTAATGATTTTATGCTTCTATTCTTTTTCTTGCTAAGTTTGGGAAGCAGATGGCACTTCTCAGTTTGACTTCTTTCTTCTCCATGTCTTGTAATCCCCATTTCAAATCCAGCCACTTCCCTGCCCAAATGGGGTATCCCAGTACTTCCATCCTTGTTGTAGGCAAGTTGCATGTGGAGGCAACACCCTTTGATAAACCAAGAAATACACTGAAAATTGAAGAAAGTTGTGTTCACACACACACACACTTTTTGTCAACCAGATCTGCTCTGTCCCCCTGAGGAGGCTGGGATCTAGAAAGGGGTGGATTCACTACAAACGCTGTTGAATTAAGGGTGGGATTTCTGCCAAGGATTTAACTGAGAGGAGCATCCCATCTATTTCTGTGGACTCCTATATGAAGTCAGAGTCTTGAGGGATTCTCCACACTGGCTAGAAAGATTCACAGTTTATTTCCGACCACAGAATAAACTGAGTCTATCTATAGATTTGGCTCAAAACTGGAACTCCCTGGGAATTCCACTGAAAAATCCCCTCTGTTTTCTTTATAGAGATAATTATTCTGAAATAGAATGAAATTCTAGTCTCCTGTGGAATGGGAACTCTCACACTCAGTTTAGAGGAAGTTGTGAAGGGACTCCCTTTAAATCCTTTTCAAGCATGTCTGAGGCTCTCTGAGGAGCCTGAAACCCAATCTGCCATCTCTGGAAAAGATGGGAACCCAAGCAGTCCTGAAAATCCTGAATAAAAGCCAAGTACCATGTTGCAAAAAACTGATGGGGAATTTATTATTTTTTTTTCCCAGACTAAAATAGTTGATATTCTATAAACTTTCTCAGATTTAAAAAAAAAAAAAATTCTGAAAATACCATTCACATGCATATATATGCATGCATATATATATATATATATATAAATTCTAAACCAGTGCACATTAAATGGAAATGATGCTGCTATTTCATGTCTAGAATCACAGATTGGTTTGGATTGCAAGGAACTTTTGAGATCATACAGTTCCAACCCTCTTCCACGGACAGGGACACCTTCTACTAGAACAGGTTGTTCCAAGCCCTATCCAGCCTGGCCTTGGACACTTCCATGGATGGGGATTCCACATTCCCTCTGAGTAAAGAACCTTATATGAGGGTTATTCAATCCCACTCAAGAGGGCATCCAACTTTCCAAAAGAAACTATTAAAATTTCTTAGCCCTGACCCTCATGATACCATCAGACAGACAGGGAAAGCAGAAGAAAACTCACTTTTTATGTCCATATGTGTTGAATGAGACACACATCTGATTCCTTCCATGGCTCTACCAAACCATCCCTAAAACTGATGCACAACCTGGCAATAGGTCTTGCATAACACATTCAGCTGCCTAAAAGGAACAATTCATTAACCTCACCCAAATGAGGAGTGCAGGTTTGCTTGCAACTCCCCAACATGGATGATCCAATCCCTTTTTTTTCCAATCTCTTTGATCCCTCCAGTTTTTGAGGTCATGCCTGTGACCTTCTCAGTCTGAGCCCATTCCTGTTTCTCAGCCTCTTCTGCAGTGGGGAACAGTAGGAGCAGACACGGTGCTTTGGAGCTGGGTGCATCAATAATTGTCTCCACTCAGGGTTTCCCTGGCCAGACATCCAAGACTTTCATTTCCCATTTTAGCAGGACTCTGATTGCCTGGCTGAATGTGCTTTGCAAGCCTCAATCCCCTTCCCTGTCTATTGTTGTCATTGTTTGTTAAAACCTGACCTTGCAATGAGACAAATCCAAACACATTGTACTGGGATAAACCCAGCTTTCCTGGTTATTCCCCATCTTCAGCCTCAGCTGTGAGGTTCAGGAGCAATCCCCTATTTTTCTTTTGTTCATGACTGATCAAAAAATATCAATTCTCTGCTCTAGCTGCAAGAGAGAGTCTTAAAATGCCATTACACCCTGGGTCTTTGCTTTGCTTGAGGTCTATCAGTGGATCAGTTTTAGTATCTGAGTAGCAGCTGAAATCCCAGTTTTAAAATATTTGCTGTGCAGCCTCAACAGAAACTCAGGTAGCAGGAATTCTTTTCTCCATTCTCTCAAAGCTGCCCTGTTCTCATTCACTCTGATTTTGCCTCTTTATTCATTCATTTTCATAGAATCAAAGAATGGTTTGGGTTGAAGGGAGCTTAAAAATCATCTATTTCCAGCCCACCTGCCATGGAAGGGACATCCTCCCCTAGATTTTAATGGGAGTTGATTTTTTCATTCACATCAATTTTAATGTTCATGTCAACAAGTTACACATGCTTTTGATTCACTACCTAAAAAACAATATATCCTAATCTACTTATTTTATTGGTGTCATTTGTCTTAATTCTAGCAGGGGCAATATTGCTTTACAAGGATTTTGAAATACAATAAACTAATTTTATTTACTGTACACCTGCTAAGTCTGAAATATAACCACACTGTTGGGTTTTTTTCATCTTATTACAAGAATGACACATCTGGATAACTGGAACTTATTAAGTCATCTTTTCATTTTAATATCTGCCACTCATGCTGTATATGCAGGATAATTTAAATAGCAGTAATTACCTAGAAAACATCTTTTTGTTGGAATAATTTGCAATTTGCAGCACTGTTTGGCTGCCTCTCCCAAATGAAGAATTGTGGAGGTTTCTGGGTATTGAGTAACTACATAGGAGCAGAAACTTCAGATGATTGCTAGACATCTCCATCACTCAGTAGTGTCTTGCTTTGCTTCATCCCAAGGTTTACACACTGAAAATTGGCATAATTTCTTTGCTGGAATGAGAAGAGAAGTTGGGCTGTGCTTATGAGCACCAGACATGACAGAAGATAGAGTTAAGACATGAAACATAACCAAGGAGTATTGACCAAGCACTGGTTCACATCCAGATTTGGGGTCTATTCCCAACTGAGCTCAGACTCATCACCAGGTTGCACAGATATGGAAGATTTTGGAATCGACACATTTAAAAACATGTTTATTTAAAGCTCTGTATCAACTTCTTCTGGACTTATTCAGGTAAGAAAAGTTACTCCAGAGTTCACCAACTCAGACTTTGGTGTCACTCCAGGTTTTCTTTCATCACTGTTGAGTAGGAATGTCCTTCAAAGCCTCCAAATATTTTGGGAATCTGTCCATCCAACCTTTCTTCCACATCACTGAAGGGATGGATGAAGCATTCCAAGTATGTGCTTTACTTCTTTTTTGATCCCTTTTGAAGCTGGATAGTGAAAGACCCTCCGTGCATGCTGTTGTTAGCACTCTGGTCTTTCCACTGCAGTGTTTGTATCACTCTGTGTCACCCAGCTGCTGCTGCTTCCACATGGATGACTCAGGAAGCTGTAAAATAACTGGATATCTACCCTGAGTTTCTCTCCTTTCTACACTTTCACAGTACAGCCTAATTTTAGCTGCTGCTTCTATGCCAAATCATGCGGATTTTAGATTGGCTGCTCTGGATCGTTTAAATGTGCCCCAAAAGTACAGGGGGCAGAGGAAACACTTCCAAATAGATGGGAGAGGTATCAGGTGTACTGGGAGTGGGTGTTCTGCTCTCAGCATGGACAAGATGATGCCTAAGGGATGGAAAAATTGATTTTGGGACTGGGGGGAGTGGGACATTGAGAAGTGGGGTATTAAATCTAATATTTAAATCTAATAAATCTAATAATTAAATCTGCTTGTTACTGGTCTAATTATCAGGGGCATGGATCCTTAGTCTTGAAAAGAGGCAATTGAGAAAGGATCCTCTCATCCCTGTCTGCCAGTGTCTCCAGGGAGGGCTCAGAGCAGGGACCAGGCTCTGCTCAGAGGGCCCAGCAATGGGACAAAAAGAACCAGCAGGAACTGATGCCCAGAAAGTTTGCAAGGACATGAGGAAGAACTTCTTCTCCATGCCTCCAAGGAGCCAGACCAGAGCTCACAGAGTCACAGAATGGTTTCTATTGGAAAGAACCCTAAAGACCACCTCATTCCAACCCCCTGCCATGGGTAGGGACAGCTTCCACCAGCCTGGATTATGCCACTTCTCATCCAACTGGACCTTGAACACTTCCAGGGATGGGGCAGCCACAGCTTTTCTGGGCACCCTGTGCCAGGGTCTCGCCATCCTCACAGAGAAGAATTTTGTCACAACATCCATGCTCCCCCTTCCAAGTGTTTAGATTTCATTGAGGAAAGTCCACAGTTGCCCATTTCTGCACTTGCTTAAATTTTTCTCTTAACCAAATCTGTCAACAGCCTTGTGGGGCTCAAGTCTGACACCTGAAATCTTTCATATTTTATAATGATCTGGCCTGGGGCAACAGAGGCAGACAAGACAAGCATCCTTCATCCACCCTTTCCTCTGATCATCCCAAGGAGCAGCTCACGTCAGGAGTGTTTCCATGGTTTCAGTGTCTTGAACAGACTGTGTGTGGTTCCATCCCATGCATTACTCATGACAGACACTGATGTTGGGGTGATTCAGGTGGGCTTTGGGAACTGGGAGTGATTTTTCTGGAAGGAATTTTCATCCTTTTCCAATGTGTTTTTTTTCTGAAGCAGAGGGTCACTGGGAGGAGATAAAGCATGAAGGAAACAAAAACATCACTCACAAGAGCAGGATGAAAATGATGGGAAAGTTCTGAAGAACTCTGCAATTTCAGTCTTCAGCCCACAGCTGTGGGAAGAGCAAGTGGCAGGTTGGAGTTAAATACTTGAAATTTGATGGTTTTTCCATACTCAGGTAGGAAACTCTGGCTAAAACAAATGACCAAGGTACAATGATGTATCCAGGACATGCTCCTCATCCTTCATATGTGTAATGGAATAAATGAAGGACATGGAATTTCGGGACATACATAAATTTCTAAGATCTGCTGGAAATGGAAATATTATTTTCCCAATAAAGTTATTATTTTCCCAAAAATATCCTCTGAACATGCTTTATTTCCCCCAAGTAAGCAACTCTACAGATCTCGTGGCCTTCTAGATACTGTCTTTTTTTGCTTGGTTTGGGTTGTTTGGAGGGTTTTGGTATGTGGGTCAGGGGGAATCGTATTTTTCCACACAACATTAAGAACATTTCAGTGACAGGCTTTTATAGGATCATATCTGTGCATTCCAGACCATGAACTTCTTCCTTCTTTAGAAATCAATGCAGAAAAGATCTTTGAAAAAATATTTTTTGGGAGAAAATTTTTGTAGCTCAATTTTTTCCTAGAAAAAAAAAAACCCAGACACCAATGAGGCACAAATTCTAGTCTCAAATCTTAACCACCTGCTTAAAACTTTTTCAACAAATGGCCATCACTTTTTGAACTGTTCAATTTTTAGCTTTGTAATAGCATCAAGTGGTTTCTTGTTGTCATGGAGAATGAATTCATTTCCCTAGACTTGGATATTCTGACTTTAAAAGACCCTGAAAACCTTTTTCTCCTGGATATCAAGGTCCCATTGGCAACTTGAATTGCAGCTGGCTCCAAGGCAGGGAGAAAATTTCTGTTGCTCCCTGGGTTGCCCTCTTGGATAAATCCAGTTTTGTATAAACATAAACCAAAGGAGAGGAACAGATGTCCAAGGACAAATTCCATCTTTTGTAATGGTCTGGGGGTTAAAAATAAGCTGCCCAAGGCAAAAGTAGTCAGAATTTGCAGTCATTTTCTAAGTTAATACTTTACTGTGATGGTTGATTTGTTGGTACCTATGAAGCTCACTTCAAACTCAGATGAAAATATCTGGAAATATGGAATGGTTTGGGTTGAAAGGGACTTTAAGGATCATCTCATTCCAGCATCCTGCTGTGGTCAGGACACCTTCCACTAGAGTGTTTCAAGACCTGTCCAACGTGGCCTTGGACTCTGCCAGAAATGGGGTATCCACAGCTCCTCTGGGCAACCTGGGCCAGGGCTTCACAGAGAACAATTTCATCCTAATATCTGATTTNTATAATTATTAATAAAATAACATAAATTATCTAGTAATAAAATAATCCTAATAAGTAATCTAAAATACTTTCATAAGAGATGTCTAACATGCATTTTGAGGATTCTCCCTCACACTTGTTGGCATTAAAATTGGATGTGGCCTTGCTGATGCTGTTGGGAATGGGAGATGCCAGCTTGAGAAACAGCTGTGGGTTGTACACCAAGTATTGAGATCAAACTATTTGGTTCTCAGCAATCCAGTATTTATTTTATGTGGCCTGAAGACAGTCTTGTCTTTAACTTTCTACTTAGAAACTTTTTTCTGATTGAGGCTGGAGCTTTGTGGCCTGATGGTGGTTTCATGTGTTTCCTCCCAGGCTGGATATGACTAAACACTTGACTTCAGTAAAGTATAACCAAGAGGGAAAGAGAGTTTTTTTCTTTCTTCTTCTCCTGATCTAAGTGGCACCATGTGATCTTAAATAACCATCTGTTGATTATTTTTCTCCTGAAGATTGATGGATGTGATTCATGGCCCTTTCAAAACAGAGCTGCTCCCTGGGAAAAGAAAAAAAAAGAAAAAAAAAAAAAAAAAAAAAAAAAAAAAAAAAAAAAAAAAAAAAAAGGGGAGCTTTTGTGAGAGAAAAAGAATCACAAAATCTTAGAATGGTTTGGATTGAAAGGGACCCTGAAGATCATCCAGTTACAACCCTCTGAGGTGTCTTCCAAAGCAAGGAAGGAAAAAAAAATAGCAGATAGATCCAGACCTCCTGTATATTTTACAGAGGAAATTTGGGCAGTCTTGTCAAGACTACTGGAGCCTTAGTGGAGTTTTCTGGGGCATTTTCCCATATTTCCTTGAGCTGTTAATCTGAAAAAGAGTTGCACACAATTACTGCAGCTGAGGTTGGCCATGCGTTTCAGGACTTCTTCAAGATCCTGCGAGAAGGGAAGATTTAGATTAGATAACAGGAAGAAATTCTTCCCTGTGGGAGTGGTGAGATCCTGGCACAGGTTTCCCAGAAAAGCTGTGGTCTCCCACCCCTGCAAGTGTCCAAGGCCAGGTCAGATGGAGCTTGGAGCAACCTGGGACAGTGGAAGGTGTCCCTGCCCATGGCAAGGGGTTGGAATGAGATGATCTTTAACATCTCTTCCAACAAAAACCATTCTATAATTCTAAAGGAAAAGAAAGTCACATTTCCCAAAGCAATCCCAAAAGATTCCTATGCCTGAGATCTCAGTAACCTGTGCAAAAAATCCCCTCTTGCTGGAACCTGGTCAGAGCCCATCATTTCAGTCATATTGAGTGCTCTGAGCTGGAACTCCTGAGCAGCAGTTTCCACTCTGAGACCTCTCAGAGTCTTCCCCTGGAACTTTATGCAAGAGATTTCAACTGTTCTTTGCCAGCATTTGTCATATTTCTAGAACAGATATAATATTTTCTGAAATGACTGAAAAATTACAGAGGTGAAATTGCAAAAGAAAATTGAAAAGAGAAATTGAAAGGTATAACCAACAGGTAAAGCTGAAAGATTTTATTTTATTAAAAAAAAAAAAAAAAAAAAAAAAAAAAAAAAAAACAAAAAAAAAAACAAAAAAAAAAAAACCAACAAACCACAGAAAAAAACAAACGCACAAAAACAGGAAAAACCCACACCAGTAAATTTCTGCTGAAAGTAACTTTTTTGCAGCTCAAGCACATGTCTCTGTTTACACCCAGAATGGGTGGAGGATAAGCAACAGCCAGATAATCTGGAAATTAAAGAAAGAAAAGTCAACAAGTTGAAATGATATATTGTAGTCATTAGTAACAGCACTGCAATAACCCAGCTTTCAGCAGATTTCCAAATGCCCATCTCCTTGTGCACTTTCTTATGATAAGAATAATTTCCCTACCTGTTCTCCCAAATCCCCTTAAATGGTGTTTTAATAGCACTTTAAGCAGTGCTGGGGCAATGTTGTTCTACTTCCCCTGGGGTGAAACTTGTGTTATTGCTAAAGTGGGAACAATATCAGGTTTTTATGGAAGCAAATCTCACCAGCATTTTTCCCTGTGGAAGACACTCTGACCATTATTTGTTCCTCTGTTTGCCACAGCTTTTTCCTGCCCTGCTGTGTGAAGCTGCTCTGGAATCCCTGCACCAAAGATGAGAGGGGTCCTGTCAACACAGAATCACAGAATGGGTCGGTTTCTTAGGTTGCAATGCAAGATGTTATCAAAAGTATGTTTCTATTATACAGTATATTCTGTTACCAGCTGTTAAAACCAGCTGGGGCAGTGTTCTTTATCTCCTCCAGGACCCACCCTCCCTCCAGGGGATATCTGCTGTTAATGGGCCATTGAGGATCACTGCATGGCTGATACAATTCCATCATCCCATTGGGAGATGCTCAACCCAGTGGGAGGAGCCAAGCATTCCTACCTGGATAAAACCTGAGATTCAGAACACCAGGACAGCCTGTTTGCATTGGATTCCCAGAGGAAGACCAGACCCATCTCACCACCACTGGGCCTTCAGAGGAAAACTACACCTTTCTACAGGATTATTGCTCCAACAGAACCACATCTGTCACTCCAGGAGGACTTGATTGGACTGCTCCCAACACCCTGACCAACAGGGTGTCAGGTTGTGTTCTGACTCTGTTTTCTTTTTGTTTGGTTGCTTTTTTTTTTCTACTATACTTTTATTTTAATATTCTTAGCAAAGAACTGTTATTCCTATTCCCATATCTTTGCCTGAGAGCTCCTTAATTTCAAAATTATAATAATTCAGAGTGAGGGGGGTTGCATTCTCCCTTACAAGGGAGGCTCCTGACTTCCTTAGCAGACACCTGTCTTTCCAAACTAAGTCAGACTGAAAGGGACACAGTGGGGTCATCTGGTTAAACACCCATGCTCAAACAGGGTCATCCCGAAGCACATGGCACAGGATTGAATCCAGGAACTTCTTTAATATCCCCAGTGAGGGAGACTCCACAATCTCTCTGGGGAACCTGAGGAAAGTCTTGGTTGTACCTTGTTTTTGTCATCCATACCTGCCCCACCTCCCAGTTTTTCAGCTGGGTCTCCTACCAAGTAAAGACTTTACTTGAACCTCTGGCCATGCCATCAAGAAGGAGTCTTCATGCACAGAGCTTCCTCCAACGATTCCTGGAATCCAACCTGGAAAACTCCTAATATAACCTGCTTCAAGTGGCTGAATTTGTAGGGAATAAATTTATACATAACTTTAGCTGGCTATATGGGAGGATTTTCTACTTGTCTTGTTTAAAGAGTTGGGAGCATTCAGGTTTTTTCAGTAACACTCTGATGTGAAAAGCAAACATCTCTGAGATACTTTAGGAGAAACACTCTAGGATCTGGTACATCATGCACATTGAAAGGACCTGCAAACTTATGATGCCAAATTATTGCTGTCAGCTGGGCAGGCTCTAAACAGCTCGATTAGGCTGCAAGGCTCAAACACCCACCTTTAAATAAGACTGCACTAGCAAAGAAAATAAAAAGGAATGGTTGGACCAGAATCAATCATACCCCAGCTTTCTCCCCAAAGGAGAAGTGTGGGGGCAGTGATTCTGTTCAGAAAGTCTCACATACAGGGAAAGGGCCTCAGTTTTCTCCAGGAAAAGTTTAAATTGAATAACGGGGAAGATTTCTTCACTGAAATGATGGTCAAGCATTGGAACATGCTGCCCTGAGAATGGGAGGAATCCCCATCCCTGGAAATGTTCAAGATATGTGTGGATGTGGTGCTTAGGGATGTGGTTTAGTGATGGACCATGGTTTAGTGATTAGTTAATGATTTTGGAGGCCTTTTCTCAGCTCAATAACTCTATGAATCTACAAAATTCCTTCACCCTGCTGGGGAAATGCCTGCCTGCCTTGCTGTTGCCCTTGTGTTTCATTCCACCTTCCCTTGTGGGTCAGCTCAGACTTGGAGCTTCCTGGCACCACCCATGAAGAATTTTTGATTGCTGGGTAGTAAAACTTTGGGTGGGATTCACTGGCATTAAATCCAAGCATTGCACGCAAGGAAAACAGCAGTTCCAACTCTGTGCCTGGTGATGGGCTCTGAGCTGATTACTGCTGCCCAGGAATGGCATTTGGGTCTTATAATGAACAGTTGAATGAAATTATGAGCTCATTGTTCTGTAGCAATCAAAAGAGGAAATTGAATGTTAAGGATTATTAAGGAGGGAATAGAAAACCAAACAGAAATCATCGTAATGCCACTGAAGAAATGCATTTTGGACCTGCAGCTTGAATATTGTGTCTGGTGCTTGTCCTCCCCTCTCAAAAGGCTTTAGTGGCCCTGAAAAAGGTTCTGAGAAGATGCCAGAAGGATGATAAGGGACAGCTGCAGCAGCACAGAAAAGGATTAAATAGATGTGCACACTTCAGTCTTGGAAAAGACATTTTAGGGAGGGGTTTTTTCAGGCTAAAGTCATGATGGGTGTGGAGTAGGGATGGGGAAATGGATCAGGTTCTTCACAAGCAGTGTGGTTGAGCTGTGGCATTCCTTGCCATGGAATGGGGCTGTTTCTAGGGAAAAAAATAATGGAAAAAAATCTGTTGAAGTTTATTAATACACTATTTAGTATCAGAGTCTGGCTGCCTTTCTCTTGCACTCTGTAACCACTTTCAGACAAAACATGGGCTGAAACTGTTTTCTGACCATATACAGTATTTTTTATTTTAATATACTCTTATTTAAGGTTTTCCTTATGAATTCTTACTGATTTACACAGCCACAGCTGACTTTATTAGGTAGGAAAGGAGAGGGAAGTCTCATTGAAATCACAAAAATTATTTATTTGGTAAACATCAGGAAACAGAAATCCCACAGAAAAGTCCCAACATGAGGACAGACGTGCATAGATGGCTTCTAAAACTGCATTTATTGCAGTGAGAGGACATCATCCAATCTGTGGGTGATAAATAGGGGAGAGAAGAGTCGATGAGAATGTCAGAGCAAGCTTCTCCCATGAAAAGCTTCAAAGAATTGGTAATGTCTGTAATATGAACTGGTGCCAGGCCTCTGCAGCACAGCCAGCTGCAGGCAGAATAACCTATTTAAATAAAAAATCCTCTCTCTTCTCTCTTTGCACTCTGTTAATAATAACAATAATCATTCAGGTTGACTTGGACAGGCTTAGAACCAGTGAAGCAAAGATTTAATAGGGTTCAAACAAGCCTAGATTTAAAAGAAAAAAAAAAAAAAAAAAGTGCTTTTTCTGCAGTGTGCTCAACGCTGTACTTTTTTCACACTTTTAATCACATCTTACATGTATGGAAAGGTGGGGGAAGAGGAATTTCCTGGATCACGGTGTCAGCTTCTCCCCTGAACCATCACACATTAAAAACCAGGATGTCGCTTTCACTTGCTCCCTCTTTTAGATTTTCTCTTCTGTTTCCATTTGGGTGCATCTCTCTGAAATGAGAGTTGGCAGAGCTCAAGGACTGGGTGCTTTCTTGAGTCTGTGTGAAAGGGCATCAGCACCTCTTTCCCTCACCTGAAATAAAGGTCACAGCTTGTCCAAGGAGGCTGTCAGGGACACAGATATGCACCAGGTTAATGGAGCTCTGTTTTCATGTGCATGCACATGGATAACCTGAAAAGAAGACAGATCTGAGTGGTTTCTTGCTGAATTATCCCCTCTTTGATTAGATGATGCTTTTCAGCTTGATTTGCAGTTGCAGATCTGGAGTTTGCAAACAATAAGCATCAAGTGTCAGACAGCAAATTAATCTTCTGCTGAAGTATATTGCTAAGTGGAAAATGCTTATTTTTTCCCTTTATTTTACACTGTTTTATGTCTCTTGCAATTTGCAGATGGCAGCTCTCGTAGCTTTCCTTGCTCGTGGCTCTAAAACCAAAGAGTTAAAATTACAATCTCCTTTAATTTCATAAGTGAATCAACCAGCAGATAAGGTAAAATTAAAAAAAAAAAATGGAGTAGAAAATAAGATATGCTTCTGGCAACAGAGTTGTGTTGTGTTGGATTTGAGTTAGATGGGAAAGTCTGCTGACTTCCTTTGAGCAATGACTTTTCAAACCCTCCTCTTGGGGGAAATAATTTAAATTTTTTTGAGCTTTTATGGAGCTTTTCATCCATCAGTTTATGAAGGAATAAGTACAAAGTATTGTTAATGAGCATGGCTGGGACTTATTTGTAGACTAGACATTTAACAGAAAAATTAGAGAGTAAGTTCTGTGCTGGGAAGAATTTACAACGTCAGAAGGCAACAAAGATGAGGGATGGGAGGTGACAGAATCCAGCAGTAGGAAACAAACAGTGGTGGCATAAATCCTCCATCCACGCAGCAGTGATCACACTCACTTTGTTCATTTATTGACATGCCCTCAAGGACCACGGAACTTTCCAGTAGGGCCTTAAAAATGAGAGAGCTGGGAGTGTGTAGTTTGGGGAGGAGATCTGCAGTGAGACACAGAGGGGATGAGCAAAACCATTTCAACACTGCAGCCACCACCAACTGCAGCCCCAGGTGATGTCCCCACAGTAGGTGTCCCAACTGCCCTTCCAGAGGAAAATCTCCTGCATTTTGATCCATTTTCTTCAGTTATATCAGGCTTGTTGAGCTCAGTGTGTGCTCACTGGATCCACAGATGAAGGTTGTACAGATCAAGCTCTCTGCCAGCAGCAGGAGGAGATGGATTTTTTTTTAACCCTTGTCAATGTCTACCAATGTAACCACGTCTTTTCCAGGGCTGAGGGAAGCAAAATGGATGAGTAAGGGCAGATAAGTTCTGTGTGGGTGTGGAAAGAAGCTGGGTGAAGTGAGCTGGACTTGCTTAGGGCAGGATTTGGATGAGTAAACGGAGGTGTCTGTTCTGGAAGTGCCAATGTCTGAGGCCATCAGTGCTCCCTTTAAGGTCAGGGAGGAGTGAGTCAGCAGAGCCAGGGGCTTTTAGGACATTGATCATCTCATCTCCATCTTTATTTGATCAGACAAAACCTGTCCTATGTGTCAGGTGGGATGGATCCCACCCCAGGCCAAGACTTTGCAGCAGAATGTACCAAAAGCACCTCCTCAGGTACAGACAATGCAGCATTTTTTTTAAATGGGGAAACTAAATTGATTTTAGGGGAAAAAACCCTCACTGAGCTCCCTGCTACTACAGACACACTCCTGGCTGTAGCCAAGTGAGATAATTTAATGATATTTTAGAAAAGTCTTCCTGAGCTGCAATAAAAACTGTGTTGGCATGTGTGGCTTGTGGCTAGAATGAGTTTTAATTTTGATTGCACATGTGGTTTTAACCAAAAATTTCAAGTTGGAATGGAAAGCCTATGAAAACCAAGTTTTCTCTAAATTTCTAAAGTTTAGAGAGAAAAAAAGTTCTCTGTAATTTCGCTAAAATAGAGATCCACTTTTTTTTTTTTTTTTTTTTTTTTTTTTTTTTTTTTTTTTTTTTTTTTTTTTTTTTTGGTAGTCTCTTGGCTGTGTACACAAATAATTAAATGAAAATATTCCCTTGCATGACAGGAGGGAAGTGGTGGGGACTGGTTGGGTGACCACAGCAGTCATAGGAGTATTTTCTCTATTGGGACAATTCTGTCCTAAATCTCAAAGCTCTGTAGCCAACAGTGCTGGAGGGCTTTGGGTCCATTTACAGAAGGCTCAGAGGACATTGAGGAATGTGTTAGGAAGGCTAGCAGACCCCTCCTAATGGAGCTTTCTTTTTTGTGCCTATCCCTCTGGTTATGTTTTTTCCCCATGCTCAACTGTATTTAGAATCTGAACTGTGTTAATCTCACGTCTTGCAATTAGTTGGCAAAATCAACACCTGGTATGACCAATTCTGGTGGCTCTACACCCAAAATTGCATCCTCAACCTGTATCACCCACTGCAGAGTCAATTTCAATAACATCTGTCAACCCAAGAGGCCCAGAAAACCTCTGAGCCAGCAGCCACTTGCAAACCTCAGCACTGGTTACTTAAAATAGAAGGAAATCTAATCACTGTGATTGTAGGACTGAACCTCCTCTGGAGCTTCCCAGATTTACTTTTCTTGTGTCAAGCAAGGTGTTTGATTGGACTGATATAAATATAGATGAATAGTTCATTTTCCATTATCTACCAGACAGTTACTGAATTATTTTCTTATATTTTTTGGTTTCTCCAGGTCTGAAAATCCTTGAGTTTGCATGAGTCCTGCTACCTCTGCATAACCAAGTATCACAAACTCCAAACTCAATGCAGATCAACTTTCCCAAGGTCACTGAGCTCAGTTTAGGCCAGGAGCGAAATTCAGAATGTCCTACAAACTCCATGGACAATTATCCACTGGCCCAATCATTTTCTATGTTTTAACCTTTAAATACAAGCTTTCAATTTGCAGAAGAAAATATCAAACAAAGCCAAACTTGGCCAAACTTCATCAGTAAAATAAAAAGTGCTGACTCACTTTTTTTTTTCAGTGAAAACACACTTTAATCATTTTTGTTTTGCAGGAAAGGGGTGTAATTAGAGAACCAGTGAGCATGTAACTCTGGATTTATTATGCAAGCAGCTATGAAAATGACTGTCTTCAGCACAAAATGATTGAATGTCATTAAGAAGAGTGAATCCAAGGGTGAGCCCCCAGTGGGATGCCCTCGCATGGAGAAGCATAATTGGATAAAGTAGCATGGGGCCATGAAAACCCAATTTGCCTCTGTCTGATGCTTGCATGGACTTCCTCCCCAAAATCTTCATCAGCTGTGGAACTGGGAAGTCAAATGAGGCAGATCAATCATTGGGATGAGCTCTGCCATATGTAGAAAAGCTGTTCTGGTGTAAAACAAAGCAAAAAGTTACAGCCACGTACTGATGCTAATGTGTCCTTCTGCAGGCACCAACACCTTTTTGGCTGTTTGGGTGTTGTTCAATGAGTAGAGTGCTGGTGAAGACAATGGAATCTGTGCACTTGGGAATTATCAATTCCTTTACTGAGTCACCTTCCAGGATCTCTTCCACTATTTCAGGAATCTGAGATTACAGAGGTCCCTGAACAGGCCTGGACCCAGAGCCAAGGCAGCAGAGAGCCCATAAGCTCAGCTGCAGGGACTGGTTCTCAGTATGTTCATAGCCCAATCCACTGGGATTTTCTGTGATTGAGCCCAAGCCACAGTGAACACAGAAACAATACAGTCTGATAGCTACCACAGCCAGCTGACAGGTGGGACTATGCTGAAAGAACCTCAGATCTGAGCCTTATGCTTCTGAAAATAAGCATTTCCTTTAATTATGTGAGTTGAAGGACACAGCCACTGCTGCCCAGAGATGAGCATCTTGTTTCTATCCTTGCAAGTTCTGGAATTTGCAGACATCTGAATGAATAAGCCTGAGAAGTTATTAAGATAAATAAATAATAACTTTTTCCTGAGAGAAACTGTCCCATGTTTTATTGAATCCCCTGTTTTGAGGATGTCCTTGGTTTGGTTATTGATATTAGAAAAAAGGTGGCTCCCCAAAGCCTGGAAGCTGCATTGCAGTTGTTTGAGATTTTGCATTACTATTTCCATGTTTATCCAGGGATTTACCCTTAACTGTACATGGCCTTGAGAGTGATAAAACAAGAGGTAATGGCTCTAATCCAAGAGCTCAGGTTTACATTTACAGATTGGATATTAGGAAGAAACTCTTCCTTGTGAGGGTGGGGAGGCCCTGGCACAGGTTTCCCAGAGAAGCTGTGGCTGCCCCATCCCTGGAAATGTCCTGGGCCAGGCTGGACAGGGCTTGGAGCAACCTGGAATTGTGGAAAGTGTCCCTGCCCATGGTAGGGGGTTAGAATGAGATGATCTTGGTGTTCTCTCTTTCTACAAATGCATCTCTCAGGGCTTATCTCTGCTCTTACACAAACATTTCAATATTGGCACATTTGTACTCTCACATGCAAGTGTGCACTGATGCTTGTGAGCCAAAGTATGCAAGTTCTTTGTCTGCAGAGTCAAATTTACTGCTGAAAATAATAAGGTGCTTTTCACCAGCACATAAATTCACTGCCTGCTTGTTGCCTCTCCTGCAGAGTGAGGACACAGACACTTGTTAGTTTGAGCTACTGCTCCAAACTGTCAAATTTCTCCCCGGCCAAGCAGAAGGCAAACAAAGCTCCTCCTGAAACTGCTGCTTTTCTCTGAACCTGGGCAGAATGTTTTGGCTGATTTAGGGCATTGATTAGGCAGGGCTGGGGACACCTTGCACCTTCCTTTTTATATTACTGCTGTCTTATCTCTCGTGTGCTACCTGTTCCTGCTTCCTTCTCCCAAGTCTTTGCCTGCCCAGGAAATATCAGGTGGAAAAAGCTTTGTTGAAGGGGGTGAGGGAAGAGCAAAGATAGGCTCTCCCTGGACAACAAGTTAGGGTGTTATTTCACACTCCTCTTTAAGCCATATACTTAAAAGTGCAAGGTCAGTGTTTCCCCAGTCCTGTAATAATCTGGAATCAGATCGGTTTTCTAAAGACTTTTATTTGAGATATGAGAAAGTTGCCTGAGACCCTGCCTGTAAAGAACAGAGTTATTACCTCTGTGGAGAGAGCAGCTGGAGCATAATTGATGTTCAGCAATATGATAAAACTGGTACAGTATTAAGCTCTTTGGGGAAGGGTTTGTCCTTTAGCAGGATGTTGATATAGTGTCTGGATGCTGCTGCAGTCTGAATGCAATGAATTAATATTATAGCAATGAGAGGCAATACAGGGGTTTTTTTTGATGCAGAGTATACTGAAAGAATGTTTCTGGGTTCCAGTTTGCCCTGGAATTATTAATTGTAGTTATTCTAGCATAGAGTATTGTCCAGTGGAAGGTTCACTGCCCATGGCAGGAAGGTTGGAACTGAATGATCTTTAAGGTCCCCTCCAACACAAACCATTCTCAAATTCTATGATTTCATGATATTATGAATTGCATAACTTCAGTATTAAGGTTTAACTCTATAAAGGTATCAAATGAACCTGGTATAAAATACTTTTTTTAAAATTAAATACATAAATTTAAAAAATAATAATAATAACAAAAAGGTATCAAAGGAGCTGTCCAGGAAGATATCATTTCCATAGAAAGAAAACTGGTTGCAGTGGTGCAATAGAGAAAATAAACACTGTCCTCAGAAGGGGGAAACCAAATCTCTACAATCAGCAAGAATCCAGTGCAAAGGGTTGTGAGATGAAGTCCTGGTGGATTTATTTGGATTACCAAAAACAAAGTTAAAGCCTTGAAGTAATGTTATGCACGAGACTATTGAGAATGTGTGTGACCTTGGGAGAGGAGTTGTAGTCTTGTCATGGGATAAAAGATGTCTAAGAAAGTACATCTGCCATGGAGGGGAGTTCAACCTGGAGAAGAAAAGGCTCCAGGGTGACCTTAGAGGCCCTTCCAGAGCCTAAAGGGGCTCCAGGAAAGGAACTTTGGACAAGAGCCTGTAGTGACAAGACAAGAGGGAACAACTGTAAGTTGGAAAAAACATAGACTTAGATTAGATATTGGGAGGAAAGTTCTTCCCTGTGAGGGTGGGGAGACACTGGCATAGAGAAGCTGTGGCTGCCCCATCCCTGGAAGTGTTCCAGGCCAGGTTGGATGGAGTTTGGAACAACCTGGGGTAATGGAAAGTGCCCCTGCCCATTGCAGAGGGTCTTGGTCCCTCTCCCCTCAAACCCCTCTGTGATTCCTGCTGTGAGTGCTCCCAGTTGTCAGCTCTGTGTTAACAGAGGGGGAGCTACAAGAAGGTGGATGCAAAAATAGGTACCAGCAATGTGACAAAACTTGCAGTTGTTCAAGTTGGGCTCGATGACAAAACTGCAAAGAACAGCAGAGGATTGAATGCTTTGCTGAGTAAATGCCTGTTCAGTAAAAAAGAGGCTCCTCTTTACATAATTTTGGTAAACAAACAAGCAAATGAGCTTTCACACTTAAAGCTACTGAATAGTTCTGCACTCTGATTTATGAAAGACTGTAGTAGCTGGCAAATATCAGCAGATAAAAGTTTTGAAGATCTCATATGGGATTGTCTGGAGCAATAATTCTCATTAAAGTTGCAGTTAATTTGAAAATTTAGCAGCAACAAATGACATTTTAAAAACTATTTTCTGTCACAGGCACTTTCACAGGATGGAGGTAATTTAGAAAACAAATTTTATTGGATATTTTTAGTGGGAAACTCTTTATGTGGAAAAAAAAAGTTAGATCATTTTTAGCAGATAATTATGATATCAGGATATTCAACTGTTGGTATTCAAGGAAACACATAGACTGGAAGAGATATATCTCCTAGGGAACCCACTAAAAATACCTTTAGGATTATTAATGTTATAGATAAAGAAAATTAAAAGAGCAGTGACAGAATGAGAGCAGGTGGTGAAAAAAGATACCCATTCCCTGGTGTCTTCTATAAAAGATATAGGAAATGACCAATTTCTGTGGTAGATGAGGCTATGTGGGTCTGTCAGGCCCTCAAATGTTCTCCTCCCTGTGATTACCAGCTTTAATCTTTGCATTGCCTGGGCTCCCACCCCCAGCCAGAGCACAAATTGTGCAAAGAAGCCAAAATGGGTGTGATGACATCTTTCACTGCTTTTTTTAAGCTCCACAGAAACCCCCATTCCCATCCTCTTCTCTCACTTCATTTTCCAACTCCCAGAAAAGAAGCTCTGGCAACCACAGGGTCATGTCAGGTTCATTATTTCACACTATAAGAAGGCCAAGCATCACATGGCCACCACACCTTGAATTTTTTGGCACCTAATTCTTGTTGAATTCTAGAAGGTTTTGGGTTGGAGGGAACCTACAAGATCATCCCATTCCACCCCCCTGCCATGGGCAGGGACAATTTCTACTAGACCAGGTTGCTTCAAATTTCATCCAGCTTGGTCTTGAGCATTTCCATAGAGTCCAAATCTCTCTGATCAAGCTGTGCCAGTACCTCACCACCCTTATAATCAATAATCTCTTTCTGATATCTGTTCTAAATCTCCATTATTTCAGTTCAAAGGTATCCCTCCTTGTTCTATTACACATCCTTGTAGAAAATCCCTTTCCATTTTTCTAAGCCCTTTTTAGGCACTGGAAGGTGCTCTAAGGCCTCTATTCCCTGCTCTCCCCTAATCAGCCTTTGCCAAGGCTCCACTCTTTTTGAAGTGAGATACTCAGAACCATGGCTGGTTTAGAGACCTTTCTAGGGCTCAAAACCTGGATGGGAACCTGTGGGCAAAGCTGAGTGGGTGAGTCCTGCATGGATATCTTGGCAGGTCCCTGAATGCCCACATTCACTGTGACAGCATGACAAGCATTGTTCCTCTGCCAGTCCCTGCTTTTCCACATCCATCTTCACCAGGCTTCCTTGTCTTCCTGAGGAAAGCATCCTGTGAAACACTACCCAGATGCTGCAGCAGCCCTCTTGTTGGATGGTAGAAATGAGCCCTGACACAGACTTCTTGTTTATCCCAGCATGAAAATGGTCCCAGTTTATTCCTCTTCACAGCTCAGCCATCCTGTCTCCAACTATTCCCTGACTCTGGCTACAGCCAGCTCCTGCTGTAGGTTTCCCTTGCAGCTTCTGACTACTGGGTACTTCCTGCTAAACTCTGACTGCAGGCTTTTACCCAGCTAGACTGTGACTGCAGGTGCCAACAACAGCTCTGACTGGACACCCACACTGACCTCAGAGCAGGGATTCTCTCCTCTCAGGATCCTTCTTCGTGATTTCTCCTCCCCAGCTCACCCACTCCCTTTTATCACACTTACCTTTATTGGATACAGCTGTGACTCATCAAGGGTGAGGCTGTATTGGGTAATTAACACAGCTGTTGGTTATCAGGAACAAAGTGACCTGTATTCCCTTCTCCTACATCCAGAGCCTTCCTACTGCCAGCTCGTAACCTCTGCTGCTTCTCTCCTGCTCCCAGGACCCATCACCCTGTCCTGGGAAAACAGCAGCAATTATCTGACATAATTGGTTCTGATAAAGTGAAGATTTGGAGCTCGTGCAGGAACCATGATAGTAACACAAGTCTTGGAAATAAGAAGGGATGAAGGGAAAGAGTGAGGGAATTCAAGTAACAAACATGGGCTGAAATTCCTGTCAAGGCTAACCTGGAAGTTCACTCACTTACAGAGAGCATCACCAGATCTCCTAGGGCAGCTATTTGTGCCACTCCTTTGGTTTAGATGACTTCTGAGAACTTGTTCTTCTGCTTGTTAGAAAATCACACCTGAAGAAAGCCTGGACAGAAATGAAGATAAAGTAGACTGCTTTCCTGTGGAAAGGAAACCTTAAAATTATTTCTCTGATTCATCAGCCTTAACAGTTCTCCTTCCTCCCTCCTGAGCTGTTGCAGGGCTCCACAGCAGTTTTACCTTGGAGCGATTACTTTCACAAGAGATGCCCCCAAATTATTTTCCTCCTGGGCATGCCCCACTTTTATTTAGAGACAGGAGTCCTGAGTCAGATAATGCCTCCCTTTGCCAACTACTCCGTCACTCTCCAAACACAGACACCCCCCAGCCATCAATCCCACAGCTTCCCCCGCCTCCACCAGCCAATCCTCTTGCCAAGAGCAAGAAGAGCTTCCCTGTTCCCGAAATCCTGCCACTCTAATTTCGCAGGTTTCTCACAAAGTCTAGACATTTCCTGAATTGCATGCAAAAAGCTTCAGCTCCGCTTAAGCTCCATTAATCCTGCAGCTCCAGGCCCACCAAGGCTGATGCTTCTGCAGTGGCTCTGGGTGAATTACACTTTAAATGACAACCGTCCAGGTTCTTGGCAGTGGCTCTCTGCCCTTGGTTCCTGTGTTTTTTCTGGATGGAAGGAAAGAAATGATAAATCCCTTTGAAGCTTCTGTCTGTCCCATTACAGCAGAAATTAACTGGGCTGGGAGAGTTCAGTGCAAATTGGATGGTTTGTACCACAGTTAGTTGATAGCATCCCCCAGCAAGCCTGTAAAAAACCCTGCTCTGAGACTCTCAGGGTGTCTCTGTTGGCTGTGTCATAGATGGAGAAGATGAAAGAGGGCTAATGGAGCAGTTAGAAAGTCTTTTGGTGCCTCATTTACTTTCCACAGAGCCTTCCTTGGCATTAAATTCAGTCTTGCTTCTAGAGTCCTAAATAGAGCTATTTGCAGTATTTTCTTTTAAAGTTTTCTTTTAGAGAAAAACTACTTTTTTTCCCTCAAACAAACACAAAACAGGGCTGTTTGTAATTTTCACATTTTCTTGGTTTTAGTGATATCTGGAGAAACCTTTTGAAAAATCCATCAGCATTCAATATACATTTTACCCATCCTTTCCTTCTTTCTGAATTCCTCTTTGCCTGTGCCGAAAGATAAAAAAAAATTAAAGTAAATAGAAGCAAGAGAGAAACAAGAGACATCAATAAATTCCTATTCATATTCACCACTCTAAAAGCAACAACTGAATTAAGTCTTTTTGCCACAGTATTGCACTGGGAGTTCATGGTGAGTGGCTTATTCAGACATGGAGGGAACAATCTCTGGGGCTGGGCTGCTTTTCTTCATAGAACATTTCACTGAATCATTTTATTATTTATCTATTGTTTATCCATTTTTTACTAATGCTGTTGTTAGTGGTGTACGTGTTGTGTAGATCAGATGAAGAAATCTCTCCTTTGTATCCCTCCAAAACTCCTCTTTTCCCCACTGAGGATTGCTCCTAATTGATCACCTATTCCATCTATTTGCCATGTGTTTTACCAATATCTCCATCTGCTAATTTTGTCATCACTGCTACATCAAATGCTTTGGGAAGGTTTGCTCCTCTGCAGAAGAAAGCAAAAGACAGCTTTGTAACCCCAGATCAGATTAATTTCACTTCCTCAGCCATGTGACATCCACACTCCCTGGCTTTCTGCATTTTCTCCACATTTAAAGGTTTTCCAAAAGCTGACCCCAAATGTAATGCAGCCATTTCCCCCTGTATTTCAGAATTTCAGGATGCAGACCACTCTGCCTAAATATCCAATGTATTTCTATCAGCAGATATGCATTTCAATGCTCTCAGTTTCTGAACAACTGGAAAGGCTTTGACACCCAAAGGTGATATTAATTTTCCACCGTTATTGTTATTCCAAAGGGATAAAAAGGAACAGTCACTGTACACTTTTTCTTAGACATCATAAGCCATCTCCATCTATCATTGGGTCACATATCACTGCTATTTTTCCATTTCTATCCCAAAGTGCATGGCCTTTTAATTGATGCCTTCATTTTTTTTTTTTTCCTGGATGGCTTCCTAGCACTTCAGATATCATTATTCAGCCCAGTTGTTATCACTTTCCTTTTTCATCACAAGTCATTACACTGCTTTTGAGTCTCTAATCAGCATTTTTCAGGTCTCTCACAATGAGGGGTTTATTGTGTTTTACTGAACACCTTGTGCAATAACAGTGGCTTTTACAATGCTGTGTCACTGGGAGGAAAAAAAAACCTCAAGCTGTTACCTAACTTGTCCTGCAGTTCAGTCTCTCAGTCTCTCCTGGATTTCTGCCTCTGCTTTCTCCAAAGAGAGGTTCTGGGGATGTTCTGCAAAGACTCTCAAGGTGGACTCTTCACCTCAGACCTTTGTCCACGTGAGCTCAACATCTCACCTCTAACACTTGTGCAGAGCACCAGGGACTCGTTTTTCTCACATTTTTCTTGCATGTCATCAACACAAGAAAGATTTGGACCTGTTGGAATGAGTCCAGGGGAGGCAGGATTGAGTTGATCACAGGGCTGGAGCCCCTTTGCTATGGAGGCAGGCTGGAAGAGGGGGCTGCTCAGCCTAAAGAAAAGAAGGCTTCAGAGAGACCTTGGAGCACATTCCAATGTCTACAGGGACTCCAAAAGGGCTGGAGAGGGATTTATCACAAGGGCTTTAAGGGGGAATGGCCTTAAGCTGAAGGATTGTGGATTTAAATTAGATATCAGAGTAAAATTCTTCCCAGTGAGGGTGGTGAGGCCCTGGCACAGGTTGCCCAGAGAAGCTGTGGGTGCTGCATCCCTGGAAGTGTCCAAGGCCAGCTTGGACAGGGCTTGGAGCAACCTGGGCTAGTGGAGGGTGTCCCTGCCCATGGCAGAGGATTGGGACCTTAAATGATCTTTAAGGTCCCTTCCAATCCAAACCATTCTGTGATCCTACAATTCTATTACCCTCCCCACTAACAGTCTTCCTGACAGGACTTTAATTCCTGAGAAATTAAACCCATTTTGGTGTTTCTTCCCTTGTGAACTATGTCATGATTTCTGTACCAGTCTCCAACCCACAGTGGCCATTAGGATTCCCCAACCTCCGTCTTCCATATTGCTAATAAGGCTTTTAAGCAGATTGATCTGACATTGATTCACTTTGTGATCCAAGTGACAGCTCCTTGTGACTCACATGTACCTTATATCCCAAAGCAGGACATGCTGCTATTAAAGCCCTGGATTTGGATTCTGGAGGTCTGGCGCTTGTCCATCTCTCTCTCATTTATCTTCTTGCTGTGTTTGCACAGGGGATCTATTTCCTTGGAACTGTTTCTCCTTTGGTACAGCATGGACAAGGTCACTGTCCTCCAAAAAGAAGAATTTTTGAGGCATACTAATTAAATTTGCTATGTTACCTATGGCCACATGAAGATATCCAGACTGAGGAGTTCCTGGTTGGTTGAGATGGCTGCCAGTCTGCAGCTGATTTTGTACATCACAAAAATGGAGATTTAATCATCCTATGATTTCTCAAGACATGGCAAATATGAATTTTTGTCTGCTGTGATTGTTTCCTCAATCACCAAGAGAGGGCAAATATTGCAAATTCTGTGTACAGTGAATTGCTTTAAGTTCCTAGTGTCTTGACTTTTCTATTTGCTTAAAAAAAAAAAAAAATAAGGGGGCAAAAGACCCCCTTGGATTTTAGTACTTAATTAAAGACATTATTAGTGATTTTCACCAAAACTGAAGTTTATTGAGACCTCTCTGTGGGTGCACACCAGCCTGGATAAAGGTTATCCTCTGTTTTCTATGCTCCCACCAATTTTCAACTCAGCAGTCCTCTCACAGACAATATCAATTAATATCATGAGTGGTGCTTTGTGTGTGACTGTTTCAAATGTCAAGTCATTAACTGGCATATTAAATCTGCAAATTTCCCTTCACCCAATAATTTTATAATTCTGTCAAAGAAAGCAATTTTTCATGCTGTAATTCCTTTCACCCCTTTGCATCCATCCCCTGCTGCTCACCACTCAAAAGGTGGCACATTTTATGGTGTCTTTATTTCCCTCACCCCTCACTTCTGTGCATGG
This sequence comes from Aegithalos caudatus, assembly GCA_013389925.1. Classification (NCBI taxonomy): domain Eukaryota; kingdom Metazoa; phylum Chordata; class Aves; order Passeriformes; family Aegithalidae; genus Aegithalos; species Aegithalos caudatus. The sequence continues at coordinate 728,919 of WEIU01016754.1, forward strand.
GGCTCTCACCAGAAAGGCTGGACTGGTCCTGGCCACAAAATAATCAGGATGGCAGGTTTATGAGTGAAACTGTCCCCTTCTTCCTTCCCAGTCCCACATTCCAAGGAGTTTTCTGCTCTGAGCTGGCTCTCCTGCTCTTTTGGCTGTTTGGATGGGGAAGGAAGAAGACCTCTGAAGGATGAGGAGTTGTGACCATTAGAAAATGCACTAAGATCATTCCAATTCTACTTGTGTTCAAGGCCAGGCTGAGTCAGGTCTGGTTAACCTGATCTAGTGGGAGGTGTCCCTGATCATGGAAGGGGATTGGAATGAGATGAACTTGAAGGTGCCTTCCAACCCAAGCAACTCCACAATTCTAGAATTCTATAATTCTACCTTGAACATCAAAGTAAATCTGCAGAGTATCTGAAGTGGAGATTCCCGCGTGGGATTCTTCCACAGAGTGAAAGACCATGTGTACCTAAAGAGAGTGGAAAGAAAACTCCCACTAGACTCATCCTAATTAAAGCCTTCCAGGGTAGGTGGCTTTGCTCTGCTCATGCCCTCAGGAAAAATGAGTACAGAGAGTTCAGTCCATGTGTGATCATCCCATCAAAACCTGCAGCTACTGCTGGGAGTTCGTGGGACCTGATGAGGTCTTTTCCAGCCTTGAAGATTCTGTGATTTTACAGTTTTTCCATGAAATGTCTTTGATGAGGCATTGTGAACCCAGTTCTGGTTTGGATTTGAACTGAGAGAGGGCAATTGTGGAAATGGAAACTGGGACCTTTGTCTCTGCTTCTCTTCAGAGGTGGCATTGTCTCTTCATTGGCACAATATCAGATTTCCAGATCCTAAATGTAGATGACTTACTTGGGGGAGAATCACAGAATCATGGAATGGTTTGTGTTGGAAATCACCTTAGGGATTACCTCAATCCAACCTCCCTGCCATAGGCAGGGAACCTTTCCCTAGACCTTGTTACCCAGAATTTGAGCTAATTACTCAGAAACATGATTTAAAGAGGTTTTTCAGACCTATTCCAGTGGATCAGCCTGTCCATCAGCCCCACTCCCCTGTCCATGACAGCTGGAGGTCATGAACAGTTGGGCTAAGAGCATGAAATGGGAGATATAAAGAGGTAATTTCTTACATTTCCTGTCCTGGAGTACATCTGATTAAATAAACATCTTTGTCAAAAGGAATGGGGAATAAATTGAGTCAGTAAATGGACAGCTAGTCAACACAGAGAGTGGAATTTAGGACATGATTCATTGGATCATGAAGCAGATTTATTAAAAAAAGGTCAGGTGACTCACTGCTTAAAAGTGCCTATACCTCTCCATTAATTATAGAGACAAGTTGCTTTGACATGTTCAGTCTCGATTCTGTAGACATCTACAGCTACATGGCCTGAGCCAAACTCAAGCTGTGTGCTTAAATCCTACCATGGAGAGTTTATGTGATAAAATCCTGTCCTTGTGAGCATATCCATGAAGGGATTTTTTTTTTTTTTCTTAACCCTGAAGTCTTTAAAAATCTGCTCTTGCTCACCTCTCCCCACTCATTTCTGAAACTGAGAACCTCTGGTTATCTTTCCACAGACTTTCAAAATGAACAGTGCAAAAGTGTCATTTAATTAACAACTTGCCACCATCAGCAAGAGTTAGTTTGAGCAGAGACCAATTCATTTTGGAATTGGATATTTCTGTTACAAACAAGGCAGCAGTGAGTGTGATCTACAGCGCTTGTAAATTTTACCAGTAATAATTTTTGGTATTCTTTGAAAATCAATTCCAAATTCTATTACTTTACTCCCCTCTTCCCCCTCCCTCACCATTCAGATTTAGATCATGGTACTTGGAATAGTTTTAATCCATTACCTGAATAATTCCAATTATCATTTCATACTACTTTACGGCCTTTAATTTTACTGCTATTTTTTTTTTTTTTACCCCCTCAGTTACAAGACAGAACCATTGCTATGGCACATTAAATCCAAAAGTGGGTGTTTAGGAAGATCTCAAATATGGGCTAACCCAACTTTTCCAGGTGTTTTTGCACAGCTACCTCCATCTATCTTTCCCACCTGTCCTTCTGTCTGGTCCTGACAATTCCTCTCCTGTGGGGAGTTTTCAGGTGGAGATGATTGTGGAGAGGAAGAATTTCGGACAAGAGCTGCTCCACCTGCTCTGCTTTCCCACAACAGGGGATCAGCCATGCGTGAAGAATGATAATTACCCACTGTAAATCAAGAAGAGTCAGTTTGATGTACTGAATTTTTATTACCCCTCTTTCTGCTTTTCCCCTCCCCCCCCTTTTCTTTTGGCAGATTAATATTCATTTGTATGGATACGAAGACAGGCAGAAGGAGAAAAAAGTCTTTTTAGTAAAATTTCAAGAAATTGTGGTTGTTGGTTATAACAAGGTACTTCCAGGACCTCAAAAGAGATCAGGGTTGTACTTCTGTACATGGCAAAGTAACCCAGAACATTTCTAGTCTGAACAAGCAGGGCAAAGGACAGTTTTACACCTGTTTAGCAAATGGAAACTGAGGCAGGTGGTTTTTGATAAGTTTAAGCTGATACCACAAATGGAATTGGTGCCACAGTCAATGAGTGGATTCTCATCATTTTACTCTTGAACAAGCTCTTCAATGACAACAGTTAAAAACTGTCTACCCAAACTATTTAAAATAGAATCACAGAATCACAGGATGGTTTGGGTTGGTGGGGAACCTAGAGATCATCTTGTTCCAACCCCTCTGTCATGGGCAGGGACACCTTCCACTGGACCTGGTTGGTCAATGTCCCATCCAGCCTGGCCTTGAACACCCCCAGAGATGGGATATAACTGATGACACCCACATTAAGGACCATTTGAGCAAAGCTGTTCTGATAAAGTTTGAAAAATCCAGCTTATGTTTGTGGGGATATTTCTGCCTTGTCCTTGCCCAAATCCAGCCATTATTCCAGAGTTTGTCCCTCCTCTGTGGTATCAATGATTTTCAAAAGGTGAGCTACTGAGCAGAAAGATGATGTGTACCTGACCCCACTTTTATTTTATTTACTTGCTACTGAGCAGAAAGATGATGTGTACCTGACCCCACTTTTATTTTATTTACTTATTTCACATATGTATTTGTGATAATGGATTGGAAGGATTTATTTTATTTATTTTATTGAAAGGAAAATTTACTTCATTTGTTGCCACTCATCTTCAACCCCCCTGACCATTTGCCTTTAGGATGTGGATCTTCCCTCTGCCAGTTCAACCTGCAAATCTGTATTGCATTGCCTGCCCCAAGCACTAAAATTGCTCATTCAGAAATCTCCAATGGCCTTTCCCAAGCCAAAGCTAAGATCAGCACTCCATTTTCTCTTTACTCACCATAGACTTTTTTCTCTTTTAATTTCCATGGTTGATGTCTTCTACCCCTCCCATGGCTCTTGTGAGGGATTCTCCTTATCCTCCAGTTGGTTGGGGATTCCCACCAGCTCCTGGCCCTGATGGTGTCTTCTTCCCCTTTAATTTCCATCCCTGTGTAGCTGCTTCAAGAGCTTCCCTTTCACCAGATGCCTCCTGAGGTGGAATTGATCTTGCCTGGCTTTAAACAGGTACAAGAGACGCTTCTGCATCTGAGATACTGATGAAAATTCTTTCTGTAGTTAATGGAAATTAACAAGTACTCCTGGAATGTGGGATTCCTGGCTCTTTCCTGCTCCAAGTTCAGGGCAAATAAAACTCATGAGATATAATTTTTGAGGTCTCACTCTGAAATTTGTTATCCTTATCTATTACAAACTCATGAGATGTGAGCTCTCTAACAAGTCAAGAAAGAGAGCTAACATGGTGACTATTCAAGGCTATTTAAATCCCAAATATCCAATAGACAGTTGAGATCTATATTATTTATGCTTCTAATCCAATTATAATCCCCCCAAACCCGCAATGCAGGTGTCTTTCACCCAATTACAGAAAGCCACCCAGATTTGTGAAGTAGAAGGAAGAAAAAGGTAAAGAAGAAAGATAAAGACAACCCCAGAATTCTCCATCTTGACTCATATGTATTACTATGCACTAAAATCCCAAATTCTAAATTTCTAGGACTCCAGCACTGGAACATGGATCTTCAGATATACTTCAGGATCTCCCTGAGGATGTGGTGAAAAGCACTTTGTGTCTCTCCAGTGGCTGTAGCGATTCTTGGTGTTGAACTGAGATGAAGGAAGTCTGTAGTACAGAAATCTGAAGTTAAATGAGAAGAATGTTTACCCTGCTGTCCAAACAGTAACATAGGAGGTCTCCCTCTGGCATCTCCTGGTGGCTGATCTCAAAGTGGTCAAATATGTCCAAAACAAAGCTTTAAAATATTCCTCAGCCACAGCTGGCTTAATGACAGATATCAACATCCTGCAGATCCTCCAGATCCAAAATATGAGCATCACCACCAGCTGGGACCTTGCAGGTCCTGACACCCCAGGACCTCAGTTGTCCCATGGAACTTTTCCATATACACTGGGACCATGCTGGACATCCCTACAAGTCCCACATGTGTCAAAGCATGTCACGTTTAATTCACTCCTTTCACTCTTCACCTTTGGGATATCCCTGCCTGAAACAAGCAGGAAGATGCTGAAACATGGGGAAGAGGTGCTGAGGAGGACAGAAATAGCCTAAGAAGGGTCAGGGGCTCCTAAATGAGGAACAACACTGACCACTTGTGTTAGACCATGTCTGGATGTGAGCTGGATATCTCTGTAGTGCCTTCTCATTATTTTTGCTTCATTTTAGTGCTCTTAGGTAGCACTGGACGTGTGGCAATTTAATCAGAGAGAACACCCATAAATTCTCCTGAGCACTCATTCAGCCTTCTGTTGCTCATGAAGCAAAATGATTGACAGCACCTTTTATCTGCCTCAATCTGTAAACACAGGTCGCTCCACTGCAGTTCTGCTTCCCTTTCCTTCCTCAACACTCTACAAAAGCAAACAAACAAAAAAAAAAAAGTGTAAAGCGAAAAAATAAAATTAAAAAATCTTTTAAAAATCATAAAAACTCCCTTTTTTATCAACATCGTGTCCTTATTTGAACAGAAGAGAGGAACTAAAATAGGAGTATACACTAAATACACTAAATATACAAATACACTAAAAACAGGAGTGTACAATGCAGACCCAGAAGAAAACATTACCATTCTTCTTGAGCAGAGTTTAAGTCCCAGCTTGTTTCTTGCGTGGCTTTCAGCTGATGAGGATAGAGCAGTGTGGAAAACCTCCACATGTTCTTGACAGGTAGGGTGGGCAGAAACCCACCTGAGCAGCAAGGGGTGTTTGTTGCATTGAATATAATTCCCTTGCCATAGAATCATAAAATTTTGGAATGGTTTGGGTTGGGAGGCATCTTGAATATCATTTATTTCAAATTCCCTGCAGGATGCCACTCACTAGATCAGATTGCTCAGGTCTCCATCCAGCCTGACCCTCCCAGGGATGTGGGAAGGAATCCACAACTTCTCTGGGAAACCTGTGCCAGGGCCTCACCACCCTCACAGGGAAGAATTCCTTTCCAATATTTAATCTAAACCTGCTAACCTTCAGTTTAAAACTGTTGTCCCCTATCCTGTCACTCCATGCCTTCACCAAAGTCTCTCTCCAGCTCACTTGGAGACCCTTTAGGCACTGGAAGAGGCTCTGAGGTGTTCCTGGAGCCTTCCCTTATCCAGGTGAACAGCCCCAGCTCTGCCAGCCTGGCTCCAGAGCTGGAGCTCCAAACCTCTGATCATCTCCACAGCCTCCTCTGGAGCTGCTCTAACAAGTCCACACCTTTCTTGTGTTGAGGACTCAGACTTGGATTCAGTGGAAGGATATGGAATGGGAGGATACTTCTTCCACAAAGTGTTTGTCCCCAAAAGACACCCAAATGTCCAAATGGAAAAAANAGCACTGACAACTGGGCACTGTAGTTTCCTTCAGGTTTCTAGCTAACCCCAGTCTCTACCTCTTAAATACATAAATATATATATATATATATATAAGCACAAACCATCTAAAGGGAGGGAAATCCAGGCCTTATGAGATACAGACCTGTGGCTGCTGTCTTGGTTCATGACACCTGCCTGTCTCTCAGGTCTCTCTCCATGCCCTGTTCCATTTCCTTGGATTGAAAAGTCAATCTGTTTCCCCTTCACTCCCTCCTTCAGCTCTGCTGGTCATGTGAAATTGCTTTCAGAGCTTGCTAGAGGGTGAAAGTGCTTTGGAGCTTTGGAAAACAGGCAGGCAGCAAAGCACAGAGAATTTAGCAGAACAAAGGAGGGGAACAAACAAACCCATTTTCATATTTGCTGCTAAATGTCTTTCAGCCTCCAGCCCTGTTATTCTTCCTCTTAGAATTAGAAAAACCCTGTTAGCAGAAAGTGTATTTGCTCTTTGACAGTTACCAGCATATTATTTAGATGGATACAGCAATTCTCCTCTCCCCTTAATAATAACCATAATAACCACTTTGCATTTATATAGTAGTTACGTATGTATTTAGATAAATAATTCTGCAGTACATAGCTAAACTGGGGTTTGCAGGAAGCTCTCAAGGAAAGTGAATGTTGTATTCAAGAGCACTGATATTCAGTGATTAAGCAGATCTCAGATCTCAGACCTACAGATAACAGCTCTGGAAAAAAACACCTGCTAAGAGACACTGAAGGAGCACTTAAATTCCCCTCATCTGTAACACAGCCAGAGTCAATCAGATCTAATTCCCAAAGCAGTGATCCACAGGACTAAAAAAAAAAAAAATCAAATACAAAATACTCATATAGAGAATTAAAAAGGGTTTCTGTAGGACTATTCCATTGAATCACAGAATGGTTGGGATTGGAAAAGACCTTTAAGACCATCAGATTTCAAATTTTTTCCATGGGCAGACACACCTTCCACTAGGCCAGGCTTCTCCAAGCTCTGTCCAACCGAGCTTTGAACACTTCCAGGGATGGGGCAGCCACTGGGTGCAGTGGAAAATATGACTTTAGGATTATGTAGCTACAATAGGACTTGTGAAATGTGAAAATGCCTGCTTGACAGGTGGATGAAGTAAAAATCAGTATGGAAGGGCCATACACTGCTTTAATCCAGCTCATGCATTGCTCAACAATCTCTAAATCTCCTCCACTGACAGCCCAAGCCTCTGCATGGAAATTATTTTTCCCTTTGAAAAACTAATCCCAAAGAGATTTGATTTGGTTGTGACCAAAATATTACTGTGCTGAATTGTTCAAGAAAAAAAATGTAAACCATATATTTTAAACATGCATAGAAATTGCACAACCACACACATACAATAGAAATTAAATTCTGCACTGTGAGGGAGGTGAGGCCCTGGCACAGAGAAGCTGTGCCTGGAAGTGTTCAAGGCTAGGTTTGGATGGGTCTTGAATTAACCTGGTCTGGTGGAAGGTGTCCCTGCCACATTAACCAGGATCCCCTTCACATCAGTAAAATTTGTGTGCTCTGGAAACATCCTCAGTGTATTCACCAGAAAATCTTGTTTGCTCTGCATTCAGGAAGAGTTCACCTGTCTGGGACCAGATTCTGCAATATGCTGAGCACCTCTAGTTTTCAACAAGCTGTAAATAATACCCATGGCCAACTCTGCCTTCTTCTCCTAGAGGTTTGGGGAATTTTACTTGTTCCAAAAGCATCAAAAATTGGCAAGATGCTGCTCTGAGAGTTGTCCCTTCTCCCATTGGCTTCCCTCTGACTGCAGCAACCACCCTTCCCTCCCTCCCACCCTTTCCATTTGCTCCTGCTTCCATCCTGAGCATTGTCCAAGGGAAGAGCCTTCAGGTCTGATCTAATCCCTTTTCACACCCAGGAGCTTCATCACACCTGGCAGGTGCTGGGAATGCATCCAGGCCAGGAGGTACCAGGGATGGATCAAGGCTCTCCCAGAAGTGCAATTGTGCAGCTGAAAGAGCCCTGAGCATCGTGGCATTCATGTGTGACCATTAACCCTCCATCCTGCCTGTTTGAGACTCTTTCCCCTTGATTACCTCCCTCAATCAATACTAATGGATTCCCTCAGAGTTTATTTTTTTATTTTCTTCTTTCTTCTTTCTGTCCTTTCCCTCCATGCAGCCCCACCACTCTCCAACTCTGGAATCATTGCCAGCTCCCCTCCCTTGCACCAAAGCCCTTTGTTCATCACAGGACTGTAATTTATACATTTTCTTCTGCTCGCTTTGCTTAATTGTCTCATTTGTAATATTCCATCCTTTTTCCTTTTCAGTTCATTCGGAATACCCAGGCTGGCTAAAATAAATATGTATTTTTAATTTTAAGCAGTCTAATTTAATTTGTTGAGTGAGAGATGAGTATTAATCAGGGCTGCTTCTGAATCCAAGGCACATCAAGTCTCAGCCATGAAAACAGCATGTGTGGCTCATTTTCACACCCTTCCTGTCACTTTTCTACAACATTCAAAGCTCTGAAATTCTCTGCCTGAGGTGCAGGTATTCAGAGGACTTTCCAAACTCCCCAGGGGTGATTAATAACCAAGGACAAGTGGAGGCAGACTGGAAGACAGAGGGTTCTGACAGGGGTTTTTCTCAAGGTCAAGAAACACCCAGTTTCCAGAGGAGGTGATAGTAGTTCCATTTAGTGTAAACCTTGTTTCCCAAGTGTCTCTCATGGACCATTTGCTATCCCCTCCAGTCCTTGTGTCTTGTCTTCATTACAGGCTTTATCCCACCCACTTAAAATAGGCCCCCAAATAGTTTTTCTCACGGTACCACTCCCTGTGAATCCCCATCAAAAACTTCCTGAGTTATAATCAGAATCATTTAGGCTGGATAAGACCTCCAAGGTCATCAAGCCACTTCAAGGGACTTTCAGTTTACAACAGGCTCAAAGTTTTATTCCAGCTTGGTATCAAGATATTTTTAGGAGTTTCTCCTTATCTTTCATTTACTTGTGAGACTTCCAAGTATTCAATGCACACCCAAGGGGGGCTTAAACTCTTCTGGCTGTTCTTTTGGTGACTGATTCCTCACCCCATTGTGGAGAGCCCTCCAAGTCTTCAAATCACATCAGTCCTTGGCCAGAAACATCCAAATATTGGTGTCTGGGTGGTCTTTAGTGGTCAGACACGTTCATACCCCGTCTCAAAAACTCCCTTTACAACTGACAATAATGAAGGGACTCCCTGCCCTTTGCAGGAGTCTTGGTGGAAAATTCAGAATGAGAATACAAGGGAATCTAAGGAGACAAAAGATCCCTTCCCAAAATGTCCATTTCTCTGTCTATTTCTCAACAACCCTGAGGGTTACTTCAGCCTTCCCTCATTTCTGCTGATGCAAGGAAGGGAGGAAGATGTTAAAGCTGAGGGGCAGGATCAGGGGTCAGGTACCCAAATTTTGGTCATGTGGTGTTTATTACTTCCTTACCAGGACATATTTCACTTTCCTCTCTCTCTGCTTCCTTTCTTCCTTTGCCTTCCCAGTGGTAGATCCCAGAGCTGATTTCCCAGCTAAAAAATACACCCCTGAGACATTTCCAACCAGTTTCCCGAGGTGTCCCAAAGTCATTCCTGGTGGAAGTGCACCCTGCTGTGCCTGAGAACACAAGGTCTGAAACAGGGTCTGGGCAGGGTCAGATTCACAACAGGAGCTGGAATGATGCATCCAGTGCCTGATCCCTTTGGGAACTTCAGGGGGGCTTTACAGCACTCAGGTTGGGGCTGCTCCAAAAGCCTTTTCCTGGACACCTTTGTGTGCCCATTGCCCAGGGATTCACACAGCTGCTGAGCTGTGATATTTTGTCTGTGTTTACCCAGCTTTGCCCTAAACCTATACAATTTGACACCAGTGCATGATCCAGTGAGATGAGCAGAAATTTATTTTAGAAGCTACAGCATTTCTGTTTGCCAGAAAGAGACAAAGGACTCCAGTACCTCTGGAGATATCCCTCTTTTCTCCTCACCCTCTGGTCCCCAGGATTCCCCCAAGCTGTTTTATTTTGAACTGTGCACCATTACCAGCAGGTAAGAGGAGCAGCCACCATTAAACAAGGCAGATGTAAAACTAAACTCAAGGAACCACTTCAGCTCACAATAACAGTGCCCATAATTTTTAGGGCTGCATAAATGGTGCCACATATTTTTGGAACAACAGTTCTTACTGTGTAATCTCTGTGCATTTTATTTATGCATTTTACTTTCTCTTTTCATTTTATGTTGTTTTGCCATGCTGAACACACCTGTAGCACAAAGAAGTGGAAGTATCTGAATTCCTTGGCTCACTTCTGTGAAAATGAGCCCTGAAGTGTGTAGTGGATTTGGGGGCAATATCAGTTCCAGAGGGCCCCTTTCCCTGCTGCAATGAATCCACATAAAAAGAAAAGCTGTTTTAAAGGCAAATATTTGCCCTTGTGCTGTTTCAAGGATGGACCAAGGAGGAGCAAGGATGGACCCATTTGGAAGGGGAGGTGATTCTTGGCAGACTCCCCTCTCTTACTCAAAACACTGGAATGTTTTGAGACAGGGACACATCCAGCTCTCTTCCAGGATTCCGGAGTGTTTGGGGTTTGAAAAATCACCTTCAGATAAACACTGGGGGTCTGAAGTGTTCCTGGTAGAGGTTATTGGGGATTATATCTATGCAACCCCAGAATATCAGTCTCTAAAGGGGTTATTCCCAGTGATGATCTCAGAAGTGTTTCTACTCTGGGAGAGAGCCCAAGCAGAAATAATTCTTGGAGCTTTTTTTTTCCCTGTGATGTTTTGCACAGGTGTCCATCCACAGGGAGGCAGCAGGGAAGAGCTGCACTCAGGTTTTGCATTGCCCCTCTCTGTCCCAAGAATCTCTTGTTCCTGAAAAATAGTGATCCTGACTTTGTTCATCTTTAGTTGATTCAAATTTTCCCAGTAAAGGCAATGTCTTTATCTTTCATTCACCCCCACATAGCATCTCCAGCAGATGAGGCTGTAACCCAGTCTGCTTTTGGAAGAAGGTCACTTTTCTTCTCCTCTCCATTTGGGAACAAAAATATTCACAGGATCACAGCTACTGGAGGGGAATACATTAAGGAATGCCTTGGAAAGGCTGCAACCAGCACATGGATGGAGTTAAACATCAGAAAGAGACCTACAATGAGGCTAAGACTGATAATTCCCTCTCAGGCTGAGGGAACTTCTTCCCTAGAGTGTTTTGCCACTGTGGGTGGGCTGGCAGGCCCCAGGGGAGAGGATTGTTTGATGATCTCCTCATTCACCACCTCAGGAAGCATTAACAGCCCCCATGTCCTGTTCCCATCCCTGAGGATGAGATGGACACACCCTTCTTAGGCCAAAGCCTAAGGACAAGGACAAAGCACTGGGAACAGTTTCTGGGTCTTTTATCTCAGTGAAAGCTGCAGGGAATATGGGGATCCCTAGCAGGATAAAAAAGAGGAGTCAGAGGCATGGGTGACCCAAAGGGTCAGAGGGAACAGAAATGGATTAAACAGTGCCCAAAGCTTCACACTTCTTGCCCCATTCCTTCTTTTTCTCCTCCAGAACCTACACAAGATGTTCTTGGTTTGGAGACACATCAATTACACTTGGAATGGCCTTGACCATGACTGATTGTGTGTCTGTGGGGGTGAGACAAAGCACAACAAGGTAGGGCAGGGCTCTGACTGGCCAGAGTCACCATCACCATTGTGTCCATCCAGAGAGAGTGTGCCATGAATCACCATCACCATTATATCCATGCAGAGAGAGTGTGCCATGAGGACAACCTCACCCAGGCCTAATGCACACTTGGAAAATCCCTGGCCATGCTGAAACTTTTTCAAGATCAGCTCAGGCAGCAGGAGGACCATTATCACTGAGAACATTTGATGGATACAGGCTTGATACTAGCCAGGTTTGGAGGATATTCCATAGCTCCCAACTGTGCCTGTGCCCAACCATGAGCATGGGGGTTCCATGGATAGAGATGGTTCCAAATGGATTTGTGGTGGCTGGACCCCCAGATTTATGTGCCATAGCACTGGGGAACACACACAAAGATCCCCACTAGACATGGGCCTATAACATCCCACAAAACCTTTTTCCATAAGTTCAGGAAATTTCTGAGTTGCAAAGGTTAATGTGACAGCTGGGGACAAGGGATGGCTGATCTAGGCTGGCATGGGTGACATGAAACTGCATTCACATTTAAAAAAAAAAAAAAAGGAAAAAAAGAATAAAAACAAAACAGAAAAAGAGACCTTTTTTCCCCCTCCTCTGACTATTTTCTGCAGGGCAGTGTGACCTCAGTGCTCTACTTTACAGCCTGCAATAATGGACACATTTTATTGAGTCTGTGGGCAACCTGCCATCAGTCTGGTCTGGAGGTCTGAAGTCAAAGGGCAGAGATGGCAACTATCCCTTATTTTGTTTACTTCCAGGGACACATCTTTGCACTACTGGGACACTATTTATTTCCTCATGCTCACGGGGAGCTGAACTAGAACTTGGATTTTTTAAATAGCTTTCTCTAAATAAACTTTATAAAGCCCTAGCCCAGAAAAGGCTATTATGTCCATGTATTTTGACGAGACTCTTACTAATTCCACAGACCTCTAAGGAGGGAAACCTATTTAAAAACATTCGTTAGGAGAGCTGTGACTAATCTGAGCTGACCTAATTAACCCAAAATGTCCTGTGTGGAAATTGTTGTGGATGCTGAATAAAAGGCCCAGGCTGAATGCACATAAATTTTCCATCTGCACTTTCATTCCCAAGGAAGCAGTCAGTTCTTTAAGTGTTATTTCTGGATTGGTATTCAGAGCCTACACCTTGCCAGTGCCTTCTTCCTTCAAGGATGCTAAATGCTTTCACTTCATTGTGGGAGAAAAAAAAAAAAAAAAATAAAGGTGCACTTGACAGCAGCAAATTCTTTTTACAGTTGGTAATGTAAGCAGGTTTCATCTACATGTGATGTCTTCACAGGAAACACCTGCCCTCAGCTAATTGGGAGAGATCCAGTCAATGGAGCATTGTACAGCTGTGTACAATGCCTTTTGTCATTAGGAATAGTCATCCCAAAATAAAGTGGGTCAGCTGAACCCTGGAGTATCTACTTCTTTCTTTTTTTTTTTT
>WEIU01016754.1:754152-801032 GCA_013389925.1 Aegithalos caudatus
AAAAAAAAAAAAAAAAAAGGTGCATAAAAAGTCAAGTGCAAGGTGCTGTACCTGTGTTAGAGCCATTCTGGTTATCAATAAAGACTGGGGGATGAATGGATTGAGAGCAGCCCTGAGGAGAGGACATGTGGATGAGAATTTGGACAATGCAATGTGGTGAGACACTGGACCAGGCTGCCCAGAGAAGCTGGGGATGCCCCCTCATGGGAAGGCTTCAGAGCCAGGTTTGCTGAGGTTTTGAGAAAACTGATAACAAAGTCCCAGGTAACAAGTGATAGGACAAGAGGAAATGTCCTCAGTTTGCACCAAGGGAGGTTCAGATTGGATATTTGGAAAAATTTCTTCACCTGAGGAGGGGTCAAGCATTGGAATATGCTGCCCAGGGAAGTGGTGGAATCATCATCTCTGGAAGTGTTCAAAAAACACGTGGATATGGCACTTGGGGTGAAGATGACACTTTACCTAGAAGTACTAGGTTAAGAGTTGGACTCAATGTTTTTAGAGGTCTTTTTCCAACCCCAACCATTCTCTGATTCCATGAAAAAAAAGTATATAAATACATTTTTTTTCATCTGCATTAAAAAAAAAAAAAAAATCGTCTGGTATATACAGGAGAAGTAAAGAAGCAAATAGCCATAATAAATGCCCACAGATAAAGATAACAGGCCTATATATAGATACTTCCACTTGAGGCTTTCACTTTATCAGGAAATTCTAATGGCTTTTTAGTCCAAGTTATCCTGTCTTGATTGCAGTTGCTTGGCTTTGGGCCATCTAATAAATTATTCCTAAAAGACTCTCAATTTTCATTCACAATTTCCTGTCTACACTTGTGTCAATTTTTCTCAAAATTTTCCTCAGCTTTGAGGAATGAGCCCTTTTAGCACACAAAGCACATATTTCATGTTTGAGGCTGTCCTTTCCATGCCCATAATAAATGTGATCTCCACAGGGAAAGCTAAGCCATGAAGGGAGATGAAAATGATAAGTCTAAAGGGTGGATATTTTTTCAACTTCAGATGAAATTTTCAAGTTTCTAAATCATCTGGAAGAAATTATTAGAGCTCAATTTTAGGGAGAGGTACAGCACAGTTAAAATACCTAAAATTGTGTGGGCAAGGCTGGTTTTGTGTTTTGTTCTTTGTATATAACTGATTGATGATAAAGTTAAGTTAAAATTTAAGTGGATTTTAAGGAAAGCACAACTGAAATTAATTTGTTATGTCTTACAGTCAGGTAATATTTTTTTCTGATGTTTATGGAATGCTGAAGCATACAAGAAATCATCAGGAGAGGAAAAGTGAAAATAAAGTGAAATCAAGCTCTGAACAGTGTGAAATATTTTTAAAATGCCCAAGTCCCACTGCCTCTTGCTGTGATTTGGCATTCAAAAAAATCTTACCAAAAAGTCAGTCTTGTCACCAATATTTTCAGATATCAGCTGGGGGGTTTGATGTAGGAATTACTCTCAGAGTGACTTTTTCTGTTTCTGTGTTTGCTGGCAAAGAGCTCTAGACAAACTCTTCTGTTTGAATTGACAACATATTCAGCAGTGTATGCAAATGACCCATTATCATACTATTAATATTTTCCTCAAGGTCATTTGAATGGAATTTATTCATGCAGAGTATAAGCAAATTGCAGTGAAGATGAGTCTCCGAAGTCATCTGTGTCTTCCCTCATTCCCCAAAATTTGATATCCACATAACACATACCAGCAACCACTGGAAAAACAAGAACTGGATTTCACAGGGAAAATGTTGATGTCTTTTTCTTTCCTGAAGCTCTAAATGATTTCCTGTCAATATCAAGAGATTTGATCATTTGTGACAGCAAGCTTTCAGCTGGAGTTGGATAAAGTTGTGCTGTTCCTGCAGGGATGGGGCTCTGGGTTGGAGGCTGCTCCTGCCACCTGGAATACTGCTGTGATGGAGAAATCCCCATCTCATAAACCCAGAAAACTCATGTCCCAGAGGGAGACAAGCCACAGCAGTGACCAAGTCATTCTCTAGGCAGGATTTATACTTTAAGCCAACTCAGAATTGTACCATTTGTTAAAACTATTGAATAGATTTCCTCAAAATCTATTAGGGCTGGAGTGATATCTCCATAGGGTGATTCATCCCACCATATTCTGGGAGGGGGATCAGGTGTGGGGAGAAAGGAAGATGAGTCACCTCTCTAGGTGCTGATCTTGTTCTGTTGAGTGAAGGAGGAGCCCAGGCCAGCAGGTTTAGTGGGTGCCCATTTCTTAGGGAGGTGTGATGGAGCCAAGCCTAATCACAGGTTGTCTGCAGGCAGCTGACACCTCTGCTATTAAAGTGATCCCAGTTCTGGGCATAATTGGTTGTGGACAAATGAAAGATTCAGTGTGTTATTGTTAGAGCAGACCACTGGTTACTCCCTTTAAATGGGAAAGGCAATTTTAACACCCACAAAAATTCCCATTACTTTCTTGTCCCATGGCATAGCAGCCATTCCTCCCAGTTGTGTATCTTCAAACTTATCTCCTTTTCAGTCCTTCCCCTGCACTTCAGACTACTTATTTTTAAAATAAGTAAATAAAACTACTGTTTTATTTTTTATTTTACCATNCCCCCTGCACTTCAGACTACTTACACACATATTTCTGTTTTATTTTTTATTTTACCATATACAAACTCTGTCTCAGTGCATCTTCCTTGGCCTGGCAACCTCTGCAGCTCTGGGTGCCATAACTCACCACTGATGAGTTCTGGACTCAATCAGCTGATGCTGCACACTTGAGCCTGTCAATTGTTCCTTTCTCATGACTTTTGGGTCTGGTGGCCAATATAAGTGGAATCTGACAGAAGGAAAATATTAAATTATCACAAGCTTGGGTGAAAATGGATTCCCAGGTAAAGAGAGGAAGAATTACTGGTTCCAGTGGGAGAATGGTCCTGACATCAAAGTGTGATTTCCCTCCTGGTTCCTTCTACTGGGTATTAAGAAAAATCTCTTTCTGTCTGACATCCAATTGTGTTGAATTCAAACTACAATTTTAGCATAATCCTCTACAGACAGTGTGAGATTCAGTTTCCCAAGAAACCAGGTTTTAATATTCCCCACATCCATGGGACCAGTGACTTTCTCTTCATACAATGTTTTGAACTATTTTTCTTCAGGGGGAAGAATCATAGAATGTTTTGCATTGGAAGGGACCTTACAGATCATCTATTTCCACCCCCCTGGAACCATAACTCTTCCCTGTGGATCACAGGTCATGAGGCTCTACAGGTAAAGCATTTCCCTGTTCTCTCATGCCACTGACAGCCTAATCCAACACTCACTAGCTTTGTGTTTGAGTCCTTGCTGCTGCTGAAAAATTAACTTCATGGGGGCCAATATGAAGTCCTGGTGGCCATTGATTTATTCACACACATCATTCATAGTGGACAACTCACTTGTCCATTTTCTTTCAGGTTTTATAGTTTTCTGCTCAACTTCTCACTGTCCTCCTCAACAGACAGATAAGCAGCTTTTACTTTCATTGTGGTGTTTAACATTTGGGTTTCATCAGAATTAACTTAGATTTTATCACCCTTAATTGCTTCTCTCAGTTCTCTCCACCCTGGAAGTAGATCAGACTGGGCTGTAGGAGGACCAGCCAGTTTTAAAACATACTGACTCTGTTTTGCTCTCTTGAATTCTTTTATGGAAAATCTGCTATAAGTTATATGCATCTTTTAAGAACTTTGTGACTGTCATGGTTTAAGCCCAGCTAGAAATTAGGCAGCCACTCACTCAGCCTCCCCTTTCTCCAGCCCACCCTGGTGGAATGAGGAGCAAAATCAAAGTAAAACTTGTCGTTTGAGATAAGAACAGTTTGATAACTGAAAAGAAAGTAGAATGCAGTCATAAAGATAAATTATAATAAAAAGGGAAACACAAGTGGTGCACAATAGAGAATTGCTCCACACTCGCTGAGCAGTGCAAGACTCCCCTTCCCAGACAAGGATCAGCCCCTTCCCAATAACTTCTCCCAGTTTATCTACTGGACAGGACATTCTGTTGTATGGAAAATCCTTTGGCCAATTTGGGTCCCCTGTCCCAGCTATGCTCCCTCCCAGTTCCTTTTTGCAAACCTCCTCTGACAGACCACAAGACAAGGAAAAAGTCCTTGACTTTTTAAACACAACTTAGCAAAAATAAAAAAATAAAAAAAACAAAAAAACAAAACCCTAATCTGTGTGTTATCAACACCATTCTCTTTCCAGATCCAACACATAATACTGGAACAGCTACTGAGAAGAAATTGACCTTACCCTGGCTGAAACCAGGACAGAGATCCAGTGATATATTACAATGTTTTCAAAGGGAAAAAAAAATTACAAGTTGTTTCACGTAGAAAAGGAAGGAACTAATAATTTTAGGGGAAAAAATGATACCTTTACTTCATGGAATTTCTGAATATTCAGGCGATAAATCTCAAGAATCAAGGAATATTTTGAAACGGGCACAGCTTTGGGATTTATAGGTTTTAGATTGGAACTACGTCAACTTCATTCAATGTTTTCAGCTCCTGTGGCTGGGGAATAGTTTAACCCACAAAGGCTGGGAGAACACAAGAACTCAATTTCCTCAAAAAACAGCATAATTTGCTAACACCAGCATAATTTGGTCTTTGTAGCTCATCAGTCGAGTTCAATGGTATGTCCAACTCCTGGATGACTATAGATAATTAAGGTGCCTTTTGAGCCCCAAAAATTACATTCTGTACTTCTTTTGGAGCCAAAACCAGCATATGGTGTCCCTTGAAGAATTCAAGTCCTTAAAATTCCCCTTGGTCTTGCCAAAAAGAAAGTGAGTTATTTATAGGGACTGAGGGGTATCATTTTTCTGCACTCTGAACTCAGAGTAGAGGCACTGCTTGGTGTGAACCTTCTCATCCCAGAGGAGATATCTACAGTAGGTTTTCTGATACTTTAAAATAATTTTTTCTCTGTGGATATGGAGTGTTCTGATCTTCTGCAGTTCTGTGCTAACAAAGTGCCTGAATGTCCATTTTTTTCTGGCTTCTTCCTACTACAGCCTCTTCTGTCATCGTGTCTGGGACTTCCAAAGGAAAGGCCGCACTTAGCAATATGGAATAATGTGATATTTCCAGCATCTGTTTTTTTATTTCCTCACAGGTAAGCACCTCTGTTTAAGGTAAAACTTCCCATGGTCTTTCTGCCCTGAGCTTTTGCTGCTTGAGCCTTCTGCCGGAGACATCTCTGATCCGAACGCATTAAGATCACTTCTCCCCAGATGCCTGCTGGCTTCTGTTTTATTTAGCGCGCCTGGGTGGTTTTCTAGGACTACATCCAAGGTAGTCTCTGACCTTGCTGGTCCTTCAGTCAGCTGTGGAGCCCTCCAGAAGGATGTGGTCATTCCCTGGTGCCTTCCTGCGGGACGTGTCGGGTGCGTGAATTCCGCCGGGCGCGCTCCTTCCGACAGGGAGCACGCGGAGGAATGCAGCCGTGGCACATTTTTCACAGATGCCTGTGTAAGGCCAAGAATAGGTTCTCACATTCATAAAACCAGCACAGCCTGCCCTCAGGGAGGAGAGTAACTCATTTATTTTTGCCTTTTCTTATCATTATTTCATCTGGTCTCTCCTTTTTTCGTCCCTGAGACAGTAATGTGCGTTTCAGCCGTGTTTTACATTCTGGGAATCTCAAAGTACTACAGAACATGAGTGACTTCAGCCTCCTGCCACTTCTGCAAGGGTTTTTATTTTCAAGTTTCTCTTTCTGTATTGCTGGGTTTGCTTGGAGAGCAACGCTTTTCTTCACATTGAGACATAATCTACACATTTTTAAGGAAAAATATATATAGGCTTGAAAAGAATTCAGTCACAATGGAGGCAGGAGATATCTCAGCCAATATTAAAAGTTACAGCCCTGATACTGACATCTTGCAGCATCACAAACTCTGCCTGAGGTCACTAAAAAGCCTCAGAAATTCATGGGGCAATTTAATCTGCATTTTTGCTGGGTGGGCCATTGCCCAAGAGCCAGCAAAAGTCCTTGGGAAGGATTACTGAAAGTTTCCCTGGCAGGTGGATACTTTCCAGTAGTCTCAGAGCTTTGTGGAAACTGTAAAATTATTGTTTCTCTACTGGTGTATTTTGTGGATGCCACATGGATTCATACCCTGTGTTAGGTGCTGATTATCACAGAGGAGTTGTAATACACAGCATGACAGGATCTGCCTCCACTTCTGGACAATAAAGGAAAATTCTACCAAAAAGCCCAGGAGAAAATGATTAATATTATAAATCCTATAGAGTTTCAGTTGTCCTATGTGCCAGGCTGCACCTTGCTTTTTGGGAATAACAAATACTCAAGAATTTGTTTCTAAATCTGCCAGTCAGTGTCTGCACTGGAAATTTAGGGGGTCAGGTGGAAAATAAAAATTAAAAGGAGGAAAGCTTGAAATAAGTCCATACTCGGGCCAGAATTAGATGGGTTAGAGCACAGTGCTGATAATGCCAGGGTTGTAGGTTTGACCCCCATATGGGCCATTCACTTCAGAGTTGGACTCAATGATCCTTGTGAGTCCATTCCACCTCAAAATATTCCATGATTCTGTGATATTTGCTTACCCTGAAGCTGAATAAGGTTAATAATGTGTTGATTATTTTGTGAATACGGTGTTGAGAAGCTCTATCAGGAGCCATCTGCATAAACGAGTTCACTCCTGAAGTGACACCTCTAATTTCCTCTTGATGATTTTCACCCGTGGCCCTTCATCATGCTGCCTGCAACGGGCATGACACAATCTGAGCCTCACCTGCTGTTTCCATCCCTTCAGATCAAGTAAGGCTTTGTGATGGCAGCGAGAGCAATGAGGACTGAAATGAGATCACTGCAGTGGCTGAAGGGCTTTTGCTGCTGGAGATCGGGCAAAATCCTTTCCCACTGCCAGCAGAGGAGGTCCCTTCCATGTGAGGCATTTCTCTGCTTGTGTCACTTCCCTGCCTGCAAGTTACTGTGTAATTACATCATGGCTGGAAGTATTCATTAAAAAGCTGGAACCATTAGCAGAGGCAAGGCAGCCTCCTTTGTTTTGTGCAAAATTAGACACCAGCGCGAGCCCCAGTTCTAGCTGCATTCATGTTCGTAAATCAAAGTCAAGTATTTCATTAGAGTGTCTGCAGTGTATGTATATAACTCAGCAGCAGAGAGTCTGCTAAGCCTAATGTGTTGCATTTAATTAACATTTAATTAGAGGGTTTTTTGTGGGAGGTGCGTAAGTATTTGCCAGGCGGCTCATAAACATGAATCCACATCTCGCTGGCTGGACATCAGCGCTCAGTTCTTCTAAATAAAGTCTGCAGGTTGAAATCATCCTCTCCATCCATGCAGATCTATTCCCAGGATACCTCAAGATTCATATGTGATTTCAAATTTCAGAGTTTAGTGTTCTGTTGGATCTCTCCTGTGGTTTTCTTTTATTGATCTACATAAAGCTGTGTTTGAATGATTATATTTACTCCTCTCTTACTCATTTGTGTGGTGAGTAGTTGGGTCATACTGGAATAAATTACATGTCTTGTTAAGGAAAAAAGAAAAAGCTTCATTTCAGGGGGAAAACTATTCCCTTTCAGATTTGCGAGCCTGGAAGATTTAAGGTGCTGTGGCAGATGCCTCACAATTAAGGTAGAACAGTAATTTCCATTTACCATGAGAGTTCTGTGATAATTTTTCCTAGTAAAATCATTATTGACAGGTTTTTGGTGGCCTGTGCTAGACCAGATGTCAGAGGATGAGCTCTGATTTTTGACTGATGTCTGCATGACAATTCTGTGGTCAAAACAGGAAGCCAACTGATCACACAAGGTCTTCATTGGAGTGATTGGAGTGAACTCCAATAAAGTACATCCACGCCAGAAACCTCCAAACACTCCTCTATAGGTGAAATCAATCTGATCTGGATGGATGCCTTCAACACAGGTGTCTCCATCTGAACAAGCCACCCCAGGCTCTCTTCACTGAGACAAGTTCAAGGCAGGATTTGTCTGACAAAATTTGGGAATCTGTCTGAGCAGGAGCAGACCTGTGACATTACCTGTACTGATTCTGGTGATGTGGCACCCACAAGTACAGGAAGCCAGAAATCCTGTGCAGACACAGACACCTGAAGACAGGTAAGAGGGACCCCACCTATATTTGTCACTGTCAGGTATAGAAGGAGACTGAGGAAATCTGTTGATGCAGGTCAATAGAGGGTGGTGAGAAACTGAAACGTGTTCCCCAGAGAATTTGTGGATGTTCCATCTCTGGAAGAGTTCAAAAATCCAGGATGGACTGGGCTTGGAGCAACCTGGTCTAGTGGAAGGATTGGAATAAGATGATCTTGAAGGTAGGTCCCTTCCAACCCAAACCATTCTATGGTTCTATGATATAGCTGAAAATATAAATTTCTATGACATAGGTGGAAACCTAAAAAGGTGTGAAAACTTAAAACTAAAACTCAACTATCATGGCATGGCTAAAAGGATCCCCAGTGTAGTGGCCTTTGCAGAGACATCCTTCTCTCTGAACACTCTCAGTTCAGGTGACACTTTTCTCTCCTTACACCTGCCACCCTCCCAGGCTGACTGAACCCAACTCTGAGCCTAAGCCTGGACTATCTTAGGGCACTGATACACCTGGCTTTGCATCAGAACAGAAACAGCCCAGAGCTGTGAACTCAAGGGCTCATTGCTGCAGCTGAGGCTGCAGGTTCCTGGAAAATTACAACCTAACCCACCTCATTTCTCCCACAGCTTTGTTTCAGAGCAAAGTTTCACCTCATCCTTGTCCTACATGGCTCATACCCCACGCTGTTAATCAGGCACTGCTGTGCTCAGCCCGTGGCTGATGGCAGGAGTGACCCATTTGGAGTGGCTGTCCTCTTCAGAGTGCTGCTGTGGTGGGGAGAACCTCACCAACATGACAGATTTTTAACATCCTGGACTAAATACATCTTCTGGCTAAAAATAAAAGGAGGAAAATTAAAAATAAAAAAAAAAAAAAAGGAAGAAAGAGGGTTGGTTGGTTGCCTATTTTTCTCCACCTGACCAGCTGCCCAATGCTTTGCATTCTGAAAAGCTGTTGAGGAGGTCTCAGCTCATTACTTCTCATTTCTGTGGATGCTGCTGTGAGAAATGATCTCTTTGATCCTCTGCAGGTTGACTGTCTTTTCCTCATGTGCCCTACACCTGAACTGGTTTTGCTTCATCCCCAATTCAGAATGCCAGAGTAGCACTGAGCCTTTGAGAGAAAGAAAAGCAGGAGAAAAAACAAATCCTATTTTTCAAGTAGAGGGCTCATTTTTTTTTTCCTTTAGCACAACAGAGTAAATCCATCCTGGTGGAGGTGGTGTTAGATAAAAGAAGAGCAGATGAGGAGTGAGGTGACACTGGGTCTGATGTAGGAATATTTTTCTACCTGGGTTAGTGGTCTAATGGACTATTGAGGGCCAGATCTCAGCTGGCACAATTTGTGTAGCTCCCCTGAAGTTAATGGAAGGCAATGCTAAATTTCACCCCTTATGGACTAAAAAACCACTCACCCTGAGGGTTTTTAAAGGATGCTGTTCAGTGAGGTGGAGCCATAAGATGTGTGTGGCAGGAGTCCATAGAAAGCTACAAGTTGAAACAAGCTCTCCATACCCTTCACCAAGGCTTTTCCCTCCTCTCAGGGAATAAATTCACAAGCTCAGAATTCTGAGCCTTCCCCTCCTGCTTGGAGTTTTTGTAACCCAATCTCACAATTCAGGTCAGGTCCCCCCAGGCCCACAGGGTGACTCTGAGTTACATCAGCAGCAGGTTGGGCTCTCCTTGTTTCCTCCTGGTGGGCTTCTCATGGGAATCAGAAATGGGAGGAGGAGGAGGAGGAGAAGGAAGTAAAAATCACAAAAATAGCAGGAATTTGATTCAGTTTGGAGATCTCTAAGTTGCCACTGATCAAATCCAAGTGCTTTCCTTGCGTTAAAAAAGATTGCTTCCATCAATCTCCAGGAAGGTTTCAAGATGAATCTCCCTTTTTTGGTGTCTTCATCCTTTTGGATCTGGGACAAAAACATTTTTAAAGTTACTTTTATACATCTTTCTTCTCCTTTCAGCTTCCTCCTTTGCCACAATCTGCAGGAGAAGGTCCAAACAAAGATGCTGAGTTAATTTTCAAAGGCACTGCAGCAGGGTTGTCTTTTTGTTCTCTTTACTTTGTTTCTCCCACTTTATTTTCCAGATCAATAAGAAGTTTTCTCTGTCTTTATTGTTTCATATTAATACTTGACCTAAAAGTAAAAAGCAAAACATGACAAGAATATGAGGGATGGAAGTGGGAAGCCATAAGTGGCATTTGAAGAGTGTTAACCTTCCATAGTATCTGCTTTCCCTGGCTTTGGGCATCATCCCATCCACAAGTGTTAAATATTTCAGCTGAGCACATTTTATGGTTGCTGTGGGATCAAGAGAGGGGAAAAGCAGAGTGTCACTGTTGCATGATCACTTTTTACAGGTGCAGGTCTCTGCCACACAGTAATATTGCTCTACCAGCATGATTTTGATCAGAGTTTGTTTTCACTCTACACCTCGCTGGTCAATATATTTCCATATTTCTGAATATGAGCTTGTGGATCACATGGGGTCAAAATCACAGATTGGGGATCATCATATCAAAATACCTGACACAGGTGTGCCCAGGGGTGGAGCCATCAGTGGACACCAGGAGGGGATTGTGAATGCTCAACCACACTCATGCCCATGTTCAGATTTGACTCCTGCATCCTCTAGCTCTAAATCTAATTTTTAAATCTAAATCTAAATCAAATCTCAGCCAATTCTGCAGCTGCCTCTGCCCAGGGACAAATCATTCCCTGAGATCCATGTAATGGTGGAAAAACTTACCTGGGATGATTATCTAACAAAAATAGTATTTTGTACTTTTAACATCAGCATTTTCCTGTGACCATTTCTCACACCTATTTTTGCAACAAAAGCATTGTTTGTCTATCAGCAAAAATGGAAGTGATGGCCCTTGCTTGCCAACCTCCACAATCTTTGTCATTTACATTTTTGCCCTCAGGCAGGGAGCTGGGCAGCAGGAGCCCACCCAGGAGTGGGAAGAGAAGTCAGGTAAGCAGATATTCAGCCATGTGGGCAGGCAGCTGATGAGCTAACATAGACCACTTCCTAAAAGTTTTTAAACACTTAAAACGGGAGAAAAAAAAAAAAAAAAAAAAAAAAAAAAAAAAAAAAAAAAAAAAAAAAAAAAAAAAAAAAAAAAAAAAAAAAAAAAAAAAAACAGAGGAAAAAAAGACAAAAAAAAATAAAGAAAAGAAGAAAGGAAAAAGGGAAAAACAAAAGAAAGAAAATGGAAAAGAAAAAGAAAATGGAAAAGAAATAGAAATAGAAATAGAAATAGAAAAAGAAAATTCAAAAGCAAGAGGAAGAAAAAATAAAAGAAAGGGGGAAAGGAAAAGATGAAAAGCCAGTTTGGTTCTAGGGCACCATTACCTGTTAATCTGCAAGATGAAGCATCTTTCTGGAGATGGGGTTTCCCATTTTCTGTGATTTCTTGTGCATTTTTTGGTAGCCACTTCTGCTCCGTGCAACCATCCTTGTGCCCTCTGCATCCTCCTGGGTTGTTCATGGCTCCACTTTCACTTCAGCCTGGAATTTTAACATCCTGATTGATTTCTGGCATCAATCCTGGCCCCACAGCTCTTTGGTGATGCTTTTGGGGCAGACCAAAGTTGTTTTCCAGCCTCTCAGCTGGTTCAGAAAATCCTATATTTCAATGTGGCTTTCACACTGGCTTTTCAGCTACATTTTCCTTTGAAGTGTGGTCATCCATTCAAAGAAAGAGATTTTGCCCCAGTTTTTCTGGACAAGAAAAAGCAGACATGCTACAGAATACTTCAGTCACCCCAAGGAAAGGAGCTGGGCACAGGGATTATTTTTCCCAATTTGGGCCTGTGATTTACCTGCAAAAGGCTCAACTTCAATTCTTTTGCATCATCCTGGGAAAAAGAAAAGTGGAATCTACCCCAGGCTTTTGCTTTGCTTCAGCCCCCAATCAATCTTAGCAGCTCTTTATTGCTCCATATTTTACCAAGCAAAAAAAAAGGATTATGCCTTAATTATTTTCTCACATGCCTCTGAGAGTTGCACGACTAAGGCAAACAGAGGGCCAGTACAAATAATCAGTAAAATGAAAATTAAGACATCAATTTTCTCTTCTGTGCTCAAGTAATTTAAACCCTGTGTCCATTCCCAGCTTCATGATGGTCACACATCTTTGTTTCCCTCTGTGATGTGTGAACAAGGCTCCCAATGGAAGGTGAAGCGGGGAAGCGATGTGCAGAGGTGGCTGTTTTTCCTGACTGTGGCAGAATCCTGCCTTACAGTAGATGCCTAATTATTGGAATTAGCTGCAGGAAATCTGCTTTTATAACTGAATTTCACTTTTTTTTTTTTTTTTTTTTTTTTTTTTTTTTTTTAATGTAACTCACAGATGAAAAGATGTTTTGAATCCCCTACACTGATACTTCTTTACAGGGCAACTGGGAAGTCACAGCCCTAAAAACTTGGAAATATTGCTGTGAATTTATCCCAGTGTTCAGCTGTTCCAGATTTACTGCCATATGTTGGCCTTTAGTGCAGCTCCCCCCGTCCCCCACGTTGTTAGCAGCCTCAGGTGTGCAGAATGGCTCCATGAATCTGTGAATGTGATAAATGTTATCCATTACTGGCAAGATTGTTCCGTGTCTCACTGCAGTTGGTTTCACTACAGAAACGCTTCTGGTAAAGCAGGGCCTTTATTTATTTATTACAGGGGTTTCTATGATTTCACAATTTCCCTGGCCAGGGCACTTCTCATTAGTTATTGGTTATTAAATGAGATATCCAGTGCTGTTTGCAGATTAAATCCATTGTCTGCCTTCCTCAGGGATCTCAGCAGGAAGATGGCTTGTGGTGTTTGTTTGAAACCCTTCAGCTTGGCCAGGTGGGTGCAGACCAGGAGGGCAGAGGGAGCTCCTGATCCTTCAAGTCCTTCTCCCACAGTCTCCTGGAGAAAGCACCATGTGCAAGGAATGACCTTTGAGGAGTTGAGATAGTTGCTAGAATTCCTAGAGTTTCTAGAAAGGGAAAAAGTCATGCCAGGGACATCATTATTATTTTTCAGTGTCCTCCAGCCTTCCCTACACTGTTAATATATCAGTGTATCACCAAATCTCCCATCTTCATGCTGTAGAGCTGCTTCAAAATCCACCAGCTACTGTTTCCCTTTGAAAGTCAATATGTTATAAAAGTAAGAGCACCTTTCTGATTTCAAAAGCTTCTCTGAAACTCCCAGAGCCCCTTATGCCAAAAGCAATCATGTTTTAAATGCAGGTAAGTACCTGCTCTGGCTGAAATTCCAATGATCAGGCTGTGGAGGCAAGAAAGAGAAAAGAGAAGAGAAGAGAAGAGAAGAGAAGAGAAGAGAAGAGAAGAGAAGAGAAGAGAAGAGAAGAGAAGAGAAGAGAAGAGAAGAGAAGAGAAGAGAAGAGAAGAGAAGAGAAGAGAAGAGAAGAGAAGAGAAGAGAGAAGAGAGAAGTCAATCATAGTATCTTCCTGTGACTTTTCCTTGCTCTAATCATACTTACTCTGATTTTACACCCACCTAAAGTAACAAGGAAGCCTAAAGCCCCTGTGGGAGAGATATGAAGATGTTGTTGTTCTGTAAAGGAAAGGACCTAAGAATTTTTAGCAAGAAAAGTGCTGATGAACCCATGAATCATAAAATCTTAGAATGGTTTGGGTTGAAAAGACCATAAAGATCATCTTGTTGCAAAGCCCAATTTTTAAATGTTAATGATCCTTCTGCAGGTTCATTCATGGCTGTTCTAGGCATAGTGATGGCACATCTTGTCCCTTTTCTAGTGATTTGGTTAGGCCATGTTCATCTAATTTTATTTTCAAGGCTGATAAAGCTGTAGGATCCCTGCTATGGGCTGGAAGGATTTATTTCACATGGATTTCCATATTGCAGAAGCTCATCCATGTGTGATGAACTTTGCAGAGACAAACCCAAAGTTTGGAGGGGTCTGCTCTAGGACCTGTCTGGGGGTGCAGCAGCTTCAGGTCATTTTCTCTTCAGGGTCCCACTGTGATGCTGAGGGTGCTCTTGAGCAAAGCAGGTGGTGCTTTTATTTGGGTTAGTGCTGTTCCAGGAGGTGCTGTGATTACACACTGCCAAGAAATCACATCCTACCTGCTTCAGTTTTCCCAGGCATGTCATTTCTCCACAGAATTTCCGCCTGGCACTGATTCTGGGTGTTGCTCTGGGTTGCTCAACAACTGCTCTGTCCCACATCTAAGTGGTCCTCCCCCCATTCTTAAAAAAGAAAAAACAAAAGCAACCCTGAATCAGAAGAGGATGCTTTATTCACCCAGCATGAAACACTGCCCTCCTCATTTGAGCCTGCAGGAGTCACTTAGAAGAGCCTCTCCAAAAATGTCTGAACATGTATTGCTCCTTTTCCTCCCCTGCTCCTGTAGCAGCAAGGATTCACACCCATTCCCATCACATTTTCTGCCATTCAGTGGGCACTGTGGTTCTGCCTGCGTGAGTCCTTCTGCAGAGCGACGGAGAGGAGGGGAGGAAAGCTGCTGTGTCTTCTGTCAGATGGAGTTTGGTAAATAAGTGTAAATAAGGCTTACAGAGCCATCCACAAGTTTAAAAGGATCCAGACAGAAATAGCAAGCTGGCAGGGCGGGCTCTGCTCCTCAGCATCACCCTTGGCCATTGAGTTTCTGTTTGTTTTTTGGGGTTTTTTTTCTTTCTTTTCAGCGACTGAAGCAAAAGCTGATGGAAGAAAATGTGCATAAAGGTCCAGGAAGCGACCTGGAAGTGAAAAAGCAAGAAGAAAAGCTCTGAAATTGTTGTATCTCAAACAGGGGCTGGGCAGCTTTCTTTACCCCTACATTTCCTTTTATCTGCATGTAAGATGCCATTATTTTTGTTTGCAGGAGAGCAGGGAAGCTCATGTAACACTCAGATCCATTATGTGACATGTTTTTCATAAATGAATGACTGAGGACTTTTTTTTTTCTATCACAGACAGGGCTCCCAAAAATGGTTTGGTATAAACTCCTCCATCGCAAAGCTTTCCATGGAGATTTGTGGGAGGGTGAGAGATCACTCTGGACATGTGCTGGATCAAGGGGGCTTTGATCCATGATCCCAGCTAATCCAAAACCTGGGCCCATCCCCATGGGCACTGTGTTATCCAGTGAGCAACAGACAAAGACACCTTTATATGGTGTTTAAAGAATAATGAAGGACATTTTACATCCTTCTTAGACCTCTCAATAGGCAGGGATTTCTTTGAAGAGGCCAGATAGTTGTCAGAGTGAGTTTGCATTGAATTACAGAGTGCTTGAAATAGTTGGGACTGGAGAGGTTAACAGATACTCTCATTAAAATTCAGTCCTTTAAACTGAAATATCCTGAAATCTGCTGCACTTCACACCACATGAAAGTGGGTGTAACAGCAACGAAATAAGTTGGAGTTCTTCTCTGCTTAAAGTGTCGGGCAATTTGCAATGCAATGTGCAATGTTTTGGTGTGAAGACATCAACTGGCCCTTCCCAATGCAAACTGGGCAGAGATTTAAATTTACACTGGCAGAAGACCTGGTCCCGGGAGTTCAACAGAAATGGGGCAATGCCCAAGAACCACAGTGCTCCTAAAAAGTGACAGAAACCATCAGGTAGGGTAAAAACAAGCTTTGAGCATCCCTTTGCAGCTCAGTTTCTTGGTTCCTGCCAGCCCCATGTATGTCTATTTATAATTGCAGCTTCCCTCAGTTAATCATGTCAAAAATGTCATTTTCACCTCTGGGAACTGTATCTGATGTAAAAATCTTTGCAAAATCGTTAATCCCCGATGTGAATCCCCAAGTAAACTGATTACAGTGCTGGCAGCACGAAATAAGCTCAGACCTTCCATTAATCGCTGCACAAACCATGGCAAAATTTGAGCTGAATTTAGATGTATAAGAACATTCCTGGTACTTCAGGGAATAATATACACACAGCTTCAGACATCATGTGAGTGGGTAGCTGCTGAGCACAGGAGCCATCCACTAGTTGGTGGTAATTCGTGAACTAGAATTTTATCATTTACTCATGTGGAAGCAGTTCATACAGAAGCAGCAGGGCCAGGAAATTGGAATGTGTTAAAAAGAAATTACTTTCAAGGAATATTTTGCTCATGGTTGTCTTGCCTTCCTCACTAAAGGCTGCCCAGACAGGTCCTGCTTCTCATGGTGCTGCAGATCAGCACCCATTGGATACAGGGCTCAGCATTTCCACTTCTTCAAGAAATAGAAATGACTGGAGATGTCAACTGAAACAACAGCCCGACTGCAGAAACCCCAGCAATGCAAAGGACTGTGTGGAGAAGCTGAAATGACTGTTAGATTCCTGGAGATTTCAATTTATTCCAGCCTTGGCCTTCTCGGGTCCACCTTGGCAGGGAGCAAAAGGGTATTTTGTGAGGAAAAAAAAAGCAAAATGAGCAGTTTCATGTCAGATCTGCCAGGGAAAAAAGAAAAACCAAAAGCAAACAAATAAAAAAAAACCAGACAGGTAAAGATGCTAGAGTTTTACAGTGTCCTTGTTCTCAACGTCAAACCTTTCTCATGTGAGGACAAAGATAGGGGGAACCTCTTCTATTCATACATGAACCCATGTTCAGCTCCCTGCAGATCCTCTCCCTGAAAAATCACTCTGAGTCCTGCCCCTGACTCATCTGTGCTGGTGCTGGTACAGATTTGGAGATATCAGGACTTGGGAGTAAACTGGGGAGCTCAGTAGTTTGATAGGGCAGAAGGAGTCTATGATCCCAGGTGATTTATACCTGCAGACCTTGCTGTACTCCTGGAGGTGGTGAGGCCCTGGCAGAGGGTGCCCAGAGAAGCTGTGGATGCCCCATCCCTGTGGATGCTCCTTGGAAGTGTCCAAGGTCAGGCTGGATGGGGCTTGGAGCAACCTGGTCCAGCAGAAGGTGTCCCTGCCCACAGAAGGAAATTGGGACTCCATGATCTTTAAGGTCTCTTCCAACCCATTTTATGGGTTATTCTATTACTTTCTTCTCAGGAGAAAACCCATGTGTTGCCTCCCAAAGGCAGTTCAGGTGATACCTCCCTCCAAGAACTTCCCCCAGGTGATGGAATGGGTGGGGCTGCAGCACTGGTCCTTCCCTGGAAATGGTGAATTTGGAAGCACTGAAGCAGCACAAAGGCATCTGGGTGGAGTCATCAGCAACACACGGGAGTTTCTTTCCATCTGTTCCTGTTTTAGGAAACTGCGCTGCATCCTTGAATATCTGTCCCTGCTGGTCCTCATTACATGCTGCTCAATTGCTTTGGAGACAAAATAGAAGTTTCTTAATGCTCCATCTCCTCTCCTCCCCTTTTTTTTTTTTTTTTTTTTTTTTTTTTTCTGCATGTGTCTGAAATTAAATTCACATTTTAAATCACAGGATGATTTATCACCTTTTTCTAATGGGCAGCCTTTCCCTGGTTAAACAGATGATTTACCTGTAGCTTCACCCCTCGGGGAATGAAAGTCTCCTGCACTGAATGGATGATTTGGGGATCTTTTTTAGAAGTTGGTGAGCAGTGGAAAAGTCCCCAACTCATATGATTTGAAGCTCAGTGTGTGCATCACATTAGGGAATTTTTACTTTTTCCAAAGGCATTATGGACTGTCCCTGCTCTGTGATGGGCTAGAACATCATTATGGACACTCTGGTCCAGGAAAGTGACTTAAATCCCTGGAGGTACTTAAATCTGTAGATGTGGCACTTGGGGACATGGCTTAGTGGTGGACTTGGCAATACTGGGGTTAGACTCGATGATTTTAAATGTCTTTTCCAACCCAAATGATTCTTTGATTTTTCCTTGTTATCAAATCTATTTCCTTTAGAGAAGACTGCATCTAAATTGCACCTCAAGGACCAGGAATGCAAAGTAACCTGAGAGCTCAGTATGGCTGAGACATGGATTGGTTGTGTCCCTGATCCAAATGGTCTGAAAGGTGAGAGAAACCAAAGCAAAGGAGGAGGTAAGAACCATTAAAAGAGTTCTTATACACTCAGGGCAATGGAAACACTTAAAGAATCATAGAATCATTAAGGCTGGAAAAGACCTCCAAGATCTCCACCTACCAAATCCAAGTAAATGGGAAATTACCACTGTGGTGAATTCAAAAGCAGGCTCAGTCTTCCTGTGAAAAATAGATGAATGTGATTCAAAGCACAAGATATTTCCACCATCCTACAGCAAATAAAAAGGCAGCTCTGTGAGGTGAGGGAGGATGTAAATTGTTTTGATCTTTTTATAGTCCAGGGCACCAGCCTGGACCAGCTTGGGACCAAAGGGAACAGTCCCAAAAATTAAAGCACAGTTGAGTGCCTTTTGTGAGGACTCCTCCTGGGTTATCTTGTGTAGGTGACTCCAGTTTGTCCTGGGGAAATATTGCCATGGATCAGGGGGAGCTAAGAGCAGCTGGTGGGAAAAGCTTGGCTTTGAGAAATGGAAATGTGTCAAACACATTTGGGATTTCACTCCCCAGGCTGCAAAGTGAGATTGAAAGAGGAGATACAAATAAACCTTTGCATTAAGCTGTCCTTGCTGCTGCTGGAATCTCCTGCTGCTTCTCTCAGACAGCCTCTGATGAGCCTTGGAGCTCTGCAAAGGTGTCTCTGCAGTGAGCACATCTGGTTTTGTACAATTTCACTCCTGTTTTGAGGGATTGCTGCTTGTTTTTATGATTTTTTGTCTTTTCTCATTTCGTCTCTGTCTAATATAGAAGAGACTCCCTTCTAAATATCTTTAAGAAGAGATCAAGCAGAATATGGACATTTTTGCAATAGGATTTGCCTGCTTCAGAAGCAGCTTTGTGTTACAAGTTAAACCCTACATGGAAGCTGGGCTTTGCTGCAGAAATGGAAAAGTCATGACTGGTTATGCCCTGAGATTTACTGTGGGTATATCAGTTTTCTTCTGCCCTCTCATCCTTATTCTCTGAGCCAGAGAAAGTCCTTTTTCCCCAAGGTGTGGCTGCAGGAGCTGAGATAAATCAGGACCAGCTCTGGATGTTATTACTGGTCCAGGTTTGATGAAAAAAGCTGTGCAATTCCATTGTGAGATCCTACAAAATGTCTGTGGTGGTTGTCTCTGCTTCTCTGTCTCTCTGAGATCTTCACTGGAAAACTGACTGCATGCTACTCTACTCAGCAATTTTAGGAAACAAGGAATTTCAAGGGAGATTGGGTGGAAGAAAATAAACAGANTTGGCCTCTCAATATCTGCATAAAGTTTAGTGTTACATGAAACAACGTTCAATATCCAGAAAAAAAAAAAATTCAACTCAAAGCAACCCAAAACAACCCCTCAGTGCTGAGGAACTTAAAGAGATCAGACATTCATCATCATTTCGTTCTTTTGTCTCATAGAATATTAAAAAAAAAAATAATAATAAACACTTGTATAAATACTACCAAACTTCCTAAATCTGTAATGGAAGGGAAACTGATACCAATTATGTGTTTATTAATCCTCTCAAAAAGATAACAACAACAGCCTTAATGACGTCAGGCCTATCTGCTGTAGTGAAAAGACATGAAAAAGCAATCACAAACAAAAGCAGATCTCTACATAATGCTCTGCTCACTGCAAGAGGAGAAGGCAGATTATTGTGATTCAGGGGTTTGCTGTGAGCAGGGTGAGGAAAGGTAAACTGCAGATGGGTTTACCACACATATTTTGGTCAAAACACCTGTGATGTGTGAGCCCTGACTTTCACCAAATGCATTTGTCAGCTAAAAACTTGCTGAAGGATTAAAGGCAGAGGAAAATCTTACACAACTCTCTGGGCTTGGTCCTTCTCAGACTCTTATTTCTCCTCCTGAATTTGCAGTGTAGGGTAATTAGCAAGATCTGCACTGTTCTGCTGCTTCTCCCTCACTGTGAAAATCAATGTTTCCAGCCTGAGGATAAGGAATAGCACATGCCACATATGCTTAGGCAGGATCTGTGTGCTCTTTAGCTCTTCTAATGAGAGGCAGGATGTATCTAGAGTCAGATTGAAGAGGATCCAAACCCAGCGAGTGTAAACAAGCGACGTCAAATACGTAGGAATAATAATGATGTAATTCACAAAAAACAAAAAAAAACCAAAAACCACAGCAAGTGGAGTGTTTATTCACAAAAGCAAAAATATTTGTAAATCAATTTTTAATGACACAAGCCATGTCAGTATTAGGAAAGGAGTCTTTTATATTTGCATGATTGAATAAATATATCAGCATGTATAGTGAACGAGGAGAGTTATTGTGACTCTGCTTTATGAGAAATTCAGTGGTTCTGATATTTTTTTTCATTGCAATCTGTAATATAATGCTATATTTTGATTTTTGCCTCTCGTGCATTTAAAAAAGCATCACATTTTTTGGTCAATGAGAATATATCACTGAAACTATTCCAACATTTATTTTTGTTTGACTTCTAGTATTTCATTTTTACTAGATAAAGACGTAGAATATGGAATTATAATAAGAAAATGAATATAAAATTAAACGTGAAGATAAATGCTGAATAAAAGAGAACATAATAAATAAGCTTCTAACATAAAATAAATCAGAATAAACAATGTATCCTAAATATATATTTCAAATGGAATAACTCTACCAGCTAAACACTGAAATGCATTATGCAAAAAATGTTTTTAAGCAACGTTGAAATTAAATCAACACGTTCCTCAGGCAGGTTGAGATTTTGATGACTTTGCAAATCATGATGGAAAATGCTTTGCCAAAACCCTGCAGAACCAAGCTAATATATTTTGAAAAGCATATGCTGAGAAGCGGTTTGGGATGACATGCTTGGGCCGAGTGGATAACAAGACTATTTCCAGCTAATTTCAGATGGGAAAGCAGATGGGGCTGCTTCTTGCTGTTAGACTTCTGTGGTCACAGTCTCTCAAGGGCTGAACTCAAACGTCTGAGTCCTTGTGATTATTATTATTATTATCACAACCAAAAATACTGCGGCCAGTCCTGAATTCCCAACTTATATCCCACTGTGCAAAGTGCAGGGAGGTTTTGTCTTTACCTGAAACATCTGTGACCCATCAGAACTTGGGGTGCCACGTGTGGGGCTCACCTAAATCCAAGTTGGGATTTGCTCATAAACGCATGGAAGTTTTGCACTCTGGGAGTTCCTAGGGTGTTCAAGGGATGTGAGCAGGGGTGACAGAAGCAGAGGACCTACAGAGGACCTGTTCTCTTCTGGATTATCATCATTGTTTGAAGGGTTTGAATGTGCCTGTGCAGAGGTGTTAAAATCCCATATTATGCATTTGGGATGTGGGTCTGTCTATGAGTGAGAGGTCAGGGTTCCACATGCACTCAACAGGGATTGTGGGGAAGTTCATCAGTGACCTGAGCTGTTACAGTCAGCTGAAGGAACAATTTGTCCCCACACTCCAAATCCTGCATGGGGAGCATGAGGTGACTCACTCACATTGAAAAGTTGAGTGGTTTGGGTTGGAAGGGACTTTAAAGATCATCTTGTCTAACTTCCATGACATAAGCAGGGACATCTCCCACTATCCCAGGTTGTTTCTGACCCCATCCAAACTTGCCTTGAACACTTCCAGGGATGAGGCAGCCACAGCTTCTCTGTGCAACCTGTGCCAGGCCCTCACCACCCTCATAGTCAAGAATTTATTCCTCATAATTGATAATCTAAATCTACTCTCCTTCAGAAGAAAGCCATTCCCCTTTGTCACATCCTTGTATACTCAAGTCCCTCTCCAGCTCTCTTGGAGCCTCTTTAGGCACTTGGAGGGGCTCTAAATTTTCCTTGGAACCTTCTCTTCTCTGGGCTGAAAAAATCCCAACTCTTTCAACCTGTCTCCATATGAAAGAGGCTCCATCCCTCTGATTACATTTGTGGCCTGGACTCACTCCAACAGCTCCACATCCCTCTTATTTTGGAATGCAACACTCCTGGCTGGCTAAAAGGGAAGAATTCCATCCCTCAACCTGTTCCCACGTTGCTTTTGATGCAGCCCAGGTTACAATTTTCTTTCTGGACTGAAAGATCACATTGCCAGCTCGTGTCCAGTATTTCACCCATCATTGTCCTCAAATCCCTTTTTCTTTCCAGGGCTGGCCTCAGGCAATTGATTTGTAGCCTGTGTTGATACTGAGGATTGCCCTGACCTGGGCACAAGACTTTGGCCTTGTTGTATTTCCTGATGTTTGTCATGGACCCACCTGTGTTCCTGATACCTCTATTCAGGATGACAGCTTTCACCCTGAGGTATTTTGGAATGCTGATCAGATCTTTATCCTGATCTGGGACCTCAGATATCTCAGCCAGGAATGATTCCAGAGCAGACAGCATGTTACCTCTTTCATATGACACCATGAAAAATGCTACCATTGGGTGATTAGAACCAATGGCCACCTGGAAGATTTCAAACTTTGAAATGCTGCCTTTTTTTTAATCCCTCCTTTTCCCTGAGATGTGCTCAGAGGATCCTTCTGAGGGAGTGGGCTGCACATTTCACTGCCTGCAGCTGGAGGGATCACACCAACCAGTCCCACTGGAGGTTTAACTGATTCAAAACCATTTAACTGCACTTAAAGAAGGAGTGACAAGTAGCCAAACCTCTGGATACATTTCAGAAATGGGTTTTTACCTTGATTTTCATTTTTAACTTGATGGCACTGTAACTGTCCATCTGTCTTAGCTGACTGTCAGTCTCGCTTTCGCCTCCTAGAACTGTTTCTGTCTGCTTGCCAGTTTCAATGAGACTGAAAGAATTACTCAAATCCCCACGAATTTGTTCCTAGAAATGAAAAGAAGACTTCATCTGTTGGCCTTAGGAAGGCAGGGTTTCAGCCAGAAAACCAGAATTACCCATTCCTCTTGCCCTGGTGACATATGAGTCACTGTGTGAGTCTGTGCTGAGGGCACTGCTGCTTCTTCTCCTTCCTGACAAACTGATCTTGAGCATGCTTGGGAGGGACTGGAGACAGTGTGGATGGGAGTTCAGGGGTTCTGAGGATGAACTGAAGGAGGTCTGGGGAGTTTGAGGATTGGGGAGGCCTGGAAATGAAGGGATCTGCAAAGCTGATGTGTTGCCAGGCTTGGGACTTGGGAAGGCCCTTCTTGTGTCTCAGTAGGAGGAGATGGCTCTGTACATGAGAGGAAAGCTGGGGATGTGGTGGCAGGATTGTTTACAAAATATTGTGCACACAATTCTGTAGAAAATCTGTCCTTTAATTCTGCTGCTATGAATATTTTTGTGGCTGATAAACAGGAACATTCATTGTTCCCTTCTCAGAACTGAGCCCTGTGTTGACTGTGTCATCCTCTCCACAGGGATGTCCCTGCTGATTTTCCTTTGGTGTTCATTTGTGCAGCTAATGGGACCATTTTCCTAATCAATGCTGGTAGATTCCTGTTTAATTAATATTGATGAGTTGGAAAAAGAACAGAATGGGTCACTGGTAACATTTCCCCATGGCTGAGTGTTTGAGAGGGGGAAAGGCAGAACTGCAAACCAGAAATTGTCATCAAGGACATACAATGAAAACCTTCAGCTGGACTCTGTTTCCATCCAGAAAAGAGGAAAAACAACCCAGAGTCATCATGTGAAAATGGTAAAGATACATTACTAAATCAGGAATACTGAGAAAAAACAGGAATTGTAAGGTTGAGTGTATCTGTATTACTCAGATGATGCTTCACTTTATTCCTGACTATCCCCTGACCTCAGATGGTACCAGTGAAAGTTGTGCTGGGTTATTGGTGCTGGGATATATCCCTGGTTCTGGAACACAGACACCCCTGGACACCAAGATACAGGTGGCTTCAGCAGGGCTGTCCATGTACAGAATGCCTTAAAGCAAGAATAAATCCTGACCCAGAATGCTCTTTCTGGTAGGAAAACTGTGTGTCAATACATCCTGACCTCTCCTCTTTACAGGGCTGGTAAAATAACACTGATATTTTCCCTGTTGTCTTCACAAAGAGGAGATCTGGCAATGTGTCATGGACAGAATGGATCTGTTCAAATGAAACCACCCTGACAAACAGCATCCTTCTTAAAATTTAAATTAACTGTTTTTCCCTGCCTAATAATACCAGTCACAGAGCCAAATTCTTATCTGTGCTTTCCCTTTGTTTCTTTTGTTTATTTAATCTGATTTAATTTAATCAACCATTTGTTTTTGGAGCTGTGTGTATGAATCCATTAAAGCACTGAGTGCTATTTTGGAAATAGAGATTTGCTGTCCTTTTTTTGTCTCTTTTTTTCGTTCTGGTTTGCACTGTTCCTAACGAGGTGCAAAGTTGACAGTTGAGAAGATTCATTTTCATGTGTCTTTTTAGCAGACAGTCCAGTCCACTGGATAAAGGCTGCTGAAAAATTAATTGAGGGCTTCAGGATTTGCCTTGATGGAAATGAGTCTCATCCAGTGACCTAAGGCATTGTATTCCCCAAGGGGATTAAAAAAAAAAAAAAAAGATTGTAAGAAGGAAGGGTTCATGTCCTGTGCCCAGAGTTGAGCTACCTTTCCTGGGAATCAGAATTTCTCTCTAGATTTTCATGGCTACAACACCACTGAAAATAGTCATGGTAGAGACAGATCTGCTTGAGCACTGTGAGCAAAATCACAAAATCATCAAATATAGAATGGTTTCAATTGGAAAGGACCTTAAAGATCATCCTTCTCCAAACCCCCTGCCATGGGCAGGAATATCTTCCAGCTTCCTCAGAGCCCCATCCAGACTGGCCTTGAACACTTCCAGGGGTGAGGAATCCACAACATCTCTGGGAGCCTGTGCCAGAGCCTCACCAAAATCAAAGGTTGTTACTCAGACTGGTGATGAGTGAAGTCTGGGAAGAGCTGAAGAGGAGATTCCAGGGAAAGAAACAAGGTGGAAAGGACAATCATGGGCAGAAGGCTGAAGGGACAGCTTTGTTGGTAATCCCCAGGCCTTTTAGTCAGGAAAAGGACACGGAACAGGGATAAATAAAGATGGAGATTGCAAGGACCAGAGACATTATCAGCCTTGTCTCTGCTCTTTGGAGGGGTGGGAGATGTGGGGAATGCAAACAATGCTGCACAGAGGGGCTGAAAGGGAAGGTCTTTGGCCAAGCTGTTGGATTCTCCCTCAGCAGCTCTCACTGGGGCTTTCCATAATGCTGGCACAGAGGAAAAAAAAGTGTGTTGAGGGATGTCTGATCATTCCTGTTGTCCATCCCACTCTCCTCCTGCAGGCAGGACAGAAGGGCACAGCTGTGCATGCAGAGAGGGAGGCTGGATCTCAGCAGCAGCAGGGAAGGGGAAAACATTTAGGATTTCTCTGCTGAGCACCATGCCCTGCCAGCTGCTGCACCCAGGGCTGCCCCCTGCTCTGCAGCATCATCTGGGGGCTCAGGACAGTGCAGTGCAGAGCAGGACAGTGCTGGGAGGGAGTTTTACACCAGCCAGGCTGCTGGGTAACACAAGGTGAGAGCACAAGGAGGAATCTCTCATTCCATACAGGACTGGACAGGTCTGAGAACCTCAAGTTCTCCCCAGCCACAGCCTAACCCAGGTCCTGTCAGCTGGCCCAAGGTGAAAAACTAGGAAGGTTTGGCTGGCTATCAGCTAAACAAATGGGGTTTATCAGAAACTCAAAGGTCAGAGCTTGTCACTTAACAAAATTAGGTGGGAGCAACTTGTGAGCACCACAACAGCAGCTGCGTGATGAGATAGAAAAGAAATTATTTAGTGTTGCCTACAGTGTTTTCTTTGTCTAAGCTTGGAACAATCATGTTCATTACCTTCTTAAATTTTGGGGGGTGGGGAATCTAAACACAAGGAGCTGATATAAGTGGTGACTTTATAACAACCATTAACATTTTAATCTCTTTTTAACAATTCTAAGACATAAGTGATTTAAACCATCTACAAACGTCTTTTTTTCACAGTAGTATCTATTGCAATTTAATCATCCCAGGGTTCTCAGGCCTGTGTTGTGTTTCTGCCAAGTTCTCTGAGTGACACAGCAAAATCTCAGCAGGAATTTGCACTGTGTGCATTATGCTTCACCTTCCTGCAGAAGTTACCAGGCTGTGGGGTTGGACACGGTGCCCCTACAGCGACCCCATTACCCTTCCCCATTATGTCTGGTAAGAAAGGAGTAGAGGAGCCTTAGGGATAAGAGAGAAAAGGTGCAAGGGGCAAAGAATCTTTGTGCAGAGAAGCTTCTTTCTGCTCTTTCATCTCCCCACTCCCTGCCTGACTCCCCTGTGGGGCAGCCTCAAAAGAGATGAGATGTCCCTGCTCTGTTTTCAAAGCTTTTCCCTTCAAGGTCTCAGGCTGCAGCAGCTGTTGGTCATCCCCAGGCCTTTTAGTCAGGACAAGGACACAGGGAACAGGGATAAATAAGGATGGAGATTGCAAGGATCAGCTGGGGAACTTTGAGAGGAAAAATTCAGGAGGGGAATGTGACCTGGAAGGACAGACCATGAGTTTTAAGGTGAAGCAAACAGGGAGGGGAGAGAGGAATTACTTAAAGGTTTAAGAGGACCAGGTAGGGTGGGGTAAATGGAAGGGAAAGAGGAGAATAGATGTTGGACAAATGGAGTTATGGGAGAGGAACTTTTCTGGAACTTTTGTACCCACAGGGGTCTTCACCTTCCGCCCTCATACACCCTGGTTTGTTTGTTTTGTTTTTTTTTCCCTTGAAAATCCTGTGGCTCATTCTGGAAGGTTATTCCTTGAGGAAAGGGTTATTGCAGTATGTCATTTTCTTTACTTTTTTTGTTTTGTCTGAGCTTAATCTACATGGATACTGTCCTTGAGAAAAAAAAAAAAAAAAAAAAAAAAAAAAAAAAAAAAAAAAAAAAAAAAAAAAGGAAAAAAANAAAAAAAAAAAAAAAAAAAAAAAAAAAAAAAAAAAAAAAAGAGGGAAACAGGAGCTCTAAGCAAAATAAATTTGGGACCACAAATGAGACACAAAGGAAGGTGGAGCCCACATCTCCTCTGGATTTCCCAATGCAGTCTGTCCCTCTCCCTATTTGTAAATTATAGGAATCCCTGGAAAATTCCTGAAGCTGAGGCTGCCCCACCCCTGGACGTGTCCAAGGCCTGGCTGGATGTGGCTTGGAGCAACCTGGGATAGTGGAAGGTGTCCCTGCCCATGGCAGGGGGTGGGACTGGAATGTCTTTAAGGTGCCTTCCAGCCCAAACCATCCTTTGTATCCATGATTCTCTTCCAAATCAGACTAAACCCAGCTTTTAGCAGACAGACAAATTCACCTTTAGAGGTATATTAGGTGCAACAACATTTCAATCTTGATATTATTAATTACAGCATAGATGTGTTCAGGTGGTCCCCAGTGACCAGTCAAAAAGGCACTTGACAAAAATCACTTGTAATATGTGTTCATTTTAGTTAATGAGGCCCAGCTATGATTAAATGCATAGCGAGGAAAGCTCAGTTAATAATGAATTCATTCCTTATCATATGAGAAAAGTAAGAATTTATAACACTCGCTCACTATTTTTGGAGGATTTAAAAAAAGTCACAACACTTGAAATGGTCCCAAGTCCTGTTTCAGGAATGTGAATGAAGTATTTCATTTTCCTAAAGCAGGAACATGCAGTACTTAGCATTTCCAATCGGAGTTTATTTTAGTCTAATTTATTTTCAACAGCTTTCCCCTCATCTTGAGTGTTCTGAGAAGAGTTAAAGATAATACATTCTCATTAGAGACAAGAGATAAAACAACATCAGCAAAAAAAAATAGATGTGTACATTGAATCAATCCCCTCAGTGAGCTGAGATTTCAGCCAGAGGAATAAGAGCAGGAGGGCTGGAGAATCCAGGTGTCTGAGGTGTGTTCTCCATGGCAGAGGGGTGTGATGGGCATGTGGTGGAAATTAAATTTATATTTCAGTGTCACCATGCAGAAGTTGAAGCTTCTTTCACAAGTTAAGGGTTCAACAGCTCCAGTCAAATATTTGGTATTTAGGGCAGCTCCTTTTCAAGTGTCTGATTAAAAGGGAGACAAAATAGAGAAAGAAAAGAAGATGTTTTCTATGGTTTTTGTTTTGTGGTGGTCTTTTAATCAGAGATTAATTAGAAATTTTCACATAATAATTTTCCGTAAGGAACAGATCAGATCCAGACAAACTTTGGCTAAAAAGGATGTTGTGGGCTGTTGGTCACAGTCACATTTGAGACTTTGGTAGCCTCCCTGTTTTTAGGAGTCTCTTTTTTATTAAGAGAGCTGGAGCTGATATTCAGATCCAGTCTCAGTGTTTCTCCATGTTCTTCTCTCTTTATCTGGCCCCGTCTGTTACTTTTTTTTTTCCTTAGGAGCTGTTTTTCTGGAAATGCTTAAAAAAATTCGACAGCATCCTTCTTTGGTTATTTGCTGTTCCTCCTGGAGGACTGCTGCTCACACTCCACGCCTGATTATGATAAATGTTCCTGGTGTAACTAATTTACCTGTTATGTCTGCAAATTGTCAGCTTCTATCAGCTTGAAATCCAGCAGTTTGGCCTACTCCTTGTAAATGTTTTGTACTCCTGTGTCTTGCTTTTATAACTCTTCCAGGATTGCCTGGGAAGCCTGACAGATGTTGGCAGTGACAATCACAGAATGGTTTGGGTTGGAAGGGACATTAAAGACCACCCATTTCCAAGCCCTGCCAAAAACAGAGACACATTCCCTGCCCAGGAAGAAACCTCATTTTGTGCTTCCTCAAACACCCTAAGATTTTGCCTCTGACACAAACATTTACATATAAGCTCTTTGACCACTCACTGGTCCCTTATGTTGGCTGATATAATTTGTCCTTATTTTCCTCATTTGTTGGAATAATTCTTCTTTAACTTTTGCTTCCTCCTTCCCCATCTGACTGAGCTCAGCAGCGATGACTGTTCCAACACAAAACCGCTCTCCATAAATTGCGTTTTTAAAGACTTGCTCTCCAAAACTCCTCAGCAAGGACCAAAGGCTGCTTACTCACAGTGCTCGTTGGAGGTGTTTGAATAGATGCAGCATCTTTCCTGCTCTTTAAAGACTCTGCAAGCAAAGCAAAGAACAAGCAGTCCAGGGTTAGTGGTGGGATAACAACTTCTGGGTTGCCTTAATGTGATTAATAGTCAGAGACAAGGATTTGTCAAAGCAGCAGGAATATATCAAGGTTGAGGACTGTGGAGCAGCTTTTAGAAGGAGTTATTTAGGTTCATTTCTTCTTCTCCTGCCCTGTCCTGTGTGCTTCATCTCTATTGCACCAAGAAGTCAATGCAAACATAATCCAGTGAGCTGGACTTCATTCAGGTCACTTCAGGTTGGTACCTGTGCTAAAAACAGAGATAAATGGACAACCTCATATGGACTGAATGGTTCCCACCCACACAAACATTTCCACCTAAACAAGACCAGGTCTCTGCATGCCTCTCTGGAGTGAGGTATCTCTTCCATGGACTGCAGGGGGAGATAAGGACAACGAGGCTCCAAACCTCAAATTGAAATGAAGGTTTTCAGATTTCTCCAGAG
The DNA here is from genome assembly GCA_013389925.1 of Aegithalos caudatus. Taxonomy (NCBI): domain Eukaryota; kingdom Metazoa; phylum Chordata; class Aves; order Passeriformes; family Aegithalidae; genus Aegithalos; species Aegithalos caudatus. The sequence goes on from WEIU01016754.1 coordinate 783,784, forward strand.
TTTTCTTTGCAAAGTGACTCATGGCAGAGAATAGAAGCTCTTAAATCATCGCTGTCTAAAAGGCATGGTATGGAAATGCATTTTGAGACTGAAAGCTCCAGCAAACATTTCCATCTCACAGAAATGGGTGATATTCTAGGCAGGAATTCATGGTGTCAGCTAGTGAGCTGTTCATGGAATCCTTGAATCATAGAGTCACGGAATCATGGAATCACAGAATTGTTTAGGTTGGAAAAGATCTTTAATGTCATCAAGTCCCATCATTAACCCAGCATTGCCAGCCCACCACTAAACCACATCCCCATCTATATTTCTTTTAAATCCCCCAGAATTAAATGGTGACTCCACCATTTCCTTGGGCAATTCCAGAGCTTTGCCAAGAAAATTCTGGTTTTTACCTAGATTACTTACATCCAGTGCAACTTCCCTGGAAGGAATGTTCAACAGGAAGTAAATCCAAGGTGGGCAGGAATGTCCCTCCAAGTATAAGTTTGTTTCTGCAATTATGCACCGTTGGTCCTCATTAGCCTGGCAAATTTTGATGTGCTGGAGTTAAATAGAAATGAAATTCTGCAGCAAACCATGGAAGAGACATGGGCTAGAAACAAAATTCAGCACAGAGACCTTTTTTTCCACAGTGCTGGATTCACTGGGGACAAGATACCTCTGCCAGCCACATCATGCTAACAGAATAACCTGTTCTAGCACTGCTTTTAGGCACCTTCTAGCCTATCCTTTGGAATTGGATCTGAGGGCTTATGGATGTCTTGGAAACTGGGACTGCTGGATATGTCAGAAGCCTGGTTCAACCCAACTAATCCAACCCCTGTGCTTCAGTGCCTCTGCTGTTACATCCACCACTGCTTTTTGAAAGGCAAGAGTGAGATGAACCCTGGTTGAGTAGACCCTGATCGTAGCAGAACTCCTGAATTTAAACAACCTCTTATTCTCCCCACCTCTCAGGCTGTGAGTTGGCCTGTGCTCACTTTAACTCCAGGCAGGATCCCAGTGCTCTCTCCAGGCTTTCTGGAGGATTTGGAGGAGCTCTCTCCTGCCTTGGAGGATTCCTGCCTTACTGCCCAGCCAAGCTGGGGTGGTGCTGAGCCATGCCAAGGGTTCCTGTCTGGTTTGTCCATCACAAGGACCACCCTGATGCTGTGTTAACAAGGCCCCTCTTTTCCTGCCATACTGAATCTCCCTCAAAGCCATGCACAGCAAATGCCTCATTCCTACCCCACCTCCCTCTCTCCACCCCCTTGGTAACCATCAGATTGCTGTTTTGGTCACCAATCAGCAATTCTTGTTTTGGGCAAGAATAAACATGCCAACAAGGGGCTTAAATGCTTAAGTGCTTCAAACCTCTCTGCTTTGCACAAGATGTTTGTGTGCCCTTTGTTATTCCTGACTCCTTTTTCCCTCTCTTTGGTCCTCCCCCATCGCTTTTCCACCCAGGCAGCTTGGCCCCTTTTGTACACAACATCCTTTCCCTTTCACAAATCCAGAAAGACCCAGTGGGAAGGCGGACACAGGAAATGCTGCAAACAAGGAAAATGCCTCCCTGCCCTGTGATATTGAGCTGCCAGGGAGGGGAGGTATTTATTTTATTTTTTTTAAGTGTGTGGGGGGCGTTTTCTGTTTCTTTCCTTTTCTTTTTAAAGCCCTCTTTTCCACGTTTCCCTTCTTGTTGGTTTGAAAACAACCGACAACAAAACCTGCAAGCAGAGCTTTGTCTTCCCCCACTTCCCAATGTTTCCTTTTCTTTCACAAGCATCACACACAAATGCTTGAAGAGGAAGGGGAAGGATTTCATCCTGTTTAGTCTCCTGCATTCACATGATGCCCACTGAGCTCCATGCAGAGGCCACTTCAGCATTCCTGCTGTGGCTGAAATCATAATCACAGAATGGCCCAGGCTGGAGGGGACCCTAAAGCTCATCCAGATCCAACCTCCTGCCATGGACAGGGACACCTTCTCCTCTCCCAGGTTGGTCCAAACCTTGTCCAGCCTGGACTTGAACACTTCCAGGGATGGGGCAGCCACAGCTTCTCTGAGCACCCTGTGCCAGGGCCTCACCACCCTCCCAGGGAACAATTTGTTTTTAAACAGATCATAAAAGAGTTCAGATGTTGCCTCTGAAAGGCTTTGAGGCTTCCCAGATGTGCTCATTAACACTGCAGTTGCACTTTTGTGTTATCCTGCTGTGATCCATGTATTGATGCCTGGGATCAACTTTTCTAACGAGGATTTGTCTTTGAGGAGGGCTGTGCCATAAACTCATTGTTGCTCTCTTTGGGGCTGGTTTAGCAACACAGAGTCTGGGGTGAACACCAGCAAGAGAAAAGCCACTTTTGCTATGGGCAAGCCTGAAAAAAACAATCTTCAGGCAACTCCTCCTTATGGATTTTCCTCAGGCCCAGCTGTATGAAGGACAAGCCCTGGTCCAAAATTTTGACAAACCATGACACCACAAAGGGTCTGAGCAGCACCCTGCCGTTCTGCAAGGGTTGTATCCCAAACCTACAGCCTGGCAGCATTCCTCAGGCAGAGCCAAAGCATTTCTGTCCATCTCAGAACTGGGTTTCAAATTTTAAAAAAATTATATTCAAAATCCAGTCTCCCACTTCCAGCTGCTGCCCCTATCACAGCACTTCAGGCCTTATATCTCAGTTTTGATCCCTTTTGCTGGCTTTGTTTTTCTCCTTCCCCAGTCCTGCATTGTCCTGCACCTCTCCCCTGACTCCCTTCCCAGAGACTTGTGATATCCATTGCCTTGGTAACAGCATCTTGCCTGGTGTGTCTGACTGCCTGCAATGGATGTGGGGGCATGTGCTGTGCCTGCATTCCCAGTGGGATAAGGAGTGGAGAGTCGAGTGCTGTGTGTGGGAGAGGAACTTCTTGAGCTGATTCTGATACCAGCAGAGGCAAGGTCAGCTCCTTGCATCCTTCTGTGGGGTTTGGGAGCTGCTGCCGTGGTGGCTAAAAGGACTTATTGACTTCTTGGTGAGAGGGCTGGGAAGGGAGAGACTCAAATGGACTTTTTTGTAGCCCTGCTCATCCAGGACATCTTTATGAAATGTTAGTTATGCATGGCTAAAGCTTTGATTATTCACAGGCCAGCTGGTGGGGAATCTGACTGACATTTCATTCCTACCCTGGACTTCCTCTGGAACCAGCTGAAAATCCAGCAGAAAAAAAATAAATAAAATGCCACAAGATCCACCTATCAACAAAGATCAAAAGAAGGGGGACCAGAAATCCAGCAAAAGGAACATTTTTCTTCTGCATTAAGGGTTAATCCAGACCCAGAAAATGTCAAAAAGCCTGTGTGTCTCACCAAACTTGCTCAAAGCACTAATTTAGGGAAGCTTGGATTTATTTCCACTAATGTGAGGGCTGGAAACCAGGTAAAAAACTACAAGTAGAAGGTCAGGCATAGCACAGAGGATGGAATAGAAACAGCACCCATAGAGGTTTTAATTATCTTAGTTATAAAGTCAGTTCTTAACATATTCATGACTTCTTTCTTAAAGGTGCCTTGAAGCACTAAGTGTTGAACCAACCAGCAGAGGAAGGAAAGTAGATGGGATGGTTCATAATTGAGAACTTTTTGAGAATAATTGAGAACTGGTGGCAGGAAAGACTGAAATGATGCTGGATGTGAGGAGATATAGAGGAATAAATTCAAAGGTATCGGTGTAATGTAAAAGAGTCTAAGAACCAATTCATGCTGAAAGAGGTTTGTAAAAAAAAAAGGATGGACAGCATAGTAGATGGCAATTAGGTCTCACAACTCAGAATTTAGGTTAGAGGAAAGAAGAAGGGAAAGGCACTCCTGCTTCCCTGACACCTTTCCATGGACATGCTGCTTTCAGGTTTCCTTGGAAAGCTGTCAGTCAGTAGATTCACACTGCCAGACTCATCACATCATTGAAGAATGATTGAATGGTTTGGTTTAGAAAGGACCTTGAAGGTCATCTCATTCCACCCCCTCTCATTCCACCCCCTGCCATGGCAGGGACACCTTCCACTGTCTCAGGCTGCTCCAAGCCTTGTCCAGCCTGGCCTTGGTCACTTCCAGGGATGGGGCAGCCACAGCTTCTCTGGGCATCCTATGCCAGGGCCTCACCAACCTCACAGCCAATAATTTTATCCTTAATATCTAAAACAAACCTACTCTTTTTCAGTTTGAAGCCATTCCCCCTTGCCCTGTCACTCCATATGCTTGTAAAAGGTCTTCACAAAAATTTTGTAGCCTCTCTTCAGGTTCTGCAAGGCCACTGATGGCTTCTCATCTCTAGGCTGAACAATCCAAATTCTCTCATCCTTTCCTCACAGCACAGCTGCTCCATCTCTCTGATCATCTTGATGGTCTCATCTGGACTCTTTCCAGCAGCTCCACATGCTTCCTGTGCTGGGATCCAGAGCTGGAGGCAGATCTGCAGGTGAGCTCTCACCAGAGAGGAGCAGAGAGGCAGAATCTTCTCCCTTGAACTGCTGGGATGTCAATTCCCAGAATTTGTGAGGGAATGCAGAATGGATCCCCATAATCCCACGCTGGACAGCACATGGCAGCAGAGCCAGGAGGTTATTCTGGAGTAAGGGTGTGGGAAAAGCACCCAGCCAGGCAGTGAGGATAAATCCATGACTCCCAAACAACCCCATTTCCATCTGTGTTGTTGTTCCTTTCTGACCAGCTTGGTACTACACCAGGAAAATGCCTGACCTGTGACTCCATGAAGAAGAGAACAGCTCTGCTTATCAAATTTGGCTGTTGGCATGAAGAGCTGAGCAAAGGGAACTGCTCTGCTGCCAGCCAGGGTCTTCCCTCCATGAAAAATAACTTTTCATAGATGAGAAGGGTTTACAATACCAATGTGGGGATATTGGCCTCTGGTAAAAAAACCTGGAGCTGGCACAGGAGAGCATGGGCAGCTCCCATCTCCGTCAGTTTGGGAAGATGAAAGCAGAGCCTGGAGAGGAAAGTGTTCAAGCCATCATCCACCAAGTCAAAGACACCAACAGCTGTAGAAAACAGCCAGGAAAGCAAGACCCAAGTGAAAATCAGCTGAATTATGGACACTAAACCACAATTCCCAGCACAAAACCAACTCTTTTCTTCTCCCTTTGCCATGTGGCTACCTCATCTTCCCCTATTTCTTCTTTTTTCTTCTCTCTTCTCTGACTTTTCACCAATGTTTTTAATTCCATTCTCTCCTCTGTGCAGAACTTCCCAGCCAAACCCAGTGTGTCAGAGGTGGAGGGAACAGTACCAGTCACCAGGTAACACCACTGAAATGATTTTCCAGTACAAGCTGAAATTAAATAACTCAGTGCAGTCTGCACATCAGTCCCAGGGAGCTACTCCCAGCTCAGTATTGATTGGATATGAAAGGAGCAACCCTTGGAAATTAAGACAGAGCTACCAACATTTCCCTGAACTTTCAAACTCCTTTGTGGTGTTCCCTTGCTTCTTTCCTCAGGGTTGTTGGGGTTTATTTTCCCCTAATTTTTTTTTCCTTTTTGTTTCTTTTCCTTTTGCCAGGAGTGAACCAACTGTGAGCTTTTCCCAATCACACTTGTGCCAGTCAAGTCTGATTCAGAAGCAAGGCAGCAAACAAGGCCTCAGGGTAGAAATCAAACACTGGAGTACTCTGTGTAGGGAGAAAGCAAAAAGCTTCACCCATGTGCTTGCAGCATTGGAAGGAGGAACAACATTCCCTGGAATTAGTGGTTTCTTTCCCTTCTCTCTCATTGAGTTTTTGTTTTCCTTGGATGGAAGTCCTGTTCTTTGCAGCCTGTACACTGTTAGATTTCTCCTTTGAGGGTTTAATGTCCTGAATAATAATGTTCAGGGGATCCTGATGCTTTCTGGCTTGTAGGAGGACTGGAAACGAGAGGAAATTTATTACAGTGTACAATTACCAATTATCATTCAGAATTATTAATCTGGGAGCATTTGGGAGCTGCAAACACACAGGGAAACCTCATTGTGAGGCTGGGCCCTGCATTCCAAGGGCTCATGGCAGGGGCAAGAGGTTCTTTAACCAGTCAGGTGATGGAGTCCAAATGATCATCCTGGTTATCAACCTCATTTTCCTGCTAATCACCTCTTACCCACCACCCCTCTGCACCATTGATATTCCTTTCCCTGCTCCCACACCCAGAGGCATTTTTCCTTCATCCTTCCTTACTGATTTCTTGATAACCTCATATCAAAGCTCTCCTCTTCCACCCAGGGGTGCATTCACACACCTTCAGAGCAGAGACTGAATCCTTTGAGGATGCCATTAGTGCTGAAGTGAGTGGATTGGGCTCTGAGCAGTGGATAAAGTTTTAATGCAGAAGCTACTTACTCGTGAAATTAAGTTGTGGAAAAACATTGAACTCCCCTTTTTCCCATTTATTTTCCTAAGATTTGTCAATACAAAGGGTTTCTTTTTAATACAGGGGACTTGCAAAAGCAGGAAGAAGTAGTCAGGAGGAAGGGATTAATATATGGAAATGTGCTGGAGTGGCCAGATATGGCATTAAAATTATTAAGGGGGAAAGGAAAGAGGAGTAGGATGGCAGAAAGAGGGAACAGCACCCAAGATAGGAAGTAGAACTCACCCCATGGTCCTAAAACACTAAGGAAATTCCCAAAGAGAGAAGGAGCTGGTATTAAAATGAACACTGATATCATCCATAATGGGCTGGAATCACTTATGAATATTGGAAAGGGAGTTTGGAGCTCCTGTAGAAACTCAGAATTTGTCTCCTCGCTCCACAGTGAGGGTGAGGGACTGCACAGACTCAGCAGGGATGGCCATGGTCAGTCCCTGGTGAGGGGAAATTGCTCCTGTCCCAAGGCTGGGTCCAGCACCCAGAAAAAACAGTTCTGTGGGCTCCTGCACCGAAAAAAAAAAAAAAATAATAAAAAAAGTGACATTTTGGTGAAATGAGGCAGCAGGTGAGACAGAACAATTATATTTTTCACTTTTGAACTCCCTCATGCATCACCCTGTGACAAACATGAATGGGGTGCTGAGAGGGGGGCAGAGAAGCAAGGTGAATTTTCATCCTGCTTCCAAATGAAGGAGTTAGAGTGACCCCTGAAAGGCACACGTGCATCTCTGTTGTATTTCTCTGGGGAATGGGTTTTCCCCCAGGAGCCCTGAAGACTGTAACCATGTAGTTTAACCCTTCCTTCCTCCTTGACCGAGCTGGCTGAGGTCCAGCTATCTTTTCCTGAGCAGGAGACAAGATAAGCTCCTGTTCTTCCTCATTTGCTCTCTTTCCCCCCTGGAACCCTTCGAGAATAAAAGACTTGGACCAATCCCGGGGCTGAGAGCCTCTTTTGAAATCTTTTGTCTTGTCCCTGAGATATTCCTCCAAAGCCTCTCAATGAACTGAGCTATCCAAGGGGGCCGAGAGGGACTATTTCACATCCCTGGGGTAGAACTGGGAGGGGAGGGACCCTCCCTTCTGCAGGTCTGTGGTGTGAGCATCTTCCCCAGTGCCAGGTCTCCCACTCCTGGAGCTGCTGCTGTGGCAGGTGAGTCAGTGTGACAGCTCAGGCACGGGGCAGCCCCCTCAGCTGCCGAAATGCCAGCCAATCTCCCGGCAGGCTCACAGCCCGCTGGTATAAGTGCATTATTTCCCTCCCTCCCCTCTCCTTCAGCTGGCGTGGTGAGTCAGTAATCAAGGTTCCTTTGTTATTTTTGTGGGGGAGCTGCTGGCGGTGCTTGGTGGGCACAAGGTGTGTGGGGCAGGTTTGGCTGCATCCTCACAGGGATCTTCCTTCCCTCCCTTCCTGGGCTGGGAAAGCCTCACCAGCTGCAGGAAAGGGGACAAAAATGGGATAAAAAGGAAAAAATTCAGCCCCACTCTGAATTTCAGCATTCTCCATTCTGATTCACAGTGGTCTTAAATAGAGACCAGGATCCTTCCCTGCTAATGACAGTCGTTCAGAGAATTCCAGGTGGGGTTTTAGAAGGGAATTTAAAAATCCCAGCAGCTTTGATACCAAAGTTCTGTCAGGACTTGGAGGAGCTGCTGGGCAATGAGCATAATGTCAGCCCCTTTGTTTGGAGTCTCTCTGCTGATGTGGGATGTGGAGAACAGGACAACAGCAGGGAAAGTTGTGAGGGAAGGAAGGGAGGGAAGAGAAGGACAAGGCAGTGGGTGCAGGAGGAGCTAAATTTTCACATCTGGAAAATCATTTTCACATCTGGCTCAGGAGAGCCCTAAGGAGAGGGAAGGGAGTGGAGGGGATGCTGCCAAGGGGAAGGGAACAGCCCAAAGTGAGGTGAGGGCAGAAAATCAGCCAGTTCCCACCGTGTGATCCCTCAGACATCTCTGCAGGAGCCTTTCCCTGGAATGGCACAGCTGCAGTGATGGATTGGAGCAAAGGGCAGTGCAGCCCTGAGTGACCACAGCAGACATCAAGGGAAGGGCAAGAGCTGAGTAAATGCACTGAAAACACATCCCTGGGCCACCCCAAGCTAGGCAGGGCTCAAAAACCTTCTGAACAAGAGCTGGGGTGATGGTACCAGGCAGCATCATGTAGATTTTGCCCTGTGGGTTTATCCAAACACTTCCTAAATCAAAGCACCAGCAGCATCATCCAGCAAAGAGCTTCCACAACTGAGCATGAAAGGGTCTCTCCTGGTGTTTGCTGTGGGCTCCTTGTTTTAGAGGGGAGTTTGAATTATTATTACATTATTCAGCATCCTTTGGCCCCTCATGTTTCCCCTCAGTCATCAATCATTTTTCCAAGCTATCCTTTAACACACCATGAGGGCCTTCCTTACACTGCAGGGCACCTCACAACAACTGAAGCATCAGTTGTGTTTGTTGTGGTCTTGAGGGGTTTTTTTTTGTGATGCCCATGGGGTGGGAAAGCTGGCAGAGACCTTCCTTGGGTGCTGAATCCTGCACAAGGGTAACCTCTCTGCAGGAATCATTATGGCAAAACTGCAGAGAAGGAGTTGAGTAGATGGGATGCAGCCAGAGAAGGTATGGAATGAAACACCACTGGTCCCATGATCATATTAATGCTCCTTCTGTACCAGCTCCACCTTCAAGCATTAATTCCCACAATTTTCCCAGTGTGTGTGCACATGGCTTTGTATAAAAATCCATGGTTTTAGGAAAAAGGGGACCAATTTTTGCCCAGGGCTTTCAGGAAACTGCCAGTTTGTGACTTTACATTTGGCTTAAGTTGCTGCCTGCCAAGCCAAAGGCACAGCGTTCTCTCCATGGATGTGAGCACAGATTGGGATCACCCTTCCCTCTGCCTCTTCTCTTGGAGAATTTGTGTTTTTCTGCTGGATCAGTGAGTGGAGCAGCCATTGTGTGTGACCACACCTGCCAGAGCTGACACGTGGGAGGCTGAGTGAGCACCTCACCAGGGATGCCAGAGGAAGTGGGACTGTCCCTTCTGGTGGCAACACAAATCAGGTTTTTATTTTCTTAATCTGGCAGCAGCTGCACCTGTCGAAGTGGAGGAGGATGATATTGCAAACCCAAACCTGTTTGATCAGTGAAATCCCCTGGATTTGTCTCTCTTGATTGACCCTGGGTATGATCAAAGCTTTCCTTTCGGTTGTGAGCATTTAAAATACCTTTCTGATTGTACCTCTCAGACGTGGGCTCCTTATTATCTAATAAAAGCTGACATGAAACAGCCACTTCTTTGCATGAGACTCTCCTCCAGCTTCCTGTGTTTGTCAAGAGTTACCTGAAATTAGCCCAAGATTTCAGCAGCTGTTGGGGAGAGGAATGGGATGAATCAATCTCAGTTTTACCAGTCTCAAATAGATTTCCTGGGAAGCTGAGCCTGCAAATCTTGATTAAATGTTCAAGACCAGGTTGGATGAGGCCTTAAGAAACTTAGTCTAGTGGAAGGTGTCCCTGCTCATGGCAGGGGTGGAACTGGAAGTTTTAAAGTCCCTTCCAACCCAAACCATTCTCTGATTTTATGATGTTGGTAGCAAGAAGAAAATATGGATAAAGAAGAGAGAAATGGACCTGCTATACCAGCACAAACTACCCAGAACAGTGACCACAGGAGAAGCTCAAGAGGAAGAAGGGGAACATAAAATGATGCTGCTTTTGCTGGAAATTAAGAGGTCTTTGACTCTATTCCAGGAGGAAAATTGCACTTCAATTTTTCCTAGCACTGAAAAGAGTATTTTTTATTACAGCATATTTTTTGTTAATTGTGCATTGATTAGCTTTTTATTCCAGAGGGAAAAAAAAAAAAAAAATTAAGACACAATTGATAGTCTGCTTGCTTTACTGACTTCTGTAACTGCTAAATTACCCAGAGCAAGAGGAAGGTGCTGGTGGAAAATTCTCTTTGCATGTACCTGGAGAATAGGTGGGTTTTTTTAATCCCCTATAAAATAATTGTAACATACAGCTCACCTAACCTCACTTGTTGATGACAGCAGACTGGTTGAATTATGCTGAATACATCCTTGGGGCACCCAGTGGTTACCAGTGACACCATGACAAAGGCAAAATCAGAATCTCAGTGGCACAGCTCAGGGGTGGAGCTGCATTGATTTTTTTTTTTAGCTTTCTCCCTCAATTAATTGTCTCTTTTCAGACCTACTGTGTGTATTTTTCCTCTATTCTTTCATCTCAGATGTGCCCACCTGAATTGCTTTCTTTGTTATTTTGCTGCAAGTTTCTGTGTGTTACTAAAATGTGGCTGTAAATGTGCTGTGGAATTGGGTATTTTTGTTGGATGTAGGATTGGGTGAATGTGAGCTATGGAATTGGGTATTTTTGTTGGATGTAGGATTGGGTGAATGTGAGCTATGGAATTGGGTATTTTTCTTGGATGTAGGATTGGGTGAATGTGAGTTATGGAATTGGGTATTTTTCTTGGATGTAGGATTGGGTGAATGCACCCTGCACCAAAGCTTCTCTCAAGGGTCACGGGCAGGTTTTCAGGACAACTCTTCCAGGACACAAAAACTGTTAAACTTCCAGGATGTTTGCTGCTGTTTTCCTAATTTGTATTATTGAACAAAATGTGATTAATTGCATTATGCTTTGAGCCACTTGAAAATACTTAGTCAGAGATAATTCCTTCCCAAGTGAGCTGCCATCTGAGGAGATGAGATGAACACACACAGAGGCAAGGGTGGGGAGCTTATTATCCTTTTAGTGATGAGGATTTGAGGGAAGTTTTTTTTTTGGTAGAAAAGCTCAGCATCTTTCAGGGGTGACTCAGCCCAGCTTAAATCTGAGTCATTTCTTGTGTCCGTGTCCCTCTATGGAACACAGAAGAAAGAACAATGTGGTTCCTCATATGGACATCTCCAGATGGACTTTTAAAGGTTTAATCCTTAATATTTGTGTGCAACTCAGGTCAAAACAGGTCTGGAGTTTTCTCCAGGCACCTCCATATGTCTTTGGGCACTTGAACACCATCACATCTCTCTCCTGAGCCACCAACTCACTCCTGAGAGGAGCAGGGAGACACCTCAAAACCTGGTAACAAGAAAATGAGGGTTGGAAGCCAATGTGCAATTGTGCATTTTACACCACTGAACAGTTAAAAATTTTAAACATTACTCCTTTTATTTTTTTCCCCTCCTCTGGCTGGAATCATCATTTGTGTGCATCCATCCACATAATGCCCTTAACAGACCAGCTGAGCTTTTTATAGAGATCAATAAAACTTAAAAGGTAGAACAACTCTGAGTTTCTCAAGCCCTTTATGAAAGGTTTGCCAGGGCTGGGGTTGCTGACCCCTTTGGGGTGATGGTTAGGAGAATAAAAGCCCAGACAAAGATAAAGGCAAGTGAGTGTAGGACAGAAAAATAAGGATTGTGGAACTTCTAATGCAAGAGAATGCTACAAATGTTCAAGCCACTGGAAAGGTCAGAGCTACAAGCTGCATAAACACAGGGGTAAGTCAGGCTGGTAATGAGCAAGGGCATAAATTGATGTATTTTTGTCTAGGGAAGAGAATGAAAGGACTGGGAGAATACCTGGAAAGCAGCTGAGGGGTGGATCCAGAGTTCTGTAATAGAGACTGTGCATGTGGTGATTGTGAGGCTTCATTTCCTGATGTACAGGGATGCTCTTCCTCCAGGCACTGATTCAGTGAGGGGAGAAAAGCTCCTGGGAGCCTTGATGTGTTCAGCAAAATCAGGAGCCAACATGGTTTCCAACCAGAGAATGGTTTTTGTTGGACAAATTGAATGGTTTTTGAATGGTTTTTGTTGGACAGGACCTTCAAGATCATCCAGTTCACTTCCCTGCCATGGGCAGGGATACCAGACCAGGTTTCTCCAAGCCCCCTCCAACCTCAAACCCCAGCCATGAGTCCCTGTACCAGTCCAGTGAGGACTGTGGCTGCCCCTTTGCTCACCAGCTTTTTGCTGAGGTTTTTCCAGCTGCATTTTGTGAGCCTTTCCCCTTTTATTCATTTCCCTTGTTGGCAGATTCGTGGTCAGATAACTCCTGTACCTACTTCTGTGGAGCAGCTCTGAAATTCCACATCTGCCTGTGGCCAGAGGGTGCTGTGTGAAAATTGGAGGCATGATTAGCTAAATGACATCTGATTTCATAACAGTGAAATCAGATTTGAGTCAGCCCCCATAAGCCTGCCCAGAAAACCACATTGACCTCAGCACAAAAGTCACATCCATCCCTCCATCCTCTCCATATTTTTATACAAAGGAACTTGGGAGTCCATGCCCAGAGCTCGTGGTGCTGAGGAGAAACACAGGTCCTACCTCCAGACACCCAGACCATGACTTCTTCCACATTATTAAAGGGATGGTGGTGAACATAATAGACTTTCCAGGGGGGCAGATGGCAGGGATGTGGCAGCCAGAGCAGGCAGCTTGATGTTGTGCAGGAAAGCAAGTTTGATTAGATGAGTTCAACTCATCACTCAGTCCCAGTTCTCAGCAGTGCAGGCACTGTTCCTCACCAGATTAAAAATTCAGATGTGTATGGGAGGGAAATGAGAATGAGCTTCAGGACCTCCTGTAAGACAAATCTCAGGCTGTGGTTCAGACTCTTTTATTTTGCCTGAAATCTTTTTGCTTCCACAGTGCAGAGCAGAGATTTTTTGGGATGTAGCTCAGTCAGCTCAGGGCAGGGTTTGAGAAAGAAATTCAGATCACACTTTTCTGAGAATTGTAGGCCGGGGTCAGAATTGCAAATGCCAGATCTGGAGTTCAATTCTTCTCAAATTTCAGTGTACCCAAATTTGAGATTCTTGCTTTCATCTCTTTTAGAGAAAACATGTAAGGTTGAAGCCTCTTCCCCCTTCTACATTGATGGATATTTGGAAATCTTTTATTTTTTTTAGTGTTTTTGCAAAAAGATTTGTCCTACCAAGAAGTTTCAAAATATTTTTTAAACAATTGACAATGCCCAAGTTTTTTCTGAGTAAGAACAGTAAGAATCTTCACTTTTATTTTTTTATTATTTTTCTGCATGTTAGTAAAATAATCCAAATAGTTCATCTGAAAGTGATAAACATGGTGGATTTTGAAAGGATATGAGGTAAATCTACGTTCTCATAATCCCCTAAGAAGTTTCTCTGTCTGCAACACTTCTGAGACCACTTTCCATTCATTTACTACTCTTTCATTCTTCCTTCCAAATAGTGAACTGTGTAAGGTAGGTCAACAAAAATACATCCTCCAAAGAGCTGATGACCAGGATATGTTCTTATGTTAATTCTGGAAGGATTTTTTTGTTGTTGTTGTGTGATTGTTTTTAACTTGACCTAGATAACCCATCATCTTCTTAGATACCAAATGTCACAGTTACCTGGACACTCTCAGAGAAATAATTACATATTCATATACCAGATGTAGCCTGTCCACAGAGACTTGCACCAGCATTTGGTCTAATGAAGGAGCAGCTGGATTGAAGGAAGATGTACTATGGAACAGAAGAAATGCATAAATTATGAAGCATTTTCATCAGCTAAAGTCCTGCTGACATCCCACATTCACATTTCACTTGGAACCTGGAAGCTGGTTCTTCTCCAAATTCACTGAAGGCAATGTCTGATTTTCTCCCAGCACTGTCATTCCTTTCTTGCCTACCTGTATCCAGGCCCCCAAAGGTGTTTTTGGAGAATAATTCTTCATTCTGACTCATAACCCTCCAAAGTTACAAGGCAAGAGGGGGAAAAAATTAATCTTTAATACTACTCTTCGACTTCTTTCCTCTGACACTTATCCTTTGCAATTGTACTTTAAAATACTTCTGTTGGTTCTCATTACCATCTTCAGGACTATCCTGAAGCTCTCCAGACTCTGATCCGTGCTCAGAATTCCAGATGAAATGCTCTTTGTAGCATTTCTTGGGCAGTCACTTACCCAGGGATAGCTCAGCCCATTCCTTGCTTACATTGTGTGCTACAGGTAACAAAATCAAGCTCTCAGCAGCTTCCCTCAGATCCTGCTGACAGTGTGTGTTCCTGCAGTGTCCCTCAGGGAAAACTGTGCTTTATCAAAATCTTTAAAGCCTTCTCCTGAATATTTTCATGGGAAAAAAGGCCAAAGGTGAGCAGGCTGCCTGTTGCACCAGCAAGGGAGATGCTTTTGTCCTTCTGGACAAGGCAAACTTTTCAAGTTTTGAGTTGTGCTGGAGTGTTGTGCCCAGGAGCAGTGGGGAGTGGGATGAGCTGTGTCTGTCTCTGTGGTTTTTACAGTCCCATCATTATGGGATCTGGGTAACCATCCCATAAATCCATACCAAAGGTCTGGTTCTTGTGGCCCAGACATATCCTAGGTGATTGGAGGCACTTGCCTGAAACAATTCCCTGATGATCCCAGGAAATCCTGCAGGCAATGGAGCAACAGAACAGTCCTGCATCCCTAAGAGGTATTTTTTTCTTGAGCATGTTGTAATGTCTGGGCTACTAAACCCTTGTTTCCCTGTTTCCTTTTTAGTTTGTTTGGTTTTTGTTGGGTTTTTTGGGTTTGTTTGTTTGTGGGTTTTCTTTGTGTTGGGGGCTTTTTGGTTTGTTTTTNTTTGGTTTGGGGTTTTTTTTGGGTTTTTTTAGGGTTTTTTAGTGTGCTGGAAAAAAAAAAAAAAAAAAAAAAAAAAAAAGATTTGAATACTCACCTTATCCTCACTACAAAAATTCCTGAATTTCTCAGCTTAATTGGCATCTAGCACAATTTCTTGTAAACCATGATGTGTCCTTTCCCTCAAAAAGAAAAAAAAAAAGAACTATGAGAGTTGTTAGTGCTGTTTTATACCACCCTAAGGATCAGCTGGGAAGGGTTGTCACGGACTCAAGTGCTAATGATTGGATCATCTGCTGCTCTGAAGGAAAAGTGGGTTGATTTTTTTGAAGGAAGAGCAACCCTCTAGGCTGCCAGACATTGAATTGATCTGTTCTGGTCTGGGAAATTGTCTGTTTTCCCTCCTGATGATGAAACCCTCACTGCAGCTCTTCCATTTCAATTAATTCTGAGATAAAATGCTGACTCTCTGAATGGATAAGTTTGACACTCCAGTGGCCAGGATAGCAGAGCTGGAAGTTTTCCACTGTTTTTTAGCACGTGGGGGCAGGTTTGAGCCTGGTGTGTGTCTCCATGGGAGTGTGTGCACAAGTCTCTTCTGCAGATTCATACAGATAAAAAGTGTTGTTCCTCTGAGAATGAAAAGACCTGAGTCTGTGCAGACATCAAGGTCCAGATTGACTAGTCAAAAAAGGGCATTTTTAGGCTTTAATACTCTGTTATGTGTTAATACCCGCCTCTCTTCAGTGAGATCAATGTTGAAGACTAGAGGCCTAAATTATGAATGAATACATGTTTTTAGGTATGGATAAAATATCTTTTAGTTTCTCCCAGCATTACTTTTTATGATTTCTGCTGGAAGTTTCTGATCTGCATGGAAGGACTTAACTCCCCTTAGTGTCTCTTTGAGTTTTTAGATTACTTTTGCATTGCAGTTTTACCATTCACTCAGTCTTCAGTGAATGCCTTTACACCCTTTGAACCAGAGAAATTAAACTTGTGTTGCTATTTTGACTGGAAAAGGAGTGGTTACTGATGGCAAAAATTGACTTCAGCCTGTGGAAAATTTAACTGTGGTTCCTCTCACATAAGCACCTCTGCAAGGCTTTAGGAAGTGTTTCAATTTAATCTCAACACCCTCTGGGGTTTTGCACCTGTCAGAAAGGTGTGAGGTTATGAAAGCAGAAAAAGATCCAGCACAGAAAGCTCATTTGTGCTTGCCCTTCCCAGCAGCATCTCTGAGAGGGAGTGGGCCAAGCAGGAAAAAATTGTAATTTGTACAGGAATTAAATGGGTCATCAACCTTTAAATATGAATATTAATAAGAAAATTTCAGAAGTGAGTGTTTGAGGACATCGGGGAAAATAAAGGTGTTCTGTTTTCCAAACTGAGTAAGTATTGTTCACTTATTTAAAAATATAATTTGATGAGGCATTAATTGATTCTTGAATTAGACCTCCTCTATTCCAACCTGGACACAGGATTAGCTCAGGTCTGAGTGCAGACAGATAATTCATTAATTTTTGTGAACAAATAGCTCCTGATGGGTTGATCTCTCTGTGTCATCAACATCAACCACCTGAAATAGTTCACCCACCATCAGTTCCCTGTTCTGGCATCATTCCCACTGCCTGGAAAAGGACATGATCCACATGTTTTAAAAGGAAAAAGAGGAAGATCCAGGGAACTACAGTCTTGTCAGTCACTTCTTTGTCTGGCAAATCATGGAGCAAATCCTCCTGGAAACTGAACTGTAAGAAACAAGGAGGTGATTGGTGACAACAAAAGTGGCTTTAAGATGAAGAGGGGAAGGTTTAGGTTAGACAGTAGAGAAAATTGTTTACTCAGAGGGTGGTGAGGCCCTGGCACAGGTTGCCCAGAGAAGCTGTGGCTGCCCCATCCCTGGAAGTGTCCAAAGCCAGGTTGGATGGGGCTTGGAGCAATCTGGAATAGTGGAAGCTGTCACTCCCCATGGCAGGGGGTTGGAACTAGTAGGTCTTGAAGGTCCCTTCCAACTCCAATAATTCTGTGATTTGTGATTAAACCTCTTGGCAGTACATTATTTTTTCTTACAAAAATTTTAAAAAATAATTAAAACCACACACACACAAAAAAAAATAAAACCAAAAAATTAAAACCAAACCCAAAACCAACCAACCAACCAAGAAACAATTCAAACCAAAACAAACAAACAAACAATAAAACCCCACAAAAACAAAACAAAACAAAACAAAACAAAACAAAAC